>JARHVA010002043.1:460000-627500 GCA_037957365.1 Torreya grandis
TCACATAATAATGAGATAAGAGTCCTAAATTTAATGGTCACATTTTTATCCATTAATTTGATAACTTCACCTATAGTAATTTTCTTTATTTCCACTACCTCAGTCCATCTTGTGTATTAATTTTTAGTCATAAGATCCAACTTATGGGTTATTAAGAGTTAGGGTTAATGACCCAAATAAAATGTATCTCTCATTAGGCAAATGGTTTCATTTTTATGAATGTATACATAGTCACTATAACATGGGTTTCTCTTTTGAAAACATTGTGACATTTATTGCATGTCTTAACATGCATGTGGACATATTTTAAGAGGGTTAGCAAATAGTATCCCACTTAAAGTATTTTTTATACTATTACATTTACTATTGGGTGACTAGTTCCCATCTTCTTATTTAATTTTACCATTACTTATCTATATTTAGTGTCTAATAAGCTTCTATGAAAGATTCCTTCATCATTTTTCTTGAAGAGAACTCCTTTCCTTAGCATAAATGGTGTTACCTTTAGTTTGAGGCCTCTTTTATGTGTTTTGTCAAGTCTAGAAGGTGTGTTACCATAATGTAGGTAATGTATGATAAGGGTATACCAATCTTATTGTAGTGCTAGCTCTTGATCTAAATTTTTCATAGTGATTATCAAATCAATATCAATTATCATTTTAGTAAGTCCTTACCGCATAAATATCTTGGTATGCTATATTTCTAGGTCATACTCTTGTATTTTGGTCATCTATATGCCTTTGCCTTTACCTATTTCATTATAACCCAATATTTACTTTATTTTTGAGTCTAACATGATTGCATGCACTTAATTTGAAGAATGTAGTGCCTAAAATTATTTATAGATTTGACCAATGTGTAGTCATGATTGTCTAATTTGAAATATATTAGTTATTCATGTTTAATATTGGTGCTCATAAAATATAGGTTGTTCTCCATTTAGTATTTTCATGAAATAGGAAGTGATGATGTACTTGGAGGAAAAAGGATAAATTTAGAAATACTTTATGTATTCTAGATTGAATAGCACATGAAATTATATGATGGCATTTTTTATAACTCAAAATGGTTTTTTATCTATTATGCCACTCCATATTGGTATCCTATTTCAATAGTTTTAAGGGGATTTACAATCTTAGAAAATCCAGAAATGAAATTGTAGACAAAATTTATTTTTCTAGAGAAATATTTTAACTCTTTTTTCTATTTGATTTATGTAATTTATAAATTACATTAGCTCTTTTAGGATCAATATAAAATCTTTAATTTCATAATGATATAACTGAGAACCTTACCTTTGGTGACATCAAACGCAGTCTTTTTAGGGATTAATGAAAACCATACCTTCTACACCTTTCAAAGTCATTTTATAGATGGTAGACATGATCTAATCTAAATTTAAAAAAAACATATATAAATAATCCATGTATATTATTATGCATTTACCAGTTAGACCTTCAAACATAAAATTGATCACTCTTTGAAAGTTCACTCTAGCATTGATCAATCCAAATGGCATTTTTTATAGATAAGTGTGCCCTACATCATGTTGAATGCAATATTATATCAATCATAATAATTAACTAAAACTTAATTATACCCTAAAATACATCCAAAAAGGACATCATATGGGATCCATTAACCCTTTGAATCACTTCATCAAGGGAAGGTAATGGGTAACTGTCTTTATTTAAGTCATTATTTATGTTTTATAAGTATATGAATATCCTAATTTCACCATTATTATTTCATAAAAGTACCAAGTTAACCTCCCACATGGAATGGTGAACTATAAATATTATTCCAATAGATAGGAGTTTGTGAAACTTTTTATGTATCAAAGGTTCAAGGATCAGGTTCACGTGTCTCTACTTCTACTAGAATTGTCTTTGTTCTAGTTTAAGGGGGGTGATGTGGGTGATCACTCTCAAGTTGAAACATTTTATGTATCCATATCCCTAATAAATTATATATTTATATCTTAGGATAATCTTTCAAATAATTTGAATTCTATGCACATCTAATCAAGATCTATGTTGATAGTTTAGGGTCTTTTCAAGGGGCCTATGTTAATAGTTTGTCATTTCTAATATACAAACTTGGATTTATTAATTTAGGTCATAGGGTTAAATTTGTATAACTCATTTTATATATAAATCATCCCATTTAGGGTTTGATTTCTTTAGATATTGATTATTCCATATTTGTTGATTTCAGAGTTAGGACTATCCCTTTCTTCTTCATGTATTATTTGGACCTCAAACACCCTAAACAGTAGTAATAAATTAGATGATATGTTGGTCATATTAAAATACTTATAAATTCATGATGTTATTTCAAATATAAGGGTGAAAAACCAATTAAATACTAAATTCTTGAATCTTAGTGTCATCCATGGGAGTTAAGCTTGTAGCTGAGGATGCTAACAAGTTGATAAATAGATTTTTTCCCCTATGGATATGGATGACATTAAATATATAAAACTTTTATTTTAGGTTCCATGACCTATATTTTTAATTCCTAAGGTATGATAGTTGTTGTCACTTTAAATTTCACCCCTTGAGGAGATAACAATCTCTCCTCATTCAAGTGGCACAAGGGAACCACCTTAGGGATATGGGTGACCCAACTTTGAGGTGGATCTCTAGATTTGGGGCTAGTTACCCTTGATGTACCACTTTGATAAAACTACTACTAAATCTTAGGGGGATGAAAAGGGATAAGGATAAATTAAATTAAATCTAATCTAGGGGAGGTGATACACCAAATATTTTTTCTACTCACATAATTTAACATGCACTTGGAACCAAAAGAATCCTATGCATACACTTCATTCAATGACAATTTTCTCTTCCACAACAATGTTTCAAGTATGGGTTCTTGAAGATAGCATAGGATAAGAGGAATTAGACAATAGGAATTATAGAAATAATATTTAATAGACTAATCACTACAACTAAAATCCACATTAGACACTTCTTGTTGACCTACAAAAGAGATCTATAAACTATACATGACACTAGGAAGGATAACATGTGAAGGTAAGGAAAACTACACTTACACAAGGCCAAAAACCATTACATGAACTTATTGAAATATTTAAAGAGGTAAAACAACTATATTTATTAACTCAAGGTAAAAATATGGCAGGGCTTCACGATACCCAGGTTGAGAGATCTGTATAATAGCCAAAAAGTCTAGAATTTATAGAAATTATGAGAGGAGAGAGAAAAGGGGAGTCTCAAGATTCATTAAGAAACTTTTCAATAAAGTATAATGAGGTATGAAAGTAATATAATCATGTATGAGAGAGGTTATCAAGTTAAAAAAGGACAAATTTCCATCAAACTTGTTTAACTCCTTCACATGTGGCATAAATTCCCTTGTGTTTGCATAAGAAACTACCCTCATCATTTGCCTTAACAAAAATACATAATCACTACATAGGGTTAAGTTTGATGATTTATATAAATTTGAATGGTTATTTACAATACCTCACATGAATTTTATTGGTCTTCAATCATTCATGTTCCTCTGACTATGTGCAATCATCTCAAATAGTTACAAAATGAGTCCTTCTCATGCACCTTTCATAATTGGCACCCAAAACCTTTCCAAATATATAATATAATACATGAAGAAGTAGGTATGACACATATAAAGAGTTTCCAAGTCATTGTTTTCATAAATAAATCCTTAAAAGGCTTCCTAATTAAAGTTTCATCATTTTTCACTAAGTGTTCACTATCTACCCCCTAGACTGGCTGAGATGAAAGAGGTAGAAAACAAAATTATGGGATTATTTACCTTATAATATGGTCATATAAATGGAAAAAAATTCTAAATATACCTCTAAAATTTGATTTGATCTTTTGAAACATCTCCATGCCTATAAAACATAGAAAATTGTCAAAAAAAGCCTTGTTAGATCCCTTTCATACAAGTGAGGTAGACCTCAATAATATGGGGAGGATCCTTGGAGAATCCTACATAAATTTAAATTAGTTTTATGGCCTTTTCACACCTATAGATACTTCATTTTCCTCATCTTCCCAATTGGGTCCTTATGGTGTGTTATGTTAGGGTTTTGTGCTAATTATGGTCTTAGCATTTGTTCATAGCCATGACACATTGTAATTATTTATAAATTACAATTATGTATTCTTAAGTACTCTCTCCATCATCTAGAAAAAACTTATCTTCCCATTCATAACCTAATGTGAGTTCCAAGCACTCTAATTTGGTTAGTCATGCCATTTCCATGCATTCTGTGAGGGTCTAAGTGACTCAAGCCCAAGAATGTATTCTTGATAGTTTCCATTGAAAAATGAGAGTCTAAAAAACTCTTTATATTTACCATAAACATTTCTAAAATGTATTTAAATCTTGTCTCAAGCTATAAATGAAGATGAACATTCATTTAACCTTAGGTTTTACCATGCCTAATGGCTCTACCTATAACCTTCATGGTTTGAAATATTTGGTGACCCTCTATATCTATGTGATAGCTTAAAAACATCATATTTACCTATATGAAGATGATATAAGGCACTATAATTATTTCCAATTGATAAAAATAAAAGAGACCCCCTATTTGGAGCTGGGCTTGTTCATGCTAAGTACATCATGACTGCAACCTTAGATGCATAAAGTACCTTGTTTGGTTTCCAACCCCATTGAAAGTTTTTTTAAGTTTATATAGTTGTTTCACAACTAAAATAACCATATTTAAGATTTTTTTATACCTTTTTTCTTACCGTTTCATCTATTTTCCATAATTTTTAGGGTTTAAGCATGGAAAAAGTACACCACCTCTGAGACAAAATAGAGGCATATTGCCTTGTTTGTCCCACAAAAATAAATAGTGGAGGATGTTAAAAAAATCAAATATATACAAAAATTAATCCTCTAACTCCAATATTTCACCCTTTAAAAGACACCAATCTCAAGATTGAGTTTACATAAGCAGATTGTGTGTGTAGAAAGGGCATAAAGACTATGTTTGGCACTTGAAAAGATGCATGTAGGTTCTCATATTAATTTAAGGTTAATAAATGGTGTCTTAAAATCATAATATATCCTCATATATTCCTTTGGTGTTTTTTATAACCCTTAAAACTATCTTCATTCCATGCCTTGACCTTTTAGATTACACCTTGCTAACTGAGACAACTTTGTACCCTGCCAGTAGATTAGTCTAGGACTATTGAAGTTTATATTAGCTATGCTAATGATTTTCATGAATTCATATTGGTTTTTAGGTTTTTTATTATACATATATTTCCTTAAGAAGTACCTTAGATACTAAATTTTCACCAAATCCTTAAGCCACTATCTAAGACTGTGACAAATCCCTTTAGAACCTTATTATAGGTGTTATTTACCCATGAAATTTGTGTTGTAAAATTCTTGAAAACACTTAAAGTGATAATAATAAATAAATGGGTTTTATAAACTAATATACCATTAAAACCTTAGGCCTAAACCTATATCATGGGTTATTTACACTTACAATTAACTATGTGAAAGTTTTCAAGAGAGAGGTAACCTATAGGTTGCCATTGATATTGTCATCTTGATAAAGATGTCAATAAACCCCTTGAAGCATATTATAAGTCTCTCTAATGTGTATCTCATTTTAACCTACTTATATGTTCCTTAGGACTCTAAACAATACCTTCACTCTTTGACTAAGACTTTCCTTCTAAAGGGCCCTGTTGTAGGTGGACATTTACCCTGTGTATAGATAGAGGGTGAGATATAGAGTGAAAGATCATATTCAATGATTCTTTTCCTTATTTCTTGGATTCATGATATATTTTTCACCCACAAGAGTTATACAATGTAGGTTTTATACTCTTTTTATTTTCATTTTAGGTTTTAGGGGTCTCTTAGGCTTATAAGCATGTAGATAACACTAAATAAATTCAGTGTGTTTGTAAACAATCTTTGCAATCTAGATGACCACCCTATACTTACTAATTTTCCCTTAAACATGGCATGGTCATTTTTATATGATAGGAATACAAGGTGATCATAGATATATGCCTTATGGAACCATTCAATCATGTTGGAAGAATTCCATAAAACTCTCTAACTCTCTATTTTGGCCTTTTAGAGACAAAGGACTTGAACATATAGTCTTCTATCTTTGATCATGATTTGCCTCTAAATGTCTCCAAGGGATTGAAACTAGGTCTACCATGATGGAAATCAATGCATTAAGACTTTTAGGGTAGCTTCCTTACCCATGCCACATTTCTCAAGTGTCCCCTATTCTTTTTCAATGGAATTTTGTAGGTGGAGATGAGTTGTAGCAGGTAGTGAAGGAAAAAATGTGGACACGTTACATGGATTAGGCCTCATGGTTACTTCTCTAATCATAAAATACACTTTTATAACTTAAAAACATTTGATACAAATTTAATTCCTTAATATCAATGTGGAAACCTCCATTCAAGGAACCTAAGATGACTATGGATTCAAAAGAGTAGTTTGTAATGAAAAACAAGCCTAGGAGAGGTTTCTTGACTTATTGAGACTTCCAAAGCTAATAAGATCATGGTAAACTTGTAGAGGAATCATGAGAAACATAATAAACCATAAATTTCATCAAACTAAGGAAAAATATTATAAAAATAGCTCAAAAAGAGACCCCTCATGGATGTGAGTGCATAAAAAGCTGCCTGGAGTCTAAGTAATGGTTCATAAAGGAGAAGCTATGAAATCAAAACTTATTTCCATGAAAAGATAATTCCTTCTAGCTCCATATATATGAATCAGACCAAGCAACCCAAATTTACCTTTCTTGGCTTGAAAATATAAGAAAGATGAAACAAAAGTAAATAATAAAATTTATGAATAAATATATACACACTAGGCATGGAAAAGAGTTTAGGGAGGCAAAGAGACACTATCCCATGTTTTTTTTTGAAGGTGGACTTAAAAAATCTATAAAAGTTCCATTAAGGGCCTAAAATCAAGGGAAAATTACCTCTTTCTATATGAAACTTATTCTTTAACTAACTCTAACCATTTACTGACATCTCCTAACCTCCTCCACATTGAAATATATCTTGGTGACAAATATGCTTCCTTGAAAGTTTGTACAAGTCATTTAAAGGGAAAAAATGTTGCCAAAAGGTATTTTTTGCACATGAGACATGGTAAATGGAAAAATTATGAATTAGGAACAATTTAAAACTCCTGAATTACCACATTAGGATATTTTCAGACAATTTTAACTTTTGATCATGTTTGACTAAGGTTTACTTTGGTTGACTAGACTAGCATAAGGAAGATAGGCTTAAACTAAGGGTGGAGTAGGGATATGTAAGTTATTTATACCAACATGGGACCCCTATAGGACATATGGAAACCTATAAAAAGTTTAGAAATGTATGGTTTGACTTAATTTGACTAAAATTTAACTTTGGTCAACACTCTGGCAATTCCTAGGGGTAACATGTTTGCCTATGTCAAGGACCAGTAGCCTTATCCCATCCATTGGGAAAAGGAATTCAAATTAATTCTAGAAAAGCAATATTAGACCTTTAATTAACTAAAAAAAATAACTGATTAACCTCAAAACACATGAAGGAAAGACAAACACACAACAAGACCAAGCAAACACACAAAGTAAAGTCACACTTGTGCTACTAAGCACTTATGGAACACAAGACACAACTGAAAAAAAACTATGTAAATTCAACTTAAACATACCTCCCTTCCTAGATAAAAATGGAATTACCTTGAATCTCCCTCCTTATGATATGAATAAGGATGCCAAGCATGCTTCCTTTTAGATGTAGTGCTAGATGACTCATGTTTCCATTTTGCTCCTTAGCTTGGCATGTCATTTGATGGAGTCATCTACCACAAGCCTCCAAGGTAGATGAAGTCTTCTTAACCATGGAAACATGCCTAAAAATTGTGGTCCTTTTATCTCATTATGATATATTTGCATATCTATGAAGGGGATAGCCTCTTTCAAGTCTATACCTTCTTGAAAGACCTCATTTTCTTTCTCATTTGTTACAATCTCTTCAAAACCTTCAAGAAATGTTGTGTCATATCTCTATAGAAATGTTTCTTGTTAAAAGTACCTCTTGGTGTTGGTAGGAGTAGATTCACATGAGGTTATAGAATCAAACCTCAAATCTTCTTCAAAAGACTCATAGTCATCATAAATTTCTCTATCATGGTTTGGAGTATCTTCATGATGATTAATTTTAACACATGTTTTATCCTTAACAACTTGGGTTTGTGTTATTAGGATTTTTTCCCTCTGATTATGTTCATATTCTTTGAACATTTGCATATATGTGTGCCACATGTATTCCTTTTAAAACACATCATCTTTCTTACCATGGATTGTAGTCAGCTCCAAAGGACTTATAGACCCCTTGATACCTTTAACTTTATTGAAAATTCCCTCAAGTATCTACCATAAGTCACCATCCTCTTTTTGGTCAGCATCATGAAGGAAAAAAATAAGAGAAGACTCATCCTCTTTATAATCTAAAAGAGCCTCCTTCAAAGCTTCTTCTTCAACATAAGGAATGCCATCTTCACAAGGAGTTAGATCTTCTTCATCATTAATCCAATCTAAAATCTCTATCTCCTCCTCCCTCTTAGTGATTTCAATATTAGGCATATCAAAAATAGGAATTTTAGCCAAAGAAGGTTCCAAAGGAGCAATGCAATCCTCAACATTAGAAGGGAAAAATGGATCAGTTAGAGGAGGTTAAAAGATGGTTTCAATGTCTTCTTGAGTAGGGGTGGGAGGGAGTTGAGTAGTTTTAATTTTATCTCCACTTTTAACTTCTCCACTTAAACATCTATTGTTATTATTTTCACAATATTCCACTACCTCTTTCCAACTTGGGAAGCTATGCTCAGAGGATTCTTCATGAGACTGAGATACAAATGGAGGGGTAAATGATAGGTTTAATAAATTGGGGTTTTTTTAGGCTTGGTATCTTATCTCTGACTTGGGAAATTAGGCTTAGAGAGTTCATTTTATACTACCATCATGGATTTACTTAAAATTTAATTTTCCAATTCAATCTCCTTATCAATATGGGCCTCAAAACTCAATCTTCCTTTCTCAAAATCTTCTCCAAATAAGTCAACCTACTCAACAGTGATATCTTCTTTCCTTTGGCTACTCTCTTAGATGGAATTTCAAGAAGGGAAACTTGGGGAATGCATGAAGGACTTGGGGCATTTTGAAACAATCTTAGATTAGTATTTTGATTAGGAAAAGTTGACACACTTGAAGGTTAATGTGGGGTATATTGGAGATACCAAGACTAAGCTAGTTCATGAGCTCTCAACCTCTGTTCTGGGTGAAAAATTAGGCCACAAACATCAAGAATATAATTATAAATAACTTTCCAATTATCTCTCTCTATAGGAATTCATTCTTGCTTTACTTTCTCCAATCCATTTCTCACACTTTTGATACAATCACGATGGATGACTTGACCACAACCATTTCTAGTATCACGGTCTAACATGTTCTTCTTTGTATCCAATGAGAGTCTTCTTAAAACTTGTAAGGGATTCACTTGGAGAGTAATTATGTGGGATAGGTGAAGTACAAGCTTGATAGGGTTAATTATAGGTAATATTGGATTGATAGGGACCATGACAACCTTGGACAAAGACTTGTTCATATTGAGAGGGAAAAGGAAAAGATGGATATGTCTTTGTAGCTTATGTTAAGACAAAGTCAACATCATAATTATCCATGAATCATTCATGATAAGACTATAGAACAAGAAAACATCTTCAATTATATTACCTAAATTTCTTAACCAATATATTTATTATTGGAGTCATCATTGGTGTTTAGTGAAATTGCCTCCAAAGGCTAATATCTTTTGAACACTAAAAATCCTCAAATTATTAGAACAAGTGTCCTACTAGGCATGATAAAAAATATTGTCACCTAAAATTACACCCATTGAGGAAATAATAAGTCTATCCTAATTAAAGTGGTATAATGGACCACCTTAGGGCTGTGGGTGACCTAACTTTGAGGTGGATCTCTAATTTTGGGGATAGTTCCCCTTAATGTACCACTTTGATCAAAATAATACTAACTCTTGGGGGGGATGAAAAGGGATAAGGATAAATAAAATTAAATATACTCTAGGGGAGGTGATACACTAAATATTTTTTCTACTCACACTATTTAACATGCACTTGGAAGCAAAAGAAGCCTATACATACACTTCATTCAATGACAATTTTCTCTTCTACATAAATGTTTCAAGCATGGGGTCTTGAATAGAGCATAAGATAGGAGAACCTATAAAATATCCTTTTAGAAACATTATTTAATAAAATACTCACTACACTTGCAATCCACATTAGACACTTCTTGTTGACCTACAAAAGTGAGATCCTTAAACTACACAAGGCACTAGGAAGGATAACATGTGAAAGTAAGGAAAAATAAAATTACGCAAGACCAAAAACCATTACATATAATTAGTGAAATATTTAATGAGGTAAAACAACTATCTTTATTAATCAAGGAAAAAATTTGGCAGGGCTTCACCATACCTAGGTTGAGAGATATGTATAATAGCTAAAAAGGCTAGAATTTATAGAAATTATGAGAGGAGAGAGTGAAGGGGAAGCTCAAGAGTCATTAAGACACTTATCAAGAAAGGATAAGGAGTTATGATAGTCATATAATCATGTATGAGATAATTTTTGAAGGGAAACGAGGATAAATTTCCCTCAAACTTGTTCAAATCCTTCACATGTGGTATAGATTCCCTTGTGCTTGTATAAGAAAATGCCCTCATCATTTGCCTTCACAAAGTTGCCTCATCACTACATAGGGTGACATGTGATTATTTATATGAAGTGGAGGGGTTAATGAAAAGCCTTCACATGCATCACATTTGTCCTCAATCATTCTTATTCCCTTGACCATGAGAAATCATCTCAAATAGTTACAAAATTACTCCTCATGAATCTCTCATACTTGGCACCCAAAACATTTCCAATTATGAAATATGATCCATGAAAAAGGATGCATGGCACATTTAAATTGATTCCAAGTCATCAAGTTAATCAATTAATCCTTAAAAATCTTCCTAATTAGAGTTTCATCCTTTTTCACTAAGTGTTCACTATCTGCCCACTAGAATGGCTTAGATGAAAGAGGTATAAAACACACTTAGGAGATTATATACCTCATAAAATGGTAATTAATAATTATAAATATTATAAATATACCTCAAAAATGTTATTTTATCTTTTGAAACATCTCCATACCTAAAAAACATATAAATTTGTCAAAAAAATCTTTGTTAGACCCATTTTATATAAGTGAGGTATACCTAAATCACATGGGGAGGAGACTTGGAGAATCCTATATCACTTCTAATTGGTTTCATTTCCTTTACACCTCCTCTAGATACATTATTTGCCTCATCTTCCTAATTGGGTCCTTATGGAGGGTTTTGTGTTACTTCTGGTCTTAGCTTTTATTCATAGTTGTGACAAATTGGAACTATATATAAATGACACTTATGTCTTCTTAAGTACCCTTTCCATCATCCCAAAACAACTCAACTTCCTAAGCACAACATCATGTGAGTTCCAAGCATTCCAAGTTGGTCACTCATGCCATTTCCATGCATTCTATGAGGGTATGAGTGCCTTAAGCCCAAAAATGGCTTATTGATAGTTTCCCCTACAAAATACAAATATATACACCTATATATGTCCCATACACATGCATATAAAGTACTTAAAGCTTGTTTCAAGTTATAAATTAAGATGAACATTCATTTGGCCTTAGGTTTTACCATGGCTAATGGCTCTACCTACAACCTTCATGGTTTAAATTATTTGGTGACCCTCTAAACCTATGTGATAGATCAAACACTTCATATTTACATCTATAAAAATGATCCAAGGTACTGGAATGATTTATTAGAGATAAAAATAGAAGAGACCCCCTATTTAGTGTTAGGATTATTCATGCTAAGTACATCATGACTACAACCTTAGATGCATAGAGTACCCTATTTGGTTCACAACCCTCCTACAATTTTTTTCATGTTTAATAGTTTTTATAAATTTTGGCTTGCCATTTCATCTATTTTCCATAATTTGTAGGGTTTAGGCATGGAGAAATTACACCACCTTACAGATAAAATAGAGGCATATTGTCTTATTTGTACCACAAAAACACCCATTGGATGTTGTTAAGAAAGTAACAAGGGTACTCTATACAAAAATTTATCTTCTAACTCCATGTTTTGATCCTTCAAAAGACACCAATCTCAAGATTGAGTTTGCATAGGCAGACTATGTGTGTAGGTAGGGCATGCAGATTGTGTTTGGCACTTGGATGCATGTAGGTGATCATATTATATCTTTATATATTCCTTTGGTGTTTTTTATAACACTTTAAACTATATTTGTCTATACAATTCATTAAATTTTATAGTAAGACAATTTGAGCCTTTGACCATGTTTGACCATGGTTGACTTTAGTTGACTAGACTAGCACAAGGAAGATATGCTTAAACCAAGGCTAGATTAGGGATAGGTAAGGTATTAAGACCAACATGAGAACCCTATAGGACATATATAAACCTCTAAACAGTTTATAAATGTAGGGGTTGACCTAATTTGATTAAAATTAAAATTTGGTTAACAATATTTTACATAAAAATTTGATTTGAACTTGGTTTAAAACAACTTAGAGTCACTAAAATCTCTTAGTTATCTATCCTTTTTATTTAATAAAATTATATCTAAATGATTAACACTTCATACTCTACCAGCTTATTAGTGTAGGGGAAATATAACATATATGAAGCTAGGTATATTTTTCCTTTTGGGTTTATTATTATAACACATGCTCCACTACCTTGTTTGAAATGGGCCCCATTAATGTATAGGGACCACAAGCTTGGAAATTAAGGTTCATTACCAACTTTTTCTTTAGTAGATTTAAATATTGGTGTATAAATATCTAATTAAGAGGATAATAGGTTCACCTTTTCATTGACCATGTTGTAACAATTATCATATGTTTCATATGGGGTTCCATCCCCTCTCTCATCTAATTGTATAATCCTCTCCAAGGTAACCACATATGGTAGAAATTAATAGGTATATACTTGTTTAAGAATTTTGACCAATCCTAGTTGAGGAGCATTTCATAGGATTCAAGAATATCCACAACCTAAATGTCCATGAATTTTTGGATTTGAGGTTTTGATTCCAGCTACATATGTACATTGAGGATATCTTGAACTAAATTAACCTAAAACTTGTCAAGTTAGACTAAAACCTTGTTTAACTTGATGGGAACTAAACCCAATTTTATATAGATGCTTGTAGGCATTATATTATCAAAATATCCCAAGTCTACTAGATAAACAATGTAAATTCTTCCCAAATTATCTAATAGTTAAAAGGAAAGGAGGAACCTTAGACTCATTCCTATGAGTAATTACATTAATGTGAGTAACCTTTTACTTCATTTGGGTTGGCTTGGTGGGATTTTTGGTTAAGGATATCGTTGCTTAGTGATTTGAGAAATCTCATGAAGAGTGATATTTGCTTTAATATTATTCATGTCCTCTACTATATTGTATCCTACTTTTATTTTTATTGGTTGGCCTTCCACTAGGAGATTTGGTTCTTTAGGTTTTTTAGGGTAGTGGGTCATTCCTAGCATTATGATCCAGTAGGTTTGTACCATTATTTAGAGGAGTTGAGGTAGTGAGGGGTGGTTCTCATTACCATTTTTAAAGGCATGGTTATTCCTTTGAAATTATTGAAAGGCATTTACCTTGATAATGCATTCCTCTAGCTTACTTTATTTTTAGCTAAGAATCTTCATGGTTCCTAATACCATGGTAGTACTAGGGGCCCTACTCATGTTGGATTATTATGGCTAGTTCAAAACCACCTTGTATTCTTTCATTTATATTTGGAATATGTCGAATATTACACACAACATTATTTATTCAACATCACTGTATTGGGTTTTTTATGCACGTGGCACCAATTTGAAAGAGTTATCTTACAAATGTTAATTTTAGGAAAATTATTTGGGGAAATCTCTAGCTAGTTGTGGGGATGATAGTGTCTATTTTTCCTTTGGTATGTAAAGGTTTTGTTCCAAATTTTAGCATTGGATCCACCTATCTACATTTTTAGGCCAAGGAAGTTATTAATTATATTTTGTACCATCTATTGGATGGTATATAGTTCATTATTTGTTGACTCTTATGATATGGATTGTACATTATTCATAGTTTCCAACACAACTTGGTGCTACAGTTGGGGAACCATCTTGTTCTTCATTGGGTTAGGATAACCCAAGACATGATTATGGGTGACATGTATTAAATGGATCTATTTGGTTAAAAATAGTGGTTTAGGGAGAGGATAGTTCTAATTTATGTTAATATTAAGGCTTAGGGTCAACATGCTTGGCAAGGCATTAGGAATGTGAGCCATCGTTTGACATTAAGGGTTTAGTTATCTATGAACCATTATATCCTTTAAATAAATCATGGGTATGTCTATTATAAGGGATCATCTTTATAACATGTCTATCTAGGGGTCCAAGGCATTCTTATACATTTCAAGGTCTAGTTGGGTATCTTATTGATAGAGCATAGTGATTCGGCTATATATTTTCTAAAACCTAGTGTTGGAATTTATAAGGGGTTAATTTGGTTCTCTCTTGATGTATAAAAACAACTATTATAGTGTTTTAGGGTTAATGAATATCCTGAACTAAATAATAAAGGTATTTCTAAAATGTTCCCACCCTATAATGGAGTTCTCAGTGAGATTGAAGAACTAGTCATACATGTAATCCAACTATGTAAATGGGAATATCCTATAGGATTCATATTCATGATACAAATTTATAATCCTTAGGGTGGTATTATATGAGGTCACATTTTATTTGGCTCATTTTCCACACCAAGAGTGAAGTGGGGAAGATATATTTCTAAGTTCTAGGGGAGGTCATGGATGACTCTAGGAATGTTAATAGCCAGCCTAGTTAATTAGGCTACTAGGAAAACCATTATGGGTGATCTATTTGGGGGATATTAGGAGGATGATATAGTGGAATAAATTTTAGGTATAGGTATATTTTCATGAATCCAATCCCTGTGATGCACTTGTAAGGGTGAAATAATTAGTGTACCTCACCTAGACATAAACTTGGTAATCTACATAGTATGCTCCATATTTTTTTGGGGGTAAACCCATGGGTTAAAAATTCCTTATCAAGTCTTGAATTTTATAATTTATGTTATGTGTTTAAAGTGCACAATAATGGGTAAAGTTTAATTGGAAGGTATTAAGACCAAATGAAGTAAAATTTTCCTTCCTTTTATCACCATATATTATGTATGATAAATAAACACTAGAAATTGGGAGAATCAAAAGGAGAGGGCATAAAGTTATACTTAATAAAATATAATTTTATAGGCCCAAATTATTATTTATAGTTATTCTCAATGTCTTCCTTTTATAACTATCTGTTGTCTGGCCTGATATCCTTAAGGTCTAAAATCACTCATCAATTTCAGTGTTTCAAAGGGGAAAATTGTGATAATGCATGGGATAATATATCCCCTCATTAAATTTAGGATTTATATTAGTTAAATCCAAGTAATAAGTATTTTAACCTTTATTTACTCATAGAGTAGTATTTATTACCACTAGAGGCTCAAAATATGTGTAGTTACCCTTGAGATTCATTACCAATTAGAGAATTACTTAATCATTATTGCTATTGAACCAAACCTTATTGATTATAAAGAAGGGTAAGATTATGATTTACAAAATAAACATAAAAGGGGAGACTAGGGTAAGGTATGAAAGGGAGGGTTTCTAGTTAAAAAATTTTGATGTTTAGAAAAATGAAATGTGCCAAGTCATAGTTGTATCATTATGTGTCCATTTCATCATTTTGAACCAACTTTTAACCAATTAGTGGGAAAGATTTAAAGGAAAACCAACATGAATATTTCACTTTTAGGTCCTTTAGAGAATGATAAAACAAAAAATATTTGTAGTAGTTAACACACAAAGCTTTTGAAATAGTTTATAACTAAAATTAAATAAAGTATAAATTGTTCACAGTAGATCAAAAAGAAAATGCATGGGTTTAGAATAGTATATGGACATTATAAATTCCATATTAAAATCTTAAATATAAGAAAAAAATAGTTATTATTTCATAAACATTCACAATAAAACCATGGACTACACTTCATGAGTAGATAACTAGATCAGAATAAATAAAATATTTTTATTGATTTGAGTAGAGTTCCTTTACTTAAATTTTTGACCTTAATGATTGTAATTTTTAATATATATAGGATGGGGCTCACATATAAGTAGTATTATATTATAAAAATATGCCTTGAGGGAGCCACTTAATTGATTTTTTGACAAGTTAAAGAAGCTCCACCCCTTTTTTATTTCATATGTACTTCTTTTAATGCCATCATGGCTACCACTAGGTCAAACTCTTGGTCTAGTTCGGAAAAAATCATTAGTGGATCCTAAAATATCATATTTGATATGGTCATCAGCTATTGATACACCTAGAGTGGGGATTATAGGGACACTTTTACTTTTGATGCCTAGTTGATGTTTGTAGTAAATTGAGTTGAAAGTTTTAACACTACTCTGGATACAACTTTGTTTAGTTTCACTACCTTCCTCCTCATGGATTAGTTGGAGTGACCCAGGTGAAATCCAAACTCATCTCTATATAATAGGATACCATTTGGGTGTACCAACACAATAATGTTAAATTTCCTAAAGTAAGCCAACATATTTTCACTACTTTATTCCAAAGGTTACATGACTGTTTGTGCCAAGGACAATATCTCCTAAATTGAAGTCCTCATGCTCCTAGATTACATTTTATAAAGGCTTAGGTTCATGTTGGGAATGAGTTTTAGCTCTATATGCCCTTGTTTTTGACCATAGTGATATTTATACACTTTCTCTCCATGAGATAACTCTAGATATGCATGTTCACTTTGGAGATGTGCCTTGCTATCAATCACTCTCAGTTATAGTTTTGACCACCTCACCTAGAGATAAAAAGAGTTACATGAGGTCATCCTTGGCTCATCTAATCAGTTATATAGGGAATTATATTTTCATCTATAATTTAAACTCCCATACCTACTCTTAAAATTTCACATGTCCTCCATCAAACTATCTAACATAAAACATATGGCCCAAAGCATAGATATTGGATTCTTAGCCAATCTATTTTCTCTTATGGATGTTCTCATTTTGGTGAGTGAGAATATTTTTTTCTAAATCCACTAGATCACATGGTCTTCTCCTTGGATGAAATTGTTTTTTAGGATCCTCTGCATGTCCCTTGAGTTCCTATAAAATTTGGTTTTACTTTAGGATCCCCCTGTATAATCATCTCAAGTTCCTACAACATTAAATCTACTCCTAGGGTAGAAGGGGATGTTGGTGGGGTGGTATACATTAAGGTGATAGGTGGAGGCCTTAGCAGAGGAGGAATGGATGATGTGGAGGGATTTAATAATGAGAGAAATATAGGAGGAGGAGGCATGGTGGAAAAAGAGGCAATATAAAATGGGAATACCATGGGAACATTTTGGCCTACCACTTATTCTAGGTCAAGTTGACTTATGGGGTAATGACACCAAGGAGAGGGGCACTAAATAAGGATTAAATTGATTGGTTAAATATAAATTCTTGGGAACCTAGGATGATGGAAAAAGGAGGCCTAAGAGTGATATAGGGAACAAAAAGGGGTTGAAGAATAGAAGGCACTTTTTTATTATTCCTAGGCCTCTTTCTTGGGTTATTTTATGTTGTTATGATGGAAAGAGTTTGAGTGGTAGAGGTATGAAGGGCCAACTAATGATATTTATAAGTGACTAAATGTTCCATGGATGTGATTATGGATTATTAATTTTTTCACATAATTACACTTAGTATCATGGGTGGAGATAAGCCTAATGAAGTTCATACACTTAGAGATGGTTAGACATGTAAAAGAACCAATAGAGTTATAAAACTTTGGGAAACTAAATCACTTGTAGGTATGGTATGAACTATAAGGATACCTATTAATGGAATGGCTTGATAAAAGTGAGATTTGGATGTAAGGATGTTGTGCATATTCAAATATATAGACACTTTGGTAAATATGGAAGGGGTTAAATGGGAAATAAGGGAAGTGTCACTTAAGTGGTCATTAAGGGAAAGGGAAACCAAGGGGTGCCCTACTAGGTTGTTGAGGGATTATGAGAATAGGGGAAGTGATCTTCAAAAATGATTTGGGATGTTCATGATTTGGGCTCATATTTAAGATATTTTTGATATCAAACCTTAACACCTATGTATCCTGAGGTTGAGCCACCTGAGTTTGTGTTGCTTGAACTTGAGTTGCTTAATCCATGAGAGGTGATACAATTCTATTAAAGGGATATCAAGGATAAGTTAATGGAGGAGAGGGTAAAATATGAGAATGGGATGAGAACCCTTATAATATCCTCCTTAAAATTTTAAGATCCACCTAAACATATCTTATGACATAAGATGACATAGGGGAAGTAGGGCTAGCTTGGGTTGATGGTCCATGATGAACCTACTTTCCTTTCTTCTTATTCTTAGCATAAAGATTGGTGAATACCTCTTTGTCATCTATAGGTTTAATGTGGAACTCATCCTCATCATTAGGATATTTGAAATATTTTATGTTGATATAGGATTGATATTTTACCACATGGGCCATAATGACACCATACAGGTCCCAAAATATATGCTCTACCCTTCCCAAGGCATGAAAATCTCTATTTCTAGCCATTTTATACAATAGGGTACACTACAACACGTGATTATTGATGGTGATGGGAAAGGTTTGGAATGACTTATGATGATAGTTGACACAATGACAAAAGATGCATTTGACTAGTTAGTAGGCATTCTTTTTCTCTACCAGCTAGTCAAGGAATTGATAGGGTAGATGGAGGAGAGCTCTAAGGACGCTGAAAACTTATTTTATAGTTTCATCCCTATAGTACTATTAATCACCATTTGAGGTAAGGTAATCCCTTATTTACTTATATATTTAAGGCATGAATGCCTTTTTGATGGCCATATAAAACATTTAGTATAGATGCTCACAAATTTCTTAGATGTGGATTTGGTAATGGTGGCCATGTAGTTTATATAAAATCACATGGACCATTATTCCCTCAAGAACATATGATGGAAAGGTATAGGGATTAAAACTAATGGTGTGACAAATAAAATCTAGTAAATATATCATCATATAAAATTTTCCACTGCTCTGAGCATCTAGTACCACATTGATAATGTTGAAGTTGATCAGACCCCCAAGGTCTAAAACATCATCACCATTGAATATTATATACATTAGGGCAACCAAAAGGTATTGAAATGGATGTATTTTGTTTCCCCTGATAATAAATTCAACATCATCATCCATATGTGGATCCTCTCTCTCTAAAGGTGCAGGTTGTGTAGGAGTCTATGTCCACCTTATTAACCCATTTCAAATTTGGGTTCTCTACCTAGTCCTTATAAATATAATAAATGTGATAGATGTTGGTCCATGAATCAAATATATCAATATTATATGATACCAAATATTTAGAGATGTTTTAATAATATTTGAAATCACTCCCTTAAATATCCATGATCCTGTGTTGGGATCCCATAGAGCACACAATTTCATGGATGCCATCATGTACTTATTTGGAAGTGAGTAATATCTTAATGAATATTTCAGCATGGGGAAGAATTATATCTTAATAGTGGCTCTATATAACCCACCATTTTCATATTATCTAAGGGCATCCTATAACTTAGTCTCATCCCCATCATCACTGTAAATATGCTTGGGCACCATCTCAATTTCTTTGAATATCTCATTATAGTGTTTGAAATAGGTTACAACCTTTGGGAAATTAGTGTCTCTATATTTGGGCTCAACATTAGGGTTAGAAAATGAATAAGTTATGGCACAAATAGATAGATTTTTGTGTTATTAAATTATGAGCATGGAAGATGTGGAAGGCTCAAGAATAAACTAAAAGTGAGGAGGTAAATCTGGGAGGATGGGAGTGATAATGGTAAATAAGTTTTTTCCTCTCACTTGAAGGGATTTGTAACATTTCCTACATTAATGGTGATTGGTATCCAACTCATTGTAAATTAGAATTTGATTTGGTGGTTTGATCTTTTCATTTATTTTCTAATCTATATTTAGCTTAGGGATTTTAAATATACACCACCTAATATATTAGATGATTGGGATGCAATGTTTTAAATAATCCAATTAGGGCAAATTTTGTATTTGGTTAATATTGGGAGTGTGTTAGGCACATGGATATATTTACCTTATGTAATCTCAAGTATCTTAAACTTATGCCACATGTTTATTGCTAGTTTTTCAGGCTCTGTAATGGCTACCACCTAGGTATGGCTTGATACCTCACCTTTACAATTTCAAGAGTAGGAGTTTCTAGCTAGAGGAATAAGGTGATGCATGACATATTTTTATTATATATTTCAATATGATTGTACCTTACTCTAACTACTCTAGTCTTATCGAGCCTCTTCTACTAATTTGTACAAAAGTGCCATGTGGCATGGTCTATTAGGTTAGAATATCTTGGGGTCTAACATCTTTAACAATTATTCGAGACTAAAAACTCTAATAAGATCCATTTGGTACTCCTATATTTATTTAGGCTCTCTTTTGATCTAAAATCTTTGATAGGTTTAAGATATTGATAGCTCTATCATTTGCTCCATATGGTAATAATTAATTCAATGAATCTCTCCTAGGATCTAACATATTTGATGGGTTTGAGAGACTGATACCTCTAGTAGTGAGTCTTTGTGGTGCTCATTCATTCAATAAAACTATCTCAAGCTATAACATATATGATAGGTATGGGAGATTAAAAACTATGGTAATGTGTCCATAATAATGTTTAATATAATCAATCTCTCCTAGGTTCTAATATCTATGACATGTTTGAGAGACTGATAGCTCTAGAAAAGGGTCCATGTGGTTCTCCTTAATTAAATTAGACCTCTTGTATAAATTTACAAAAAAAAACTAAGTGAAAAAATGAATCCATATAATTAATCGAGATGTTCACCTACCTAATTACAAGGATTTACAAGGTGCCACATAGGATTCAAGGATACTAAGCCTTTAATAACTTCAATACAATTTCAAATCTATATAAAAATAGTTAGTGTAAAAAACTATTATAATTATGGAATTTATTTACTTTTATAAAACATAATAGATACTCAACCATGCTTAAACTAGGAAGCTTACATGGAATACCATATTATTGTTTTAATCATGTTAGACACTAGGTGAACTAGGGTGGAACATAAATTTAAATATTTTCAGAAAAAGATATTCAAAGAGGGATAAAAATTCTAGGAACTTTGAATTGAGAATTTTTAATAAGGGTCCCACACTTTTCTAAGAAAGAGGATGTGTTGGCCATAATAGGTAGGTTTGGAAATATATTCAAGATAACATATGCAATCAAGCCTTGAGGGTTTAGTTGTCTCTTCAATTTGATGGCCTCAACATAGATCAGAGGTAAATCCACCACTGATGGGTATTTTTATAGGAACATGGTGGTCTAAGGGTCTACCACATTTTTGTATATTTCAAGGGCTATTTGGGCATCTATATGGTATATCATAATGACTCAACTATGCATTTTTTTAAACCTAGAATTGAAATTGATAATGGGCTCATTTGGCTCTCTGTTAATGCATGTGAAATATTGGTAAAATACACTTAGGTAAATGACTTACCAAAATTGGGTCAAGAATGTGTTACTAACTTTTTCTAAATTTATGATGGAGCTTTCAAGTAGGTTAATCATAGGCCTTATACATTAATGTGAATGGAAATATTCTACAGGAAACATCCTCATGTTCTATATTGAGAATCTTAAAATTAGTTTTGTATGAGATCACATGTTCCTTAGTAGTACACCTTACACCTATCATGAACCATGGGAGGTATCTCTCTAGGTTACTAGGTAAGTCATGAATGGATATAGGAACATAAAGGGTGGACCTAGCTAACCATGCCATAAGTACAACCATATGTAAGGGTGTGTTATGGGTGAATTGAAAATGTGAGATAGATGGGGTGACCAAATTTCTTGGTCCTCCTCTATTAGTTAAGGTTCTCTTATGGAATTTCAAGTACAAGACTATTAGTGACCCAAGAGATTCTCGCGATCTAGTGATTCACATGATGGAATCTAATTTGTCCTTAGGTTAGTTAGGAGCTCAAAGATTTGCTAGTTAATGAGAAGAGTTTCCCTCTTTATAGAGATAATTATTTTTTAGTCCAAGATATGATTCTCCTAAATTCATATATTGGGTTAGATGCACTAAGAGAGATCAAAAAACAATTGTAGGAATTTCATCCTCTCAGTTTAATATTATTACTAAAATAATCCAAGGCACAAGTTACAAGTATTGAGATCCATTAAATAACCTAATTTGAATAGATATCCAAGAGATTAAATACTACCACCATATGACCGATTTTTATTTTCTCACTAATGCCAAAAGTTATAAACTTATAATTAAGATTAGTTTCAATAGATTTGATTCTTAGTTCTACTTGAATCACTTCATCACTTATAAAAAGTGGGGAAGATAATTTTGGAAAAAATAAACATCAAAGGGTGAGAATTGAAGGTAGAAAAGTGGGGATTTATAAATTAATTTCAACATGAATTATTTAATAAACTAAAATATGCCTAGCTATAATTGTACCACTATATCATAAATTTCAAGATGGCTCAAAATATAATCACATAGGGGGAGATTATAAGTTAAAAGTTGTAAATGATTGATTCTATTATTCCTTTAATGAATATAATGCAAATAGGATTATAGATAACTATAGAAATTTCCTCATAGACTTGAAATAAAGTGAAAATAATTGAAGAACCTCAACAAAATAAAGTAGTCTCATCCTAATTAATACATAGAATCTATAGAAAGCACAAATATGGTCCTCAGTTATTAGTGTTAATCTATTCTAAAGTAAAAAGAAAGTGGAATATATCCATGAAAAGTAGACACATTTAAATAGAAAAATAAATTTTCACTAATCGGATTTGACCTAAAAAAAATATCAAATAGCAAAACATATAGAAAAGAAATGAGACCCATATCCTAGTAGCATGATATCCCACTCTTGGCCATCATGTCTTAAAATTATTGTAAAATAATTACAAAAAAATATTATGCACTCCGAAAAGGTATAACCAAATATAAAGGACCCAATAAGAGAGAATAAATAGGAGGTTGGAGTTGGGCCACTTCCCAACTATTTTTTTAGACCTTATTGAGGTTTTAATGATTGATTAATGAGGTTGGTCTTGTATTAAAATTTATATAGTTTGATAGGTGGCTCCTAAAATATGATATTTACCTAAGTTAACATCCTCTCATGGCCTCTAAATTTGGCCTCTAAGGAGATTTTCACCTCTTGGGGCTGACTGATTCTTGCTTTTGACTGTATGGCTAACTCTAAGATAGCCTTGGCTCTCACTTGATGGCCTTGGACACATTTTTATTCATGACCTCATTTATGTTTTATAGGTGGACCCCAAACTCATATCTTCCTATAAAATTTACATATAGATGAACTATCACCAAGATGTACACCTCTTTAAAATAAATAAGGATTTAACACTTACTTTTCTCTAATGGCTCAATGGGAACTTGGGCAATGCTCAGAAAATCTTTAATAGATGGCCTCATGGTCCCTACAAAGGTATTATATATATTTATATCTATAAGGGCCATTAATTTTAGCTCTGGGAACATCCATTTATTGATGAAAACAACTATCTTCGGTCACTTATTATCCATTCATATAATTATCCCCTAGTACACATGGGATCTTTGGATAAGCTATTTTTTTAATGGGAAAGCTTTATTACTTCACTAAGGATTCTGAAAAAATGTACAAGTGTAATTTATACTTTATCAATCAGGACCATGGGGAGGGTGTTCATCAACTGGGACTCTAAAATTTTAACCTTATCCTTAAGATCCTCTAGTATCTTCTTTATGAGGTCACTTATGGTCCAGACCATTGATACTAGGTCTTCTTCTACCCTCTTTTTTCACTTGTAGTCCTCACTTTAGTGAGGTATAATAAATATTCATCAATAATCCATACCATAGGGTTTCCCTCCTAAGTAAAGGTCTACATAAGCACCATTTTCATTCTCTTAGGTACTTTGTCAAACTACCACTAGACATATAGGTCTCCATGATAGACCATTTATGGCCTTTGTATGCTCAAATATTCAATGGACCTGACCCAACTCAGTCTAAATAACTTCCCCAAGGTAGTGGAATGCAGAACTAGATGGGTGGAATCAAATGAAGTGAAAATTAGAAGAAATGATAGAGAAAAAAAGATTGAAGGGAGCCAAGGGAATGGGATGTAATATGGATAGGGGACATGAGATAAGATAGAGGAACCACAAATGAGAAATCCCAAGGGAACAAATGTGTATTCAATTATTTAGGGTTCATTGAGACCTAAGGGCCAATAAAACTTGAGAGTTAGGTATCCATGATGAACAAGGAAATTATATGGTTAAAAATAATTCCTTAAGGGCCCAAGGTGATGGATATAAGTGTCCAAGAGGGATTTGGAGACACTATTGGAGAAGGTATGGACTACTTAGGAGATACCACCTTCTACTTGTTCTTTAGTCTCTTAATTAGGTTTGTTTTCATTAGATATGTTAAGGTAAAAGCAATAAAAGTGGTCTTAGATACATATTATTGAGGATGAATGAATACTATTGGGACTGAGTATTTACTAGGAATAATAGAAGTAGTGAAGATAGGAGAAATGTAGGTTATGGGAGCCACTTGGAAGGCAAGGGTACTTAGAGGGGCCATTAATACAGTGGAAATTTTATTTTTTGAGTTCATTGGATATTTATCTCTACTAGGGGACAAACTAACCTATAGAGATAAATAGATAGTTGTGGAAGGTGTAAACCATTCCATTAGAGTAAATTAAGGCCATAATTGGCTTGTAAGATGAGATGGGGGGACTTGGGAACTAGGGATGCTAAACAAGGTTACCACTGAAGGCACATTAGAGAATTGGACCCTTATAATCACTAGTATAGGGGAGACATGGATTTAATACACCTTTTTAGGATATTAAAACCTATACGAGACACAAATTTTTATATAGGTGTGATATAAATTAGTATGGTTGGTCTTGGAGTATGGGAGATTGATATATAGGTAGGATAGACTCAAGACTATTATCAAAATGTAAGGCACATGCAACATGAGGTTGGTCTACTTGGGGCGATGACATAATAATATAAGGTGTCAATGCTGATAGAGTGCTAGCTACTAGAACCCATTATATAATTCTTCTAGAGATCCCTTTTATAGTCATTATGACTATGATAGTTGGATGCATGGGTTCTTTTTATGGAGGGGTCAGTATTTCATCAAGAGTTGCTTGAATAAGTGCATTAGACCTTAAGAAACAATAAAACTCAATATTCATAACCAAATTTACATCACAAATAAAGATTAGGTGGTGTTCATCATTAGGGTGGGCCTCATGATGGAATGTGATTTTAAGATTTATTTGATTCTTTTGGGTATCTTATTACCAATTATATACCTTCCTTATCTTGTAGGAGTCCTTGTGTTGAGTCATAGATTGAATTAGGGGAATATTATTTTAGTCACATCACTTGATGATCATGTGGAATGATGGAAAAAGATTATACTTTATACATGGGTAGTATCCAACCACACCATGAATGATCTAGTTGGAAACCTCTTATTCAAAAAGGTATTCCATAACCATGTATGGTTATAGAAGAGGATCCCATCAAATTCCTTCTACTTTTATGATGGTTTTATATAGGTATTATCAGTAAGAACTAATGGGATATAATGTAGCTTAGATATCATTAAATATCTTTGACATATTTTTCTCATTAATGGGTTGATATGCTATCAAGTAGAAGTATGTGTATGTCTCATATGTGGCCCCTAAAGTGGTGGATGTATATATTTTAGAAGACCACATGCAACATGTATATTTGTGACACCCATTGAGGAAATTTTGAGCACTTAAAATCAAATTTGGGAAGAAGATGTTGATTGTATGACATCATGTATAGATTATTACATGCATAAGTCCCATTTACATACCTTGTGAGGTTAAATGTGATGAGAATGCCCAAGTTTGGGACCTAAACACCCTTTAGTATGACACTAAAAAAGTAAACCCAATAATTTTTTACATGTATTATGTCATTTATCCATACAAGTGATTAATCAAGAGAATTCCTATGCATACACCTTCTCTAAAGATTATAATTATATGAGTCAGAGTTCTCCTTATCAACCCAGTGATCCAAATCATCTACCTAGTCATTAATTACTATTTTCACATATATTTTCACCCTTTAAGGATATTTTAAATCTCTCATCATCCAAGTGTAACAATGGAATCACCTCTAGGCTTGTGGGTAGCCAAGGAATGAGGTGAATCTCTAGATATGGCTAGCTACCTTAATGTACTACTTTGGATTGTAACTATAACTAAACTTGGGGGTGAAAAGGGAGAAGGATAACTGAAATAAAACTAATATAAGGGAGGTGATACACCAAATAACATGATGACATCCAACCATATGCATGTTATACTTGAAATCAAAGGACAAATTTAACATACACTTCTCCAATCTTCATATTTTCACATCAATGTTACATTGTGAGGTTATGGATGAATGTGAAAATATAGATGTATCTATACCTACGTCTATCAAGCTCTGCAAAAATGAAAATAAAAAATAGATCATATACTGCAAGTTAAAATTTTCTAATTAGTAGATTTTAGAGGCCTATGAAGGAAAAAATTAATAATATAACTCACTAAATATTAGATATTTCCTAAAACACTACACATTCCCTACAAAAAGAAGATTTCCAACTATAAATAGATGATAAAATAAAATAACATGCTAAGGAATCCATAGTCTTCACTTATGAAAAATTAAACATTCCAAATGAAAATAAAAATAAAAATCATGGAGGAGGTAAAAATAATTAGTATTATTTATAAAAATTAATACATTTGAGTATGGCTTTGCCATACTCAGGGGGAGCATCCATTACAATGCGAAAATGGCTAGTTCTTATAGAACTTGAGATAGAGATGAGAAGAGAGAAGTCCAAGGGTCATAATGAAACTTTTACATATGATAAAAGCAGTATATTATTAATGTAAAGATGATATGGGATTAACCATGCAAGGTTAAGAGCTAAAAGTGTCAATCCAAGTAATAAACTTCATGAAAAGTGGCAAGAAACTCCTCATTTTGGTTCAAAAAAATACATGCATGATTAAATCTATTTAAATTCATTATAAATAATTGGAAATTTTTATAATGATTTTAATTAAGTTTAATTACATAATACATACCTCTTTATGCATTATTTGTAGGATTGGTCATTTGTAATCACCTAGAAAGGAGCCATCATCATTTGCTATCAA
The DNA here is from genome assembly GCA_037957365.1 of Torreya grandis. Classification (NCBI taxonomy): domain Eukaryota; kingdom Viridiplantae; phylum Streptophyta; class Pinopsida; order Cupressales; family Taxaceae; genus Torreya; species Torreya grandis. The sequence continues at coordinate 487,677 of JARHVA010002043.1, forward strand.
TAAATATGCTCTTCCATGCACCCTACACACTTGACTTCAAAATTGGCATAAATTTATCATGAAAATATGTGGGAGGGAGTGGATATAATTTTAAATAATAAACATGGAATTAGAGGCATCATGCATGCTTTAAAGTCAGCTCACATGAAGCTTTACACCCTTCTCACTAGCTTATCCATTAGGCTAGTTTTTACTAGCTGAGTTGAAATACCTAGTTTAGGAACTTAGTATTTTACTCAAGGAATGAAATTACCATAAGGATTTTGAAAAATTTAAAATATTTCTCAAAAAAATTATTGCATCTTCAAACTCCTCCTCTAGCCTACACAACATAAAAAATGGTCAAAAATAGTTTGGTTATCACCCCATCTATACATGTTTTTACAAATAATTAGAATGTGAGGGAGATTTAGTGAGTCCTCAAAAATGTCTAGTAGGTTTCATGAGCAAAATTTTCCATTTTATCAGATTTATATCTCCTCTCCATCATTGAGTATTTGTGGGGGTTTAATAAGGATTTTAGGATTATTTTCCCCCTTAATTTTCATTTATAAAGGTTTGACATCCAATTTTCCAATGAATCTCACTAGTTTTATTTTCAAGTACCTTAATAACTTCCCAAAACTCCTTTGGCTCCCATGTAGATCCTCCAAGAGGATATGAGCATTTGAATATTACCTATTAAGCTTGTTCCTTTGATTTTCACTAGCCTAAATTAGTTTTGTGTCCAAAAAATGACTTATTATGACCTCTTATGCATCCAATAACTTGAAAATATCTGATTTTATCCCATATACATGCTCTAATATATTTAAGAGCATATATCATGCAATAATTGCAACTAACTTTGCATGTGGGCACTAGCTTTAAGCATCCCAAGTAAGCCTAACTATACCAGAGAGCTCAAAATAACCAATAATGGTTTACCATATATCCAAATAGTTAAAAATGTTATATAATTTCCCCATATACATGCCTTTATAGTTTATAAAGATCATTCCAGACTTGAAAAGAAGATGGTTCTCTATTTGGCCTCTAGGCTTTAACCTTGTGTTTAGGCTTGACTAAAACTCAACCATCCAAACCATATTTTTAGGCTTCCTTTCCTATATGAGGTGATCACCATAATTATTCAGGTGTATTATAACTTCTCAAACATTCTTCCAATGTTTTTTTATCTTTCATTTCATCCCTTTCTCTCCACTTGATAAGATTGCATGTTTATGCATGGGGAAAGTACCCCCTATCTAAACCAAAATAGGGGGTACTTACCCTATTTTTATAATTAAATAAAAACTTGTATATTATCCTTAAATTTATAAAGGTTATTTACCCAAAAAAATATCCCTTGATCTTATGTATAGACCCTTCAAAATCACAAAAATGCAGATAGACTATTAGTTAAGGTTGTGTGCAAGATTTTTTCAAATGATTGTGTATACTTGATTTTGGATTAATTTATTTGATTTAAAATTGATATAAGGAATTTTATATGTCAAAAACACCATGATAATAGATTTAAAAATGTTCACGAAATCTCATTACCCATTCTTTCACTTTTAAAGTTTCTTCACTCAGTTAAACCATGACTGGTAAGCCAAACCTATTTGTTATGTTCCATCTACCTATGTATACATTTGAAATATATAAATTTGTTTAAATTAATAAAATGTCCTAAATATATCCCTTAATTCCATTCTATTATTTTTATCATGTTATTTGTCATTCATTTCCAACTTCAAAAATAGTAACCCTTACTATCTGCTTATAATCATAGTTGACTGAGTTTTGTTTGAGGAGGACCACTGTAGGTGGACTTGGCATGAATTACACCTTAAAAAAGTGTGTAAATTCACCATTTTAATGTATATATGATTATATATTAGTGTTCTTAACCAATTAATTGCATATTTGGGATAGATTATCTCTTTAGGATTTAAACTTGTTCACTACCTTTCTCATTCAATACAATCAACTATGTTGAGACAAATGAAACCTTGTAGGTATTAATTTTAATTGTTCATGATGTTTAAAATATTTCCATAAATAATTATATTCCCTACCCTTACATTAACCTTATATTTACTTTGATAGTTTGAAAGACCATTAAACCCCTTGATTGAGTCATCAACTGCCCTCCTGACTGTAAGTGCATATTTCTCCACAGGACACCTATAGGTCTATATAGGACTTGAAATAAGGTATACCTTATTATTTTGGATCACATATATGTTCATTTATTTTTATTTCACCTATCAAGGTCATTCAAAACATGAAACAAGATTTTTATTCTCCATTAGTGCTAAGGTCACTTGTGCCTTCAAAACCTATAGATACTACTATATGCTTTAAGTGTTTTAGGGCCATTTTGAGGCTTTCAAATTCACCTTTAAACTAAAATTATATCATTAATTCTTGGAAGAGTTCTTTTAATTTTTATGGTTTTTAAGACATAGTCATTAGGATCCACCAAAGTATTTGTAACCTCATTTTATGGCCTTAGAAAAAAGGTCCTAGACCTTTATTTTCATCTTTTAGGGAAAGTATCCCTGAACTAATTTTCTTGTCCCTTCCAACATTAATACACTTTATTATGTCCTTTTTATACCTAAAATATTTTTTTTCATGTTCTCACCTCATGATAATACCCCAAAAAAAAGTTATACCACTTGATTCAACATTTCCCATGGGTGTTTAGTACTTTTTTATAATGTCTGTATGTGGTAATGGATTCATACAGAAGTAGTGGGTAGAATTGGAGAAATATGTGTGGATAAATAGTCTAAAAAAAACCTAAAATAATTTTATAACCTTAAAATAAATATTTATATTTTTGTATATTTTAAAACAATTTCTAAAATATCAATTTCAATGTGAAGACTTCTTATAGACACCTATCACAGAGAAAGCAATACTGGCTAATGATTGGATAGTATGGTGCATGAGATTGTAATCAACTTTTAATACTCTTAAAACAATCAATTTAACTATCCTAAACTCTCAATTACCTAAAAAAATTGATTTATCTTCATAACAACTCCATGCACAAGCTAAACAAGCTTTGGATATGTGATTGCAAATGAAATTGAGAGAAGAGTTGACTAAGGGAATGACAAGATTGAGAGTTTTTTATAAAACATGGTATGATGAAAAAATAACATATTAAGGGGTGATAATATGTATTTGAGACATGTGGGACATAATTTTAAATTCACATAAAATCTCTATATGGAATTCAAACTCCTACAAGTGGAAAATTGATTGAAACTGCACATGGTGATACCCTCCTACAAAGTGAGCTATTTGAACTATAAAATAAACTTTAAACATGAAACCAACCATGAATTCAATTATAGGATGAATACAACATAATTTGGAACCAATATCAACAACTAGTTCATGCAGACTTGCCTAGAATAAAGTAAAACTTGTAGGGTGCATAGATTTGCCAGTAGAAAAACATAGTCAGATTGAAAAAGATGGTTCATAAAGCATGGTTGAAAAAACTTGGAACTATTTTTATTTAAATTAATATCCATAATTTTAATGACACCTCCCAAAATATTTTGACCTGAAATTCTTTCTACTAGTTGTACCAAGTAAAAACCTGAAGGTTACTTATGTATGTCTAGAAAACAAAGAAAGGTTTAGAACTATTTTGGGAAAAAAATGGAACTTATAGATTAAAAAAATCATGTAACTAATCATATACAATCTTAAGAGTCATATTTTAATATATTTCAAGTGTCACACTTCCCAAGGAGGTTGTATAAGTGTTATTTTCTTCTCCTTTCACTAAAAACTATCTTTTCTTCTCAACAACCTACCACTTTTTAGTTATGTCAATTGATTAAGACTTATATGGAAACATGGGAAATTAAATCACATTTTTTAACCTTAACACTTCCCAATAAATCTATACAAGTCATTAAATGCTCAAATTTGACCCCCAAAATGGCTCAAAATGACTAAAGGGACTAAAATAGCTAATGACCAAGGCCAGTATAACATATATTGATGTTAATTAACATATAAAACACATTTTTAAATTAATATTATGCCCCATATGGACCTATAAATTCAATATTTATCTATATGTGCCCCAATTTGACTTAAAAGTCAAATTTGGTCAATAAATTGGTGACTCATAGGGGAAGTATGTATGCTATACTAACCAAACCAATAGCCTTATCAGTACATTAGTATTAGGAGTAATATTAATCTTGATATAAATAAATAAATATTTTACCACTTAATTTTATCAAAACAAGACCACTAATTACCTTAACCACTTAAAGTAAGGACACACACAAAACAAGACAACAAACATGTGCTTCATGAGCACATATGGAACACACACACTAAACTGAACAAACTAACTCAAACACTAACTAACCTAAGATGATAAATATATCTTGTATCAAAATTAAAGTTTAAAAATCTTCTTTCTTCATGACATAAAGTATTTAGTGAGACGTGTAGCCTTTTGAGCCTTGGCATTGATGCCTCCAATTTTCTCATGATGTTTTCCAACTCCATTGGTATGATGTTCATTGAAAACCAAGTAGATTAAAACATGTTGGCTATATAAATGAATTATTATTGCATCCAAAAGGCCTCAAAATTCTGATGTGGATCCTCAATTTCAACCTCATCTTTTATTTCCATTAGGGTCTCGATAAGATTAGGTCTCTTCTCAGCTACAAGTTCTTCTATCTCATCAAAGAGATTTGCATACTCTATCCAATATTGATCATTATCTTCTATGGAATATTATTTCTTCACCTAGTCATTTACTTGGCCCTTAACTTGTAAAATATCTTCAAGATCTTGAAAAAGATTCATTTTCATATGCCTATCATCTTTGTCCTCTTCATCTTCTAGAAAGACTACCCCTTCAATATTATATTCTTGATGTGTGATGTCATTAATCTAATGTCCTTTAATATCCAGTGCATCTGATGGTTATTCAATATTAGAATAATATATTATGTCATATTAAATAACAACCTCTTGTACATTGGTCTCAAGAGAAACTTTTAGCACTGAAACATCTTTGGGAAAGACTTGAAATTATTCCCCATTTATGATAGCACATTCATATTCATGTTGGAGGTGATAATTCCATAAATTTTGATTAGATGTAGAGTCTTATTCAATGGATAAAATATATTCCATCTATTTATCCATCATGGTGATGCAAAGACTAAGCATCTTGAAGTCATGTTACCTATCCCAATGAGGTTGCCAAGGAGGTATGTCTTCTTTAAGCAAGAGTTCTATTTATTTATCAACCATATTATCCTCTTTAGGTTACCATACCATAAGTACATCGAGGAAATGGGTGATGGGATTAGTACACAAGGAAAAAGCTGGTGGAGGTATAACATAAGGCTCAAAATCAAATTTAGAATGCAAAGTAAGAGGTTCTTTTGGAAGCTTATGAGGAAGGGGAGGCATACCTTGGGATAAAACCACTTAATTTTCTTCATTCCACTTGAAATACACCTCATTCACATCTGATTTAGGTTTATAAATATATTTATGAATCATTTATGGGATGTGTTTAGGCATATGATCTTCTTTTGGGTCTAAACCTTTCATCACTCCTTGACTCAACAATCTCATCTTTCACTCTAACTCTTCAATTTTCTTGGCTAGGTTCTCTTGGAAAAGTATTTCTTGAAGTTTATATGCATCATCATGAGGATTAGGAATATAAGTGAATTAATATATAGGATATAATTTTTCTTCATGAAGAGTGGGAGGAACTTGAAAAGGGTCACCTTCATTACAACCTCACACTCTTAATCAACCAAAATTCTATCTTCTTTCTTTCCCCATGACTCCACTATCTTGTTCTAACATAGGATATTGTGATTAGAAGTCCTTTTTTGAGGTGGTGGGGATGAAATGTGAGAGGTAAATGAGGGATTGTATTCCAATTATTTTTATAATAAGATGGACTATTTTATTTGCTTATTTTCCAACTCAATTTGTCTATCAAGGTTTGTTTCAAACACAAGGCTAGTATTTCCAACTCTCTCTTCCACTTGATTTTTAAAAGGATGACTTTGGTAATTTTTATTATGCTTATGGGTATGGATCACAAATTACTCATATAAAACTTGGGAAAGTGGATATGAAATTTGATAGACTTATTAAGGTTGACTCTCTTGAATGTTTAGCCTATCCTCTAAGGATCTAATCAAACCACTCACATCTAGCATTTCATTTCTAAGCCTTTGCCAATTGACTCTTTTAATAGGTGACCACTCTCTTCTTACCAAATCTAAGGCATATCTCACCTTATTAATGTAATGTCTAGGGATATCTTGACCACATCCTCTTAGAGTATCAAGCTCTAACATGTACCTCTCATATCCCGATAGTGTTGGCTTGAAGGTGAAAATAAATGGAGTTGAGGAGTGGCTAGGTTGACTAGGAGAAGCAAGATATTGAGGAGGATAGCTATAAGCCTAATATAACTCATGAAAATGTTGAATATGATCATATTGGGGCTTAAAATAACCATATTTGGGCTGGTAAACTTTATGAAATGGTTGATTAAGAACTTGATCCTGTTGATAAGGAATAACACAAGATTTCAATGTCTCATCAACTTGTAAAGAACAAAAATCAACACCAAAGTAAGCCATGAAACCTCATGAAATAAATAACATAAATAAAAAATATCTCTTAAAATATTAACAATGAAACCTAGGTTTCTTGACCAATTTATGTATCTTTAGAATTTCCATTGATGTTTGAGTATATTCCTGCAAAGGCTTATTGTTTAGAGACAACACCAAAAATCTCTCGACTTCTTAGACCAATAGTCCCACCAAACATATTAAAAAATATTTTCACTTGGATTTGAATTTTTTTTTTTAATATGGTAGATCTCTCCTCATCCAAGTACCATAATGGAATCACCTCTAGGCTTGTGGGTAGCCTAAGGAATGAGATGAATCTCTAGATTGGGTTCGCTCCCTTAATTGACAACTTTAGATTGTAACTATAACCAAACTTGTGGGTGAAAAGGGAGAGGTATAAATAAAATAAAACTAATATAAGTGATGTGATACACCAAATAACATGATGACATCCAACCATATGCATGTTAGACTTGAAATTTAAGGACAAACTAAACATACACTTTTCCAATCTTCATCTTCTCACATCAATGTTACATTATGAGGTTATAGATGAATGTGAAAATATAGGTAGACTATAGAAGAGTCCTATGAGTGAATTAATGAATATGTTAACTCAATAGATCTTACACATTTCTTGTAACACTTCACATGCCCTGTAAGATGAAGCTTTCCAACTACAAATATATGATAAAATGAAATAACATGCTAAGGAATCCATAGTCTTCACTTATGAAAAATAAAACATTAGAAATGAAAAAAATAATAAAATTCATGTAGGAGTAAAAAATAAGTAGTATTATTGATCATAATTTATGCATTTAAGTAGGGATTTACCATACTCAGGTGGAGCATCCATTATAATGCCAAAATGGTTAGTTCTTATAGAGCTTGAGAGAGAGAGGAGAAGAAAGAATTCCAAGGGTCATAAAGAAAATTTTAAAACTTATTAAATGAGTTAATTATCCATGGGAATAGGATATGGGACAAACCATGTAATTTTAGGATCTACAAGTGTCAATCCAAGTCATAAATTTCATGAAAAGTGGCAAGAAACTCCTCATTCTAGCTCAAAAAAATTATCTACATGATTAGATATATTTTAATGCCTTATAAATAATTAGGACTAGTTATGATGATTGGAATGAATTTTAAGGACATAAAACATTCCTCTCCATGCATTTTTTGTAGGCTTGGTCATCTAAAATCACATCGAAAGGAGAAATCATCATTTGTTATAAAAAATACTACTCTTCCATGTACCCTACACACTTGGCCTCAAAATTGGAATCATTTTCTCATGCAAATATATGGTAAGGATTGTATGAAAACTATAAATACCATAAATTTACTTAAATTCATCAAGCATGATTTATGATTCGCTCACATTAAGGTTTTCACCCTTCTCACTAGCTTGTCCATTAGGCTAATTTTGATTGGCTAAGTTAGAGCACCTAGTTTGGGAATATAAAAGTTTATTCAAGGATATAAATTACCATAGGGAGTTACAAAAAGTATAAATATTCCTCCTAAACTTCATTTCATCTTCAAATTCTTCCTATAGCCTGCACAACACAAAAAATGGTTAAAATATCCTATTTCTCACCCCATCCTTATAAGTACATATAACTAATTGGCATGTGAGAGAGATTAAGTTAGTAATTTACAATTTCCTATAGATTTCATGAGAAAATTATTCCATTAAATAATATTTTTAGCTCCATATCCATCATTGGGTCTCTACAAGGGTTTAACAAGGGTTTTAGGCATGTTTTCCCTCTTAAGGTTCATTCATAAAGGTTTGATATCTAAGTTGAAAAAAAATTTCAATAATTTGATTTTAAAGGACCTTAATAACTTCCCAAAACTCCTTTGTCTCCCATGTAGATCCTTCAGGAAGATATGAGCATTTGAATGTGACCTATCAAGCTTGTTCCCTTAATTTGCATAGGCTTGAATTGGTTTTGTGTCCAAAAAATGATTTATTTTGACCTCCTCTACATCCAGAATATTTAAAACATATGATTTCATCACATACACATTATATAATATATTTAATAATGTATCTCATTTTATAAATGAAACTGACTTCACATTTAGGCACTAGGTTTGAGAATGCTAAGCTTAACTATACCATAGAGCTCAAAATGACCTCTAATGCTTTTCCCTATCTCTAAATAGATCAAAAAATTATATAATTACCCCATATACATTCATATATATTTTATAAATATAATTACACACTAGAAAAGAATATGGTTCTCTATTTGGCCTCTAGGCTTCAACCTGGCCTCTAGGCCTGATTGCAACTCTACCATCCAAACCATCTTTTTGGACTTCCTTACCTCTATGAGGTTATTTACATAAATATTAAAGTGTATTATAACTTCTAAAATATTATTCAAAGATTTTTTGATCTTTTAATTTATCCCTTTCTCTCCACTTGATAAGACTACATGTATATGCATGGGGAAAGCACCCCCTCTCTAAGACAAAATAGGGGGTATTTACCCTATTTTTATAATGAAACAAACACTTTTATATTATCCTTAAATTTATAAAGTTTATCTTAACAAAAAAATTTCCCTTCGTATTATGTATAGACCCTTTAAAATCATAAAAACCTAGACAAACTATTAGGTAAGGTTATGTGCAGAATTTTTTCAAATGACTATGTATACTTGATTTTGGATTGCTTTCTTTGATTTTAAGTTTATCTAAGGAATTTTAGATGTCAAAAAAACCCTAAAAAGAGAGTTCAAAATTTTCACCAACTCTCATTACCCATTCTTGCACTTTGAAAGTTTCTTCATTTAGTTAGATCATGATTGGTAAGCCAACCATGTTTGCTATGTTCCATCTACATATATATGCATTTGACATCTCTAGAGTTGTTTACATTAATACAAGATCATAAATATATACCTTAATTACATTATATTATTTTTATCAGGTTGTTTTTCATGTATTTCAAACTTTAAAAGTATTAACCCTTACTCACTATTTGCTTACGGTCACAATTAATTGAGTTTTGTTTGAGGAGGACCCCTCTAGGTGGACTTGGCATGAGTTACACCCTGACCAAAATGTGTAAAGACCAACTTTGAATTTATCTATGATGATATATTATTATTCTTAAATAATTCATTTCATACTTAGGATAGACTTTCTCTTTAGGATTTAAACTTGTTCACTACCCTTCTCAATCAACATAGTCAACTATGTTGAGACAAATGAAACCTTGTAGGTATTGATTTTCATTTCTCATGATGTTTAAAATATTTACAAAAATCATGATATTCCATATCTCATGCATTAAACTTATATTCTTTGATATTTTTAAACACCATTAAACATCTTGATTGAGTCATCAACAACCCTCTTGGTTGTAAGTGCCTATTTCTCCATAGAAGGACACCAGTAGGTCTTTGTAGGACTTGAAACATGGTATAACTTCTTATTTTGGATTAAATATATGTTCATTGATTTTTATTTCACCTATAAAGGTCATTAAAAACATGAAATAATATTTATTTGCTCCTTGAGTGCAAAGGTCAGTTGTGACTTGAAAACCTATAGATACTACATGTTTTTAGTGTGTTTTAGGGCCATTTTGAGGCTTACAACTTCCCTTTTAAATTGACCTTATATCCTCCATTATTGGAGGAGGTATTTTCCTATGTATGGGTTTCAAGACATAGTCATTATGATGTACTAAAGTATTTGTAACCTCATAGTATGACCTTGTCAAAAAGGTCCTAGACCTCTATTTTCATCTTTTAGGGAAAGTATCCCTGAATTTAGTTTCTTGTCCCTTCTAACATGAATACACTTTATTATGTACTTTTGATACCTCAAATAGTTTTTTCATGTTCTCACATCATTCTGGGACCCAAAACCAAAGGTTTACCACTTGGTTTAATACTTATTATGGGTGTTTAGCTCTTTATTATGATGCCTATAGGTTGTAATGGAGTCATGCATACGTAGTGGGTAGAATTGGAGGAATATGTGTTGATAAATAGTATCAATAATAACCTAAACTCATTTTCAAACCTTCAAACACATTTTTGGGTTTGTGAATATTTTGAAACAAGATCTAAAACATCAATTTCAATGTGAAGACTTCTTTCAAACACCTATCATAGAGCAAGTAATGGTGGCTAGTGATTGACAAGTGTGGTGTATGATCTTGTAATCAACTTTAAATACTCTTAAAACACTCAAGTGAACTCTAATCAATTACCAATGACTAAAAAAATGTATTTATATTAATAAAATCTCCATGGACATGTTAAACAAGCTTTGTATATGTGATTGTAAATGAAATTGAGTGAAGAATTGACTATGGGAATGGAAATATTGAGAGTTTGGTCCAAAATATGGTGTGATGAAACCAAACATAGGAAGGGGTGATCATATGGATTTGAGACATGTGGGACATCAATTTCTATTTACATAAAACTTCTGTATGGAATTCAAACTCCTAAAAGTGGAAAATTGACTAAAACTACACATGATGGTACCCTCTTATAAAGTGAACTATTTGGACTATCAAATCAACTTGAAACATGAAACCAACCATGAAGACCATTACAAGAGGAAGCCAACATACTCTAGAACCAATCTCAATAACTAGTTCATACGAACTTGCCTATAATGAAGCAAAACTTATAGGATGCATAGAATTTCAAGATGAAAAACATATTTAGCTTGCAAAGGTACTACCAACTCCCAAATACATTTAACCTAAAAAAATTTCTACTGGCCATACTAAGAAAAAACTTGAAGGTCACTTTTTTATCTCTAAGAGACTAAGAAAGGTGTAGAATGGTTTTGGGCTAAAAATGGCACTTCCAAATCAAACCAAGCATGGAACTAAACATGGGGAAGCTGAAGAGTCATATTGTAACCCTTTTTTAAGAGGCATAATTCCCAAGGAGGACATACAGGTGCCATTTTTTTCTCCTTTCACTATAAAATTGACTTTTCTTCTAAAAAACTTACCACTTTTCATTTGTGTCAATTACTTAAGACTTCTAAGGACACATGAGACATGATATCATGTTTTAGAACATTCACACTTCCCAAAAAATTCATATAAGTCATTGAATTCTCAAATTTGACACCCAAAATGACTCAAAATGTCTAAAGGGACTAAAAAAATAATGATAAAGGCTAGTATAACATCAATTTACATTAATTAACCTATAAAACACCTTGTGACATTCATATTATGCCCCCTATAGACCTAAAAAGTCATATTTTTACCTATAGGTGCCCCAATTTGACTTAAAAGTCAAATTTGGTCAGTAAGGACATCATAAATTAAGAATTTCTCTACAAAAGAATCCATGAATTCATTTTCATAGCTCATTATATAATATGGAAGTTGTAATATTGCTTTAATGTAGACCTAGAGATATTAACAATTTTAAATCTAGTGTTAAGAAACCTCATGACATCCTAATTACACTTAGGAAAGAGAAATGGGTTTTAGAATAGGTTATGGCATGGGAAGACCTATGGTTTGGATTCAATTACATAGAGCCTAAACACTCAGATGGTGATGTGTTCATCTACGTACTCGATGTCATCATCATTAGATTCATTATCTAAGCTTGGATTCTTAATATCCTCAATCTCTGTGAACACTTCATTATAGTGTTTAAATTAGGTTATTCATTGAAATAAAGTTGTCTTTTTACTCTAGCTTTAGTCTAGGATTGGATGATGAAGTGCCCATTATTTAATTATGTTCTATTGATAGAGAAAACCCTTTTGGCATAGGCTAAATTTATTGTCACATAGAGAATTTGATGTCAAGGGATCATAAATTTTTGAGTGTGTAGATAATTGGTAATGATAAATTTAATTAATCAAGACCTTATATATCTCTAAATTAAATTATACATGAATGGTTTTTGGTGATCTTACATTATGTTAATTGAGATGTAGGTTGATTAAATGGGTTTAGGTTATCCATTTCCCAATCTAGTATTAATTAAATATTTTGAAAATGAGCCAACATTTAGATTTATTTGATGGCAATGGGACTCATTGAGGCATCAGATTGCAATCAACACTAGTACGTATGAAGAGTGTAGATAAATGTGCCCATGTATTCCTCATTTAATTGATAATAGATATGGGGATATCCACATGTTGATCTATGGTAAATAGGATCAATGAGTACTACATCACCTACATGCAATGAATATCCCTAAGTTTTGATAGCTTTGTGTACTTGATTGACTATCTTGATAATCCCCTTACATGTGGAATCTATTTATTGGATCAGGATTTGAGAAATCTAATTCATCTAATGTGTATTAACTCTCAAGGATCTAATATTTTTGACACTATGGGACTATTAATAGACATGTGTCACATCTTTATTAGTTGTAAGATATGACAACTCTGATACGTATGATACACTCGACCCCTCAAGAATTTGAAATGTCTATCATTACATAAGTTTCAATAGAAACATTCCACCTCCTCATTGGTTCTAAGATATAATAACTATAACACCTATAATACATGGGACCTCCTAAAGATCTATTAGGTCTTAAACTATGGGATTTCGAGTGGAAAGATATCACCACCTTATTGGTTACAAGATTTGACAATTATGATTCTTATGATGTTTGGTACATCTAAAGGCTCTAACATATGTGACCTCATTAAAATGTCTAGAGACACATGAAATATCCTAATTCATTATGGGATATGATAGATCTATAACCTATAACATGTAGGAATTATAAGAGCTATAACATGTCTAATAGTAAGAGAGTGTTAGAAGATACATGACACCTCTTCATTAGTTCCAATATCCGATATCTCTCATGCCTCTAATGTGTGGGACCTACTATCACTTGTATTTTCACCCTTTGAGGAGATGTCTCATCTATCTTCATCCAAGTGGCATAGTTGAAACACCTCTAGTCTGTGGGTAGCCTAAGGATGAGGTGAATCTCTAGATAGGGCTATCTCCCTTGATGTACCACTTGTAGATCACCACTACACCTATGCTTGTGAGGGAAAAGGGAGAAAGAAAACTGAAATAAAACTATCCTAAAGGAGGTGATACACCAAATTTATTGATGACTACCAATGAGATGCATGTTACACATGAGAATAAGGGACTAACAAAACATACACTTCTCCAATTTGCATTTTCTCACATCAATATTTCATTATAGCGTTATGATGAATGTTTAGTATAGGATGACTAAAAATGAGGCCTAATATGGAATTGTTTGAATATACTAACTTACTTAACCTTGACACATCAATATAACACTTCACATGACCTATAATAATGATCTTTCCAACTACAAATAGGTGAGAGAATGAAATAATAATGCTAAGGAAATAACAAGTCATCACTAAGTAAAATCAATAATCCAAGTGAACACACTTTTAATAGTCATGGAAGAGGTAAAAATCAGTATTATTTTTTGATCCATGGTATTCAAATGAGTAGGTATTTTCCATACTCAGGTGGAGCATAGTTTATAAAGGCCAAAATGGCTAGTTCTTATAGAACTTGAGATAGAAGTGAGAAACGAGAAGTCAAAAGGTCACAAGGACACTTTTCATCCTAAGAGGAGTTAAATGTACATGGGAAGAGATTATTAAACTAATCATGTAAATTAGATAATCACAAGTGTCACTTGAAGTCATGAAACTCTTGAAATGTGGCATAAAATTCCCTTTACAGGCTCAAAAAACTACCTTCACTATTCACCCCTATTTGAACATCCAAAAAATGGATATGGATATGTATCATTAGAATGAGATGGAAGTGTTTCATAAATTATTCTCCATGCATTGCTTGGAGTCTAGGCCATCTAAAATCTTTTGGAAATGAGCCATCATTGCCTGCAGTCAAAGAAACTCCTCTTTCACACACCTTTCACACATGGCTTAAAATTTGGATTTATCTTCCCATGAAAATATATATAATGGGGTAAAATACATGTTTATAGACCTTAAATATCCTTAGAGTCATTAATTAAACCATAAAAAGAATCCACTTGAAGTTTTCATGCTTTTCACTATCATGTTCACTATCCTAGTCTTGACTGGATGAGATGAAGTAGATGATAATAAAACTTAGGATTTTTTTAAAGGAATTAAATTGAAATGGTGAGTCATCTCAAGTATCAATATTCCTTCCAAATTTTATTTCATCTCTTGAAACCTCCTAGAACCTACATAATGCATAAAATTTTCAATAAAAGTAGTTTAAAACCTTGTCCATATAGAGTCCGTACAACTAATTATTACGGTAGGGAGATTTAATGAGTCATATAAAACATAAATTCCCTTTTATATACAAACTATGCCATTTTGGTGCGCTATCTCTTTTGTTTCCTCAAACTAGTCATTAGCAAGGGTTTTGGTGAGTCTAGGCTTGTTTTACCCTCTTAAGCTTCATTCATAAATATGTGATGATGAATTTTTAAAATAATTCCAAAATAATGGTATTAGATACCATATTTAAATTTTATAATATTCTTGTTTCCCCATGAAAATAATTCAAGTAGATATCAGCTTCTAAAGTTGCCTTGTCGAGCTCTTTTCTCCATTTCCTACAGGCCTGAGTTGTCTTTAAGAAAAAAGTGGTATTTTAATGGATTCAAATATATCCTATTATATTATAAAAATATAAATTCATTCCATAATTTTTTTTCAATATGATATAAATTTCACCTATATGTATAAATGAAAATGACCTTTCATTTGGGCACTAGGCTTAAACATGCCTAACATGCTTGACTATAACCTTGAGGGTTTAGAGCACCCTATTTATATTTATACTTTTATGAAAGGTCCATTAAATTTTTATAGATTTTTTATAACACCATACATCTCCTTTAAAGTTTCAAATATCTCCTGGTCTACCCTTTCATCATACTCTCTAAAACCTGCTACCGTGTGCATAAAGGGAAGTACCCTCTATGTGAGATAAAATAAATTATACCTCCCATATTTAATTAAAAAAAGTATAGGTTTTATGGGATTAATAAATTAATAAATATTTTTATAAAAAAAATTTATCTCTTTTAATTATCAATAGACCTCCAAACTTCCTCAAATTCCAAGACTAACTGTATAAAGCAGGCTGTGTGAAAGATTTATGATGTGGACTATATGGTGCATACTCAGGGTCATTTATTTGATTACTTAACATGATATTGGTGTATTGTGAATAATAAATTTCCATTTTATAATTTATTATCATTATTTTTAACCATTTATAAAATACTTCAAGTCATACCTTTGAGTTGATTGCTCAAGGTGTGTACTATGTTTCCTACATTCCTTCTTCAATAGTGACTCTTGTATATGGCATGATTAATTGAAACTTAGATATAGTGTTTAAAAACACTAATAGAGTAAAATATGAAAATTTGGTACTTTAATGGATTAGTTTTTTCATATTTCTTAGTATTGACCATTACTTAGGACTTTAAATCTACGTAATGTATGACAAAATCAAATAGAGTTAATTGTGTTTAGAACAAATGAGATCTTATAGGTGTTAATTGAACATGTTAGAATATAATCATAATTTATAAAGAATTTAATTGAGCCTAAAGGTCACATATAATATATTTTTACCTATTTTTACCTTTTATAAGCTTCGATCATCACCTAGACACCATGTTCAACTTACTGCCTGCTTACTCAACTATAGGTGGATATTGGCCTAGAAAATCTTGTGTAGGCCTGCATCAAGCTTGATACCATGTCTAAAATACTTATCCTATGATGATCATGATTTATATTGATTTAATATTAGTCCCATAACTTTCAATACATTATTTACAAGTTCTCCATATTGAACTGTTACTCCAAGGTACCCTTTCATCTCCATACAACTGTAAGTGGGTATTTCAAGTCTTAAGACACCCCTGTAGGTATGTATGGGATTTGAAAAATAGTACAGAATATTATTAGATGATATATTAGGTCATAAATTTCAATTCAAATTTTTTTAATCATCCACATATGTTGGCATGGTATAGTTTATCAACTTGGAAAACAAGGTTGCCCAAAGACTCAAAATCCTATAGGTTTCACTACCCAAAATTAATACATAAAAGTGTAACTTTAGGCTCTCATGATTCTAAATTACATTAGTGATCTACCATAAATATTTTGTATATGTATTTAATGAATTATTTGGTCATTAATATACATTGGAAGTCTTTGAAACCATGTTGTATGATTCTACTAAAATGGCCTTAGGCTTCTATTTTCACGATTTTGGGGAAAGTCTCCCTGAACTGAGTCCTTACTTCTTCCAAAATGGTTTATAAATTATTTTGAATTTGTAAACCTAAAAAAAAATTAATTATCAACCAAAATTTTAGGATTAAAGATAACGTATTACCATACTCTAATATTCCATACAAGTACCTTTAAGGCTCTATAATGTCACATGTAGGTGAGTATTTGCACATTCATAAGCAGTAAGAAAACTAGGAAGTATGTGAGATGTATGTTTATGATCAATTATTATGATTTAAAAAAAATTCTCGATGTAATCTCAAAACTATAGGATATTGAAACACCTATCAAACTTTCCATCTAAGTATGACATCATCAGGAAGGCTCCTATTGGTGTGTATGACTTGTATACAGATAGTGAGGAACCTCCAAGTAGTAAACATGAGTTGTAAGTTTCAATTATGTTTGGTCCCTTAAAAAATATTAAAAATAGACTCTTATTACCATACAAACATTTATTAACTCACACACTCCCGCTCAACATGAGATTCTCCATGAGGGCACCTAGAGGTGCATTTTAATGGCAAGAGACTATGTGTATAGGTAATGGATAGTAATATAGGTAGTGTGAAAGAGATATATTATTGGGATTAAATATAGATATTAAAAATTTGAAAAATACACTCTTATAACTTCAAAATATTTTAAAATTTTCTTAGAGCTCCCATTCCATCATGACATCATTCTGAGATACTTGTATATTCAAAGAGTTACTTGCATATGCATAGTGTATTGAGTACACCCATGGAACATTGCTTGGAGAATGAGATTGTAATTTGAAAGGTATGGTCAATATATCATTATAAAAATGAGTATGGACCTATAAAAACTCATTTAAATCACCATCAAAGAATGGAGACTCTAAAAATGTTAGAAAACTACCAACAACATAGAATGATCTCTTTTCTTACAAATTTAAGGTACTTGGCTCATAGAAACACTTTTAAATAATAAACAAAACATGGAGATAATTATAGGAGGGATTAAAAATAATATATAATCAATCCAAATATCTATATTATACGTAATCATCCAAACAAGAGAAAAACCTATAGGGTATAGGAAAGAGTGAATAGAAAAATACAGTCAACTTGGTAGAGATGGTTTATAAATAATGGTTGAAAAATATTATAAATATTATTATGGAAATGTATCTTTATGAGTTTAATACCACCTCCCAAAGGCATCTAGTCTGAAACCTCTTTAACTATCTGTACCAAGCACAAACCTGATGACCACTTTTGTGTGTCTAGAAAGGCAAAGCAGGAGCAAAATGGTTTTAGCTCAAATTTGGAATTTTAAAAGAATTTAAAACATGTAATTGAGTCTAAGGAAGATTAATATAAATTCCATGACCTCCCATGTGTCACCCTCCCTCATGGACTATACAAGTGCCAAACTCTTCTTTTTTACAGTTGATTTCCTAATTTTTAGGTAGATAACATGCAAGTTTTGAATGAACTAACATTACTAACAATTAATCTGACCTATTTAATGTTTTAAAGTAATTTAAGACACTTGGATACCTTTAAAACCATGCCACTTACAATTGTGATCCCTAAAATCCTTTTAAATGACTCAAAGTGACATATTGATTTAAAGGACTAAGACCAAGGATAATATAGCATTAAATTACATAAAAATACCATTAATACACCATATTACATAATAATATACCCTGTTAAACATCTAAAAATCAATTTTTTTACCTATAGGGGTCCCAATTTGACCTATATGGTGAAATTTGGTCAATAGGACCTCCAAAAGTTCTTACAAGTCTAACACTATTGGAGTATTATAAGACATGTGGTGCCTATTAATTGGTTATAATATATAATAAATATGACAAATCTGATGTGCAATAACTCTCAAAACTTTGATAGGTTTGATACCATGGGAGCAGTAGAATATACATGGTGCCTCCTCACTGGCTCCAAGATCTAAAAAATACATAAACCATGATAAGTCATTAAAATTTCCTTGGAATCAAATAAAATTCTTAGATATAAATGAAAAAATATTATGAGAGAGTACCAATTCAGATTCTTGGGCTATTGCTCTATGAGAATTGTATGTATGGAAACTTCTACAAAAAAACATAGCTTGAAAATTGACTAAATGTGGAAATATTTTGAGAGTCAAATGTGATAAGATATTATTTAAATTTGTATAACTAAAAAGAGTCCAAAAAAACAACATTTAAAAAATGACAAAGCTATGGGAGACCCTTCTAGTTGAGGTTGAGTAGATATTTGGGCTCTGGGTAAGTAATTATTACTTGGGAACTAGATGACGTGATGATTTTTTTTGGACTTTAAATAAATAGAGGGCCCCTTTTATTTTTTGAAACGGGAAATTTTGGTCACGAAAATATCATTAGTCCATTAAATAATAAGTAGTTAAATATTGTTAACCAAATTCATTTGGTCACATGCAATAGCAAGGAGGACTTATAATAAAAGAAAAGGTAGTTCAAAGGAAAGTGAAGAGTAAAATCACATAGAAAAAGGGAAGACATGATAAAAACCATGATAACCCCAAAGTGATCTTAATGTATATTTTAAAAATTAATAGGAAGAGTGTATATCCTATTAAATAAAGATGAGGCTGACTAACTGGGAATGAAAGTTGGTGTAATAGTTGTGCCAAGAAGATTTCGAGGAGGAATACAAATTTTTAACCAATTCATAACCAGATAGATTAGAAGGTGGGAACATCACACATGGTGGTTTTTATCCTATTTTTTTTAATTAACCTTAATTAGGATAAAAAATATTTCAAACTAATTTAAATTAAAAACTATATAATATATGCATACCTAAATGCAAATGACTAAAATTTATTTGATAATGTAATTTAATAATTATGTAAATTAAATAATGGGTTAAGGTACTTACTGATTAAGTTTTGTATGGAATATTGAGACTCTAGGAAAGCAACATGAATAATGGAAAGCTAAACTACAGGTCATGGGATCATTATCTAGAACTTTGTGTGTGCCCAGAGGGTATCATCACTATCTAATCTTTACTGTTAGATGTTATGATCCAAAATATTATAATTTATTTTATATGTATTATGATCTTGTGTTTGATATAAGTACATGATTATATTGTATATCTACAAGTGATATTGAGGTTTTATAATTATTTAAAATCACATAAATCTTTCTCTTTCACTTGAAACCCTAAGTACATATGAAATGATAGAATTGTTATTGAAAAATGAGAATAAATGTGGGTTGAGCTAACCCCAATAATTACCTCTTGACTATATTATCCTTGCCTACATATCCAATACTTTAAAAATGGAATCCAAACCATATGTAATTCTCCCTTTTAGGTGAATGTGCCCAATAATTCTTGTTGAATGTATACAACCTATAATCTAGTTATTGATACTTGAAAATCTTTAATCTTGACTTGGTGCTTGAGTGATTCAGACTTGGTAAGGATCTGATTTTAGTGAATTTATTATAAAATTTTGAGAAATAATATAGTCCTCTTGAATGTGAATGTTATTAATATTCTTGATAAGTGCTTTCTAGATAGGTAGTATGTTTATGCCTATTTTTTATTTATAAGTGAATCTTTGGGTAATTTCTCCCATCATTGAAAATACAAATATATGGTTTGAACCATATAAAGGATTTGAATTTTAATTATGATGATTGCTTGGAATTAGATATAAATATCAAAATCATACAGTACTATCAATCGATATGTTCTAAATCTAACATTGCCATTTAAGGAGTAAGAAGATTGATATGATGACCTAAAAAATGTCTTAGTGAGATAAATAGTTAATTTGACATGGACTATTAGGTTTCTTGTATGTGATTGAGAGGAACTTGGGAATAATAATACCTGTATAAGGGATGGGGATTTGATAGAGAGGTAAATTTGAGTCATTTTTGTACACAAAATTCATGTAGGGTGAATATAAGTATAAAAACATATATTTTCAAGTATCAATTACCATATTTTAGTTTCTACAAGAATCTAATTATTATAATATTCAAATACAATAAAAATGCTAGAGTATAAGGATAAATATGTACTTGAGTGTGTACAACATAAGTTTTATTTGTGATAAGGATCCAAATATGCAATCTAATCCAATAAAAACCTATAATGAACATATAGTATCCAATGTCCATTAAAAAAAATTATTTACTTAAATTGAAATTCAATTTGAATAGTAAGGAAAGATTACACATGTGTATGGGTGAACCATTTTTTCCAATGACTTGTTGAATATTATGATTCCTTATTGAGTAATTAGAGTATTTTTATTATTATTGAAAACTTTTGGAGAATTAGGGGTGATCAATCTACATTATTTATAAATAAGGTGAGTGTCATAAATTGATAAGGTGAATGTCAACAATCTTGATTGATGAAATAAAAAATTAAATAGTGATCGGCTATTGATTAATGTATATCCTTAACTAATATAACTCATATAACTATTATTTACTAATATTTCAACCCAAATATGAAATTTTGGAGACACAAATTAGAATCATAGAGTAATTCTAGGTCATTGAAAGACATAAAACTTTAATGACGCTACTCATTTAAACACAAATCAACTATTGTAGATAGACTTATAGATTCAAGGTTTATCAATACTTGAAATTGGATTGAAATATAAATATTAAATGCTTGGTGTCAATTTAATATAGAATGTTATGCATATATTATGAAATGAGTGTATATGCCTTTTATATTCCCCCAAATGTATATAAATATATGTACATATATAAATAATATAACTCATGTCTTTTAAAGTTAGTGCATATGCCCAATATATTCCCCCAAGTGTAATTATAATTTGTATAAAATTATCCCAATATGATATTTGAACCACTCAAAAATTTATGTAATTTATATAATTTATGCAAAAATATTTAATGTGTTATCATGGAAGATTAATTATATATGAAAATAACACTAAAATTACCACATTATAAGGTGATATATGTATGTTTAAATTCAATCATCTCAAAGTATTGAGTTAACTATATCATGTTATGTAAAAATATGTAAGCATGTCTGGCCATATCAACATGTGGAGAGCATGTCATCATAATATTTAATTTGTCATTAAAGTATGTATGAAACACATGCATTAAAATATCATGAAGGGGACTCATTGAATATCATAAATATTCTTAACAATAAAAATACTGTGTCTTGGACTATAGAGGCTAATGTAATGGAGATGAAAACATTAATAAATTTTTTTGAAGAAGTGACTATAACCCACACCTTTCATGAAGCCAATGGTGTTGCAGATTGGCTAGCTAATTATGTAGTTCGGATAGGTCAAACAGTGAGGTGGCATGAAACATTAGAAAAGAATGTGGATTTGAGGGCACTCATTCTTCATGATGCAACTCATGCAAAGGAAGGAAATATTGGATTGTAATAGAAATATAATGAGTTGGAGGAGTGGCAGTGCGGGGAAAGGATAACAATCATTAAAGAGGAAGGCCCTCAAGAGTGAGAAGCAGATCCTGAATATGCACAAACAAAGCTGACTTTCTAATCAATTTGGCAGTAGGTGGGATCATTGTAAAGACCATAGCGACTGGGTTTCAAAGAAAACAAGTATGGCACGCAAAAGGAAGGGAGAACCCAGGAAGCAGGAACCCAAAAGCTATGATGAATGGAAAGAGAAACAAGAAGTCTAGAGAATTCTATAGAAAGGTAAAGTCGAGAACTATATGGAAAGGCTCCATGGGTCAAAACCGCATATCACAATGGATTTTTTCAAAAATTGGACTGATGAAAGGGTCACCTTGCATGGTATCACAGTGAACCTAACAGAGGATTTTATAGCAGAGGTTACAAGGCTGCCTACGGATGGACTTAAATTCTCCAAGCAGACAAACATTTTGAATGAGGCCTTTTGTAAGTTCCCCAAGACAGATGTGGAAGAGTAGAAGCTGGTCAAGAATGGGGATTTCTATGAATTGGATCAGATTAAAGGGATATGGAGGGATGTCTTAAGCTGTATAAGGGAGTACTTCATCTTGGACGGAAGAAGTAAGCGAGTGCACAAAATTCACTTTGTCTTCCTTAATCATTTCAGGCACAAGGTAAGATTGTCTTTTCCCTTTTACCTTCACTTCTCCTTGGTCCAAAGTTTATATGCTCATAGGAAAAAGGAAACGTGCCCTATCCTACATGAAGGCCTTATTTTGTTAATCGAAGGCTATTGAAAGAATAATGCAATGGTAAAGTACCCTAACCAGGGGAAAAATAAGGAGTCAGGGAGCAAAAAGAGTGAAAGTGTAAAAGGGAAAGGCAAAATCAAGCTCCCTGGTGCTAAAAATCAGAATGTAGAAGAAGATATTGAATGGGAGAGAATTGATAAACCCAGGGAGGAAAATATGGAGGAAGAAGAAGGAACTGAAATATAGGATACAAACTCTAATGAGGATGAATAATGTCCTAAGAAGAATTAAAAATAAGATGTCAACATAGAGGAGGATTCTACAAACAGAACAGAAGATGCGAAGGAAAATCAGAAAGTGTCGGAGGATAAATTTGTCCAAGATGGCCCTGTTGAGGACCCTGCTTCAAGAAATGAAAAGGAAACTACAATTCAGGATGATAATCAAGAAATGGACATGGAAATTCAAACTAGAATTAAATAATAAGATCAAAAGGGTCGAGAGGATATCTTTGAAGAAGCCAGGAATAGTCCCAATAAAAATTTTGAGGAATGGAGAGAGAAAAAATAGAATGATGAAACACACACACCAATGACTTGGGTCAATTTCAAAGCAAAGGCATCTTTCCAACTTGATTCTTAGACGTGTAGGGAGATCATGGATCTCAAAAGGAAAGTGGAAACTATGGAAGATACTCTAAAAACTATATGGAACAAAATTAATAATATGGAAAATTAGGTAAGAGATATCCTAGTCAAGCTCAAAGCCTATGAGAATAACCTCTGGGAACTCATCAAGGACAACAGAACGAAAATGGAGGAAGTTACATCCAATATTTGTGCTGCTACTATCAATATTGGAAAAAGAGCTAACGAGGAGACCAAAGCCTTGGAGGGACCTAGCAAAAGGACGAGACAAAGTTCAAGAAAGAAGGCTACACAAGAGGGAGCCATGCTGGTGGAAACCACTACCTGGGATACTGTTGTGAAAGGAAAAGAAACCATGAAAATGATATTGGAACTAGATGAATAGTCTGGTTCCTCTTGTTGGTTATGTAAACTGGTCCTGTTCAATGGTTTCTTTTTGTAATTTTCTGCCTATGGTGTAACCAAATCTTTGTTAAACCTAGGTTTTGACCGGTAGTCTTTCTGGTGGTTTCAGGTCCATTTAAAACCTATTTTTTCTACTTCCTTGTAGTAGTTTTTAGGCTTTTCCTGTGGTCTTGGACGCTCTTTCTTTCCTTCCTTGTACTAGGGTTTTGGGGCCCCTTCAAAACCTATTTTTACCTTAATCTAAAACACATGCATTAAAATTACATATAAGTGTCATTTACAAATGTATATACAAATTAGTCATGCAATAAGAATAATTTTTTATAACTTTACCTAATAAGACTATGTGGGATAGGTGCATGATATGGATCATGGAACCTAGAAACAAGTAATTGTAATAAACTAAAGAAACTATCACATGATAGAATTGCACATAATATCACACATTGTTACACATAAATCCAATGGGATGCATAAAAATAACATATAATTGTCACACAAACAAGTACAAGGATCCATAATCAAGGGAAAATAATTTAAAAAATAAACAAGGCCAAGGAGAGACAAATATGGGGAAATAAATTTTACACAAACAAGGCTAAGGAGCCATAAAAATGGGCCAATGTGATGTATACAATAGAAAATAAATTTGTATCATTTAATAAAATAAAAAAATCATCAATAAGCACAAAACATATAAATTAGTCTACACTATCCAAATATGTAAATGCCACATCATAGAATAGTAACATATCCATATAACACTATATAAATCATGATAAATATTTAGGCATGTATAAGCAATAAACATAGATCAACATTATAAGTGAAATTTTCATATAAATATGTAACTTGTAATAGTGTAACCTATGGAATAATATGTCCCCAACATTTTCATGATATAAGAATGATCCAACATATATGCCTATGTATATCATGTGCATTTGTATGCCCTACATATCACTCATATAACATGTGAAATTTATGTTTATATATAGTGGATATGTAATATACTATACATGTGACAAATGACACATGTAAATTATGTAAACCAACAATTATGTCCTGCTTGGGTCCTATTTTATTTTTGAAATATTTGATTTATCTGTATTTTCAAAAACAAATTTTTTTATTTAAAAAAATGTTTTTCATGTGTAGTATTGGCTCAATTAAATGTTTTTTTTTTAAATTTTATATATTTAAGTTATTTTTTATAGGGACCTAAAAATCACAGTTAAGAATGAAAAAAAGTAAATACAAAATAATAAGTAACAAGGCCAACCCAACCTATCAAAAGCAAAAATTCAACAAAGACATAACAAAATAAGAACAAAAAAACTAGACCAAAACACAAAGCCACCTATTATATTTTATTAGAGTGGGTATATTTGCTATTAACACCTATATTCTTATTTTAAATTCTTCTTATAATTCCTTTGGTTTATGTTTCATGGCCTTCTGTCATGTTTCTTCTATGCTCAATTGAGCCTTTTTCCTTCTCTATCATCACTTTTCCTTTCTTGGTGTTGTATCTCCTCGAGGTGATGGTGAGAATTTATTTCCATTTTATATTTTGTGTTACCAGTAGATTTATTTTGATTCTTTACATTGTATTTGGGTCTCCTGTACCTTCATTTTACCCATCCACTTCTTGCTTAAAATTATTCCATTAGTGACACTAGTTGCCTGCCCATTTTTTTATAGATTGTCATGGAACTCTACCAACTTCTACATGTATCCCTCCAAAATATGATTTTATCATCATCCATATTACATGCCTCTAACATTTTTAATTCATTGAATTCAAATTTAGGTTTTTCTATGCCCTAGGGGAACTAGAGACTTCTATTAACCTTCTTGATTGATTTCTTCTTCAAGGGAGAATAATTTTGGGATTTCCTTTTATCCTTCTTCCCAACTTTCCATGGGTAAATAGGGTATGGGGAAGGATAAGCCTCATCCTTTATACCCTTATATAATTTTTCCTAATTAGAGTTATTCTATTTACTACTTTCCATAAAATGGATTTCTTGTCTCCTTATGAGGGTTACTCTTTTACTGAGCAAGAGATATAGTCCTTGGTGGATTATGTCTTTAGTGGGTTTTTATTAGAAGGACAGGATTTTAGATTCTAGTGACATGAGGAGAGAATATATAAAACTAATATGATTCCCTTTAAAATGGTTTATTAATAAGGAATGGTGTGAAAATATAAGAGTGAACTTTCCTTTCAAAGTCAAGTAGTGTTTTACCTATAAGTAGACATCCGACCATCTCCTTAGAAGATTAGCCCAGATAAATTTATTCTTGTCTACTTGAAGGATAAAATCCATCTCAAATAATGCCTACACAAGTTCCTATTTTTGACTCTTTTCTTTAAAATCCTTAGTGCCTTCACAAGACATGTTGGTTTTGTCTGTGATGATCTATTTTATGACTTCCACCTTAACTCCACTGAAGATAACATGGCACTATTTCTAGCCTATTGTGAAATCCCTAGCCAATATTTCATCATACCCTTCAATCCAAAGCATAAAATCTTTGAGTCTACCCTTTCTCAAATTTCTCCAAACCTTTTGGTTTTCTTGAACTTATGCATAATAAATTGGTTCACGGTGGTCCCAATCTCCCCCCATTTTGATGATCTTATTTTTGATTATATGATGAAAGTTACATTGGATCAAGTAGTAGTTTGAAATTATATTATATATTTTTATCTTGAAGCCATTAATAAGATCCTTTTTGATGTGACGTGTTTCACTTTTATATTCAAATTTAGTGTCATTATTATGACACAAAGTATGTATTAACCTTTGCTTAGGCATGATGTTTTTCTCAAGTGCATCCCTAATACAACCTTGAGAGGCTTTAAAATGTAAATCAATATTGATCAAGGGGTAGATATAGGATGGGATGTTGAGGGGTTTGATCAAAATGGAGAGTTATAAGTTAAGTACACCCATATTTTCAAGTCAACCACTATGTTACCTTCTCAAAATATGTGTGAGATCATACAATCAATGAGAAAAGGAGGCATCTCATATCAGATATGATTTTAATGATTGTGTGGGATGGTTTTAAATTTTGCAATATGACATTTAGGGTTTTTATTGAATACTCTTATATATCTATTTTAGGAATTTTTACATAGAAAACTATCTAGATGCCCCAAAGGGAAGATTTCAACTTGAAAACATGGCTGGATTGGCTCCCCATTAGCCCCACAAAACAAGCAATTATAGTCCTCAATTCATCCTTGATGACTCCTCCACCCCTTGCCTTTCCAAGATTTATTTTAGTCGGTTCATCAAAATCTAGCTTCAAACACCCTTTAAAGGAGAATTACCATTTCATGATAATCCTATCTAAAGTAGGCTTAGTGGGAGTGGGATGAGGTTTCACATGTTAAGGATAACCTACTCAGACTCAAAATCTCTCAACTTTTCATTAGGTATTACCACCTACTCATTCTCCATGATAGTATATTCGATCCTATGAAAATATCTTGAAGGGTTATAACCTTTATGGTTAAATATAAGAGCATGAAATTTAGACCAAATAAGCTAGAAAAAGTGGGGAAGGGATAAAGACAAAATGAATACCAAATAGGGGAGCTTCCAAGGAGGCTCCCATTGGATGATGAGATCTAAGATGGAACTGGGATTAACCCAAGATAATTGAAAAATTAAAGTAGGTTATAGATATTAGCCTTGAATATACCATCAAGGAATAGATGACTCATTAATTATATCATTAAATTACAAAGAGCACACCTATTAGGGATGGTCATCCCCAATTTTTCTAAATTCCAATTGTAAGAATTTTTTTTATGGGCTACAAGCCAAAAAAATGTTCACCTTAGGGGTATGGTGTTTAATCGAGAGGTATTTCAAAAGTCTTGGTCCTCTAATTGATCCACATTGGTAAGAAATACTAATTTAATCATGTATTATCTTTTATATTATATAGGCTAGATGAGTGAATCCTCATTTGGAAACATATCTATATGGATTTGATAAATTTGGGAATTGAAGTTGGTAATTTCTTGGGTAATTTCCATGTTGTTAGTCATAATAGATAGAGTTAGCCATTTTGTTCTTATTTAAAAGACAGACCAATAATATTTAACCTTATGGCCCATAGAGTCTTTTTAGGTCTCCTTAAGTATCTTCTAAGGGGGAGAAGAATCTAGGGAAGAGGGAGAGAGATAGGGGTCCTCCAAGAAGTCCACCTTTTCTTGATTTCCAACCTACCATATAATTCCCTTATTTAAAAGTACCTTAAATATTGAGATGTATTTTTTAAGGCAAAACCATCTATGGGGCATTATTCCTAGATAAAATTTTCTTCCTTATATTCCTCTAGATATTTATCTTTGATGATCTTGGTCAAGAGATTTTCTTCTTTCATAACTTTCCACCCAAATTGAATAGTCAAGGTTTGATTCATGATTTTGATTCTTCTAAGACCAAGACATCCAAGGGCCTTTAGAAGGTAAAATTTATCTAATGCAATTAATGGGAATCAAAATATGTCTTACATGCCCTTCCATAGGAATTTTTTTTATATCTGCTCTATTCTATATGCAATCTTGTTAAGGATCCCAAAAAGGGTCATAAAGTAGATGGGGACACTTTATAATGAAATTTTAAGGAGTTAAAACTTGTTTGCCTATTAGATAAGGGTTCCTTTACATCCTTCCAATTTTTTTTCCATTCCTTCTACTAAGGTGTTCCATAATTCCATTTTCATTTTGACCTCAAACAATGTCATGTTGAGGTATGTTGAAGGAAACATGTTGATTTTGCATCTTAAGATTCATGCCAATGTTTTTTTAAGGGATGGTAGAGTATTCAAGAATAAGGTAGAGTTTTTTTTTTTTAAAATTATGAATTGGCCTAAAGTTATTTCATATTTAACTAGGATACATTTGAAATTTTAAGCCTCTAAAACATAGGCCTTTCCTAGAAGAAAGGTGTTATATACAAACTATTTATGGGTAATTAGGACTGTGTTTTATGCCATCCTTAGTCCCTAAATTAATTTTTGTTTTTTATCAAATAAAATTCTTATGTCCAACATTTTGGCCATTAGGATAAATAGATAGGGGGAGAGGAGGTTTCCTTGCCTGATACCCTAGTTAGCTGAGAAGAAGCCTTTGGGACTCCATTAATCAATATGGAGTACATGGGAGTAGAAATAAATTTATGGATCAAACACCTCATATATGATTTGAATCTGATTTGTTAATTACCTTGTCCAAAAATCTCCATGATACTTTGTCATAGGATTTATTCATATCAATTTTAAGAAACATACATTTTGTGATGGAGTAGGCCACTGAGTGTAGAGTTTCATGAATAATTATGATGTGATTTATGATATGTAAACTTGATATAATTCACCTTGTTGTTTCACTATGTCCCCTTTGAGAAGGGGTTGTAGAAAAGTGGCCAACATTTTTGCACAAATTTCATAATCCATAGAGTAAAGGCTTATGGGTCTAAAGTCTTTCAGTTGATTTGTACCTAGTTTATTAGGGATGAGAAATAGGAAAGATTTGTTTAGTTATTTTAGGATAGTACCTACCTTTTACAATTTACATATCATGGCCTCCATCTCTAGGTAAATTATGTCTTAACATTTTTGGAAGAAGAGGAAGGAAAGCCATTTAGGATAGGGGCCTTGTTACCTTCCATTAAGAAGATCAATTATATAACTTCCTATGGTGATGGGGGTTTATGGATTTTAAACTTATCCATCTGGGAGATGACCAAAGGGAGGTTCTTCAATAGACTACCTTCTACCTACATCACTATATTCTATTTATCTTAGGTAATTTAAAAATGTTTAATGATTTCTTCATTGATAACTTCTTCTCTATATTTAGATCCATCCTCCAGGAGGCATTCATAGATCTTATCAAAATTCCCATTTTTAGATGTTTATTGGTATAAAAATTTAGTGGTCATGTCCCCTTATTTCATTCAAGTGTATCTAGACTTCTATTTCTAGAAGTCTTCCTCTTTAATGTCTATATTATGGAAGGAACTTATAAGTTTCTTCTCAATATTGACCAAGTTTTCATCATTTCCATTAATTTCCATTTTATCCTCTACAATTAATAATTCTTATTCAATTTTAATCTTTTATATGAATATATCCCCAAATACTTCTTTGTTATAAACTCTAAGCTTTTATTTGATGAACTTGAGTTTTTTGACTAGAATGAACATATATGTTCTATCCATCGGTTCCCTCCACTAATCCTTGATACCATTTTGAATGTTGAGATGATGTAAACACATGTTTTCAAATCTATAAGGGACTTACTAGTTCAATTTAATGTTGTTCATATAGTTCCTCATGGATTACCCTTAAATTTTATCCAAAATGTAGGCTCTTATACCCACATTTTTTATTACCACAAATGGGCCGAATCAAAAGGGATAAAATTTTAATTTTGTTCCTTATTTACATTACTATTCTTTTGTTTCTCATTTAATACTAAGTCACCCACTCTAAATTATTAATTTAAGACCTCATTTATATATTCTCTCTTGACACAATCTTGATCAACCATGAGGTCTTCAATAACTTGTATATGTTTGTTATTTATAATTTATATTCATGAAACCACTTTTGTAGATATTTATTATCTTTGACAACTTATTTTAAGGAGACTAACAAAGATGGTATTTATATCACTAAATGAAAAACTACATTTTCCCCTTAAATCATAGAGTAATATGTACCCTTTTTAGGCATACAAAAACTTGTAAAATATTTCTATAATGTATAAATGGTTTAACTATGCCAATAGTCTCCATGTTTTGTAACTATTCTTATTAGTATCTTATCAATAATTTATTTGGTTGCCTCTAATTTCCAATTTCATTATGTATAATAAGGAGAGGATAAGTTATGTTGAATCTTTTACTTATCAAAAATACTATTAAGTGCCTTATTTTTGAAATATGATCCATCATATATTACAATGGCTAAAGGTAATCTAAAGTGTGAAATGATATTTTTCAATAATAATTTGCATATGTCCTCTCCCATATTTTATTGTAGTGATATGGCCTTTACCCATTTAGAGAAATATTCTATATTTGTAATAGTAAATGTGTGTTCCTTTGATGATTCCAAATTTGTTTTTCCAATCCAATCAAACACCCAAAATGAAAATAACCATGGTGAAAAAATGGGTTGAAATGTTTTTAATGGATCATGATTTAAATTACTATGTTTCTAACATTTTTAACATATTATTGCATATTCATAAATTCATGCTCCATTATGGGCCAAGAGTAACATTTTTACTAAATCTTATAATGCATTTTTTTCTATTAGAATATTCACACATTCACTATCATTTACCTCAAGTAAACTTATCATATCCTTAAAATGCATAAGGCATCAGAGTAACTATCCAACAAGTGACTATTTGAATAAATATCACTCAATTATAACATAATGTATTGATTCACACAAAAATTTGTGTTTATCATTCTATGTAACATTCTATGGAAGAAAAAACTTCTATTTAAAATTATATATTTCACTATACCATTTGAATTAACCACATTGTGCATAACTATAATAACCTCTAAATAATAAACATCTCTTGTAGTAGCTAGGTATTGGCATAATTTTTGTATGGTAAAATTTATGTGATCATCATGGATGTTAATGGGTATCATAGAAGTGACACTAACCATGGCATCCACATGTTGATTATCTTTCCAAGGTATGATTTCAAATGACAAAGAGTTAGTTCTTTTTATGTGTTTTACCATTTCCTTATATAGGATTAGATTTTATTATTTTGTTTGATAAATATTGAAAAATTGATTGATCATCAATTGAAAATTACCATATATATGCATATATTTTATCTATAATTTCATGTTTTGTTTATAATCCCAATATCAAATTCTCATACTATAAGATTTTTATCTACATGAAAATCCTAGCTGATAGGAAAATGTCATACACTAGACTTGATGAGTAATGAATACTATACCAACCCCATAGCATGTAGTTCACTTGGAGCCATCAAAATACATGGTATGAGTATATATATATCAATATGATAAAAAAATAAATTCATCTCTAAAATAATAAGTTATTGGTAATGTGTCTAATAATTTAGGTACAACTAATTGATATTATTTAACTTACCTTTTACTATTTTTTGGGACATGAAATTTAAGTCAAAACTTCATGATAAATATTTAAAAAGTGAGATTTGACATGAGAAAATTGAGTGGATATATCTTTTTGATGACATATTTTTCATTATTAAGCATATAATGTCATTCTTTATGTGTTTTAAATATAAAATGTAAGGATAGATAAATTTTCTATAGTAATATAGTTCTTCTCATAATCCATTAGTTTTTAGCTAATTTAGTTGATGGTGTGTTATTTATGATTGTCATCATATTATGGAATAAAGTTCCCAAGGAATTATTTATAGATTAAATGTGCTAGAGAGTTTTCAATGATGTCATGGTGATGTCATGGAGGTGTCATGGTGAGTGGATGAAATGCCTTAATAGTCTAAGTGACAATGATAAATTGTGCAATGTGTTTGTCCTAGTATGCTTGAAGGAGGCTTGGTTGATCTTTAGTTTTGGCATGGTTTGAGATGTTTAAGGATGAGTATGATGTATTAAGAATGTGTAAGAGGTCCCATAAGAATTTTTATATACTTTGAGTGCTTGTGTGCATTAGTGTATTTCCTCTGATTGATCATTATTTTCATCTAGACATTTTATGTCTAGTGGAAGAAAATCTAAGTGGGCAGTTTCCTAACATCACCATTACCGTGTGTGGATGAGTCAAGGGGAGTTGTTCATATGTTTGTGATAAAATTTTTTCCTATATTTTATGTGATAAATCTCAATTCATGTGACTAAGTGTGATAAAATATATGTAGCTATAAAATTGGGCTCCTATGTACTTGATAGTGTTTTACCATATTTAGCCAAATTTGCATGAAGCAAAAAAGAGTCAAGTAAGTAGTTTGGTGATGGCATATCTCACACATGTGGACATTTTAGAACAAGTTGATCATATGGGTTTGTTTAGTTTTTGTGCCTAGTTGATTTTTTCTAAATTTTAGGTCATATGAAGAAGCACATAAAAAAAATGCTTATGTAAAGTTGGCCTTCCAAACAGTTCATAACATAGTTAGCTCTATGGAAAACAAATTTGAATGAGAAGATTAATGGTGTTATATATAGCACATGACAAGTTTTTAAGAGCTACTTAATATATGTTTGGATTTATATTTTAAAGTAAAACATATAGTCCAAATTTGAGAACATGAAAGTGAATGAGATAAAAGATATGACTATAAAAAGTTGGCCTTCCAAGAAAATTGCAATGGTCCCCATACTTAACCAAATTTTTAAAGGGTAAAGACCAAGACCAAATGGAGATCTAATGGCTCATGGGTATTCATACACATTAATATCAATGGTGCATGTTGAGTTTAATGAGGACAAGTGATCATTATTTAATAGTATAAGAGCTCAAAAGGCACGTGAGGGTGTCAAGGGTCATGATCATAGGGGTTCTAAGCAAGATGAAATGGTGAGAAATATAAGATCAAGACCTAGATAATCCACAAAAATTAATGGTGTGTATTGAGCCAATATTACAAGATTGCATGATATGAGGTTAGAATGTTCTTTATTTTATAGTGTAGCCAAGTTAAAGCTCAAATAATATCGATGGTTCATGTTTAATCTAAGCAATGAGGACACAAGATGATAGCATAGTGTTCGATGTTTAACTATGATTGTTTGGATTCAAATATTTGAATTTAACAAAGGAAAGATAAGTGCCTAGTTTTTGAACCATAACTTTTAATCTATGTAGAATTTGCATATGGTGTAAAAAGTGAATCTGTAGAGGACTCCAAGGTGCATACATAAATCTATATTTTAATATATTAAATTTTTATAGTAAAATACATTAAGGTTCAAAGTTGAATACGTGTTTAACATTCATCTATTAAGAATCCAATTAGGATGTTTGAGCTTGTATTGATGTTGTTTTAATGTCTTATGATGACTTAG
Organism: Torreya grandis; assembly: GCA_037957365.1. NCBI lineage: Eukaryota > Viridiplantae > Streptophyta > Pinopsida > Cupressales > Taxaceae > Torreya > Torreya grandis. Next base: position 521,971 of record JARHVA010002043.1, read on the forward strand.
CAATTTAAGAGTGTTATAGACTCCATGAGGATGTTTTGAGTGAATTATAATGGTTTTATCAATCATATAAAATATGAACAAAGGGTTAGAAATTGAATCTATATTCTCTCATAATGGTTGTTGGCACTTAAGGGGGAAATATAGATCATGTGGCATGGGTCCATATGTTATAAAGTATTAATGTATTCTTAGTTTAATTAAATAAGGGTCAAATATGTGAATGGGTCATCATAGGACCTAAAAGGTGACTTAGGCTTAATTACAAGGGAGTTGTGCTTAAGTGTGACCAATGTAAGATGCCTTAAGGGTGAAGGCATGTGTTATGGTTAATAGGTAATATTATGATCCTAGTAATTCATGAATTATATATAAATAGCTAAACCAAATGTGATGGTTTCTAGATTTTTTAAGAGACTTGTGCAAGGCTTGTAGGCATTAAAGTGAAGAAGAGAGGATAGGTTGCACCCTATTGGATGAGAAGAATAGTTTTTTGACTATGTGTATGACATGTAGGTCATATTTATGATGATATATTAGTACTCTTAGAGTTTTAGTAAATGTAAATAGTTTTGAGTGTGCATATGAGGACAATTTAAGTGAAGAAGGAGAGAGATTATGGCATGCCTATGTGAGAGGCATGTACAAGATAGAGAGGGAGTTTGTGCATGCGTTAGATAATCAAAGATCCATCATCAGGTGTTGAAGACATAAATTCTAAGGTGGAGGTGTTTTATTCAAAGGAGGTTCTAAAGGAATTGATCTTTTTAATGGGTAGTTGCTCCTTGTGAAATAGGTGTTTCACTAAAGGCATTTGGTCAGGAGGATTTGATCAAAGTTTTTTGGTCTAAAAGAGTTGACCAGTCTCTTGTTTGTAATTTATTATAAGGCCAAGAGTCTACGTTTTCTAGGCTTGAGAGTGGGTTTTATTCCCCATAAGGTTTTCCCTTAGGAGCTATATGTTGTATGTTTTAATCTTATGTATGCATTGAATGAATGAGCTCTTTTGTTAATGTTGCTTGATCTAGTTGATATATGTTGATTGTTTAATAGTTTGGAAGGATTTGAATTAATATTAAAATATTTGGGCTCACTAATTCACCCTCCTTTAAGTGATTTCACCTATAAAAATTGGCATCAGAGTGTGTCCTTTGGTAAAATATTAATAACTTAAAGGTGATCCAAGGTAAACTATGGGTAGTCATCAGGGAGGTTTCTTTATTAATCAAGCATCAATGTTCAATGGATCCAATTATGTTTTTTGGAGTATAAGGCTGAGGACATACATTATGTCCATAGGGTTTGATGTATGGCAATCTATTGTAGATGGTTATGTTATTCCTACTACTCCTCCATCTAGTGCTGTAGACAACAATTTATTTGAGAATAATTCTAAGGAAATGAATGCCATCACTTGTGGTCTTACGAAGACTGAGTTCACCAAGGTAATCCATTTTAAATATATTAAAGAAATATGGGACAAAATGTAGATCATTTATGAAGGAGATTCAAATGTCAATATTATTAAGTTACAAAATCATAGAAAACAATTTGAAAGTCTTAAGATGAAGGAATAATATTCTATGGCATCCTTTCTACAGAGAGTTGATGAGATTATGAACATTATCAGAGGTCTTGGAAAGAACCTTGAAGAGACTACTATAGTTTAAAAGGTATTAATGTCTCTATCCCTCAAGTTTGATCCAAAATTATCTACTATAGAATAAAGTCATGATCTTATTCAATTAAAGATGGATCAATTGCATGGCATACTTACTTCCTATGAGATGATGAATAATTATGATATACCACTAAAGAAGGAAGTAACATTCAAGACAAAGATGAAGCCAAGTAAGAAGTTTTAATATAAGAAACCCAAGGAGATGACATTTTTGATATAGATGAGTATGAAATAATTACTTTCATTTTAAGGTAATTAAAAATAGGTTCAGGCAAGTATAAAGGTAAACTACCCCTCAAATGCTTTAATTATGGAGAGGTAGGATAATTTACTCATAAGTTCCCTCATAAATATAAGAATAATGGTGATTAAGAACATAATCAAGGTCATGATGATAGCAAGAGATCATTCAGGTCTGATAAAAGTAAAAAGTGATTCAGAAGGTTTGATAGTAATAAGTAATTCAATGACAAGAGGATACTTTACACCGAAGAAGATTATAACTCATCATATGAAAGTGAAGTTAGTGACTCAAAGTATGGTCATGAAGATGATGGTCATATTTAAGATGAATCCCTATTCATGGCTAAGGAAGGTAGTTTCTCACATCAAATGGAGTCTACTTGGAGTGATTTAGGTAATGATAAAGATGAGGTGGACTGTGATATGGAATAGATGATTGCTCTTTAAGAATTGAAGAAGAAGATCAATAAGAAGGTGAAATCTAAAATCAAGGACTATGAGGATTGAGAAGAAGAGCAATAAGAAGATGAAATCTAAACTCAAGGACTATGAGGATCAATTTAATGTATATGAGTCAAGAATGAATGAAGATACAAAGGAGTATGAAGATATGGTCAAGCATCTTAGTTATCAATTGGAAATTCTATCTACAAGATTGAAAGCTAAATAAGATGAATGTTCAAGGTATGTAATTGAAAATGAGTCATTGAAATATGAGTTCAAGAAGACATCTAGTAAGGTGAAGTCATTTGTGAGATTTAGAAAGAGCTCAAGAGATATAGACAATATTCTGAATGATCAAAAGCATATAAGTGATAGAACTAGTATTGGACATAAATAATAACTAGAGAATGGAACTCAAGACAAGATAAATACTAATGTGAAAAACAATAATATGAATTTGAAGATAAATCATTAGACAAGAAATGAAGGTACTAGTAGATTGAATATGAATTAGATCAAAAATCCAAATGCCTTAAGGTATACAATTTTCAATGGTTATTGTTACACATGTAATACATTTGGGCATAGATCTATAAAATGAAAGATACATATTATAAATGAGTTTGCATAGAACTATGATGGGGGTCATCATTCAAAAGGTGTGAGCAAGGTTGAGTTTTTCATTTGTCTTGATATGGGACACTTTGCTAAGCATTGTCCAAAAAAGGTAAGGTAAGGTAACGTAGGTCTTCTTCAAAAAGATTAGTTTGTCTTAGTTTTCATGACATTTGACACGTTGATAATTTTTTTCTAAACAAGGTAAGAAAAGATGAGTTTCCATCAAGGAGTATTTTTTGCTACAACTTTAAAAATATTGGTCACATTACTAGATTCTAAAAGTAAAGGTCTATAATATAGACTAGGTTTTATCAGGGTCCTAGAGTGAAAGGTAGAAGTCAAGTTAACTCATGGAGACCAAAGGTGGTAATTATGAGTCATGATGAGACTGTAGGTCCAAGTAATCTATATTGTATGGTGGAGAATACTATAGAAGTTAAAGATTTCCAAAGGATCTGATTGTTTTCTCATGTTGAGAATGAAGAGACCAAGCTTAATGAGAAGACCAAGGTGCTGGTTAAGGCAAGTTCTAAGATGTTTATCAATCCAAGTGAACATCTTGTTGTTGTTAAGAAATTATCATTCAAAAAACATGAATTATCTGTATCTAGTGATGAGGTTACAAGCTACAAGGTTGATTCTTTAAATAAAAAGGTATATCAAGATTCCATAGTTGCTCCATGTTTATCAACTCTATCCTAGAAGAGAAGGAGAGTGATATAGAAAAGGAACCAATTGTCATAGTTTAGACTAAGAAGAAGAAGAACAAAAGCAAGAAGTATTATATCTATAAGAATATTCTAGTGGTTACTTAGGATATGTGGACCACCATTGGATGCACTTTATTTTAGAGCATTATGGTGTAGAGGATGTCTCTATCTATGTTTGTGAAGAGACTCCTTTTAGTGGTGAATCATGTATTGTTGTGGTTTTATTTAAATGGTCCTGAAAGGTTAGATATGATTATTTTTAGTTAGAACAGGTGTGTCTAGGTGGAAGATATGTTGTGGTGATGTCAATGTAATGTCATACTTGTAAATGGTCAGTCTACATAGAATGAAAGTTTTTAAAGTGATAAAAGATGATATTTTTTCATAGATATTTCTGTTGATATTATTCTAGCATGCTCTAGGTGGTTTTGTGGTATGAAGGTTTGTTTAAGTCAAATTGGAGATTTTTGTTTGCCCTTTGGTTTCATAGTTTGTGTTTAAGAGTATGTAGGTCCTAAAATGGGTTATAATATGTATGGGTTACCAAATGTGTGTAATATAAAGTATTAGTCTAGAAGTGTGTGATGGGTGTCTCTAGGTGTGGAAGAAGTTTCAAAGGTGTGCATTAACTAGAAGGAGGTTTATTCACCCTGTTTGTTTTAAGATTATAGAGTTTTGGGCTATGATAAAAAAATGGTTTGCCTTGTGAGTTGAAGTTTGATGATTATTAATATATTAAATGGGACAAATGGATTATAAAATCAAACTTCATAGATATTTTAAGATTTTATGTCTTCAAATTATTCATGTTTTTGTCATGATGGAGGCATAATCGACAAGTTTGTTTGTGAAGGAAGTATGTTTAAAAAGTTGAGATAGTTATTGGAAATTGGTGTGATTTAGGGGGAATATGAGATTTATCTAGGTATGAATTTTTAGGTATTGAATTTTTTTCTATATAAATTTTTGGGCTTTGCAAGTTCTTGCTAGGGTTACAATGAGACTAGACAAGTCTAGTGAGAAGAAGAGTTCTTTTTATTCAGTTTTTCCAAATATCAAGGAATGAGTATTTTAAGGTGAGTTATAAAGTTTTCTTAGTGCATGTTTCTTATTTGGTGAGTGGCATGAAGTTTTTTTGTGGTCCTCGAGGTTGTTTAATAGAGAAAGCTAGTAAGCTTGTATGGTGGTTATTCATGGTGTATGGAGATCTAAAGATGCTCAGGAGGTGAAATTGTATATAAATATTAGGGAGAGTCCATATTAGATATTTATTGGTTATTTACATCATATTTGATCATTTTATGGGTTCTTTATCCATTAGTTACAATGCTTTTTTGAAGAAGAATGTTGGGTTGTAGCAAAAGGAAGTTGACAAGGCAAAGAAAAGGTAAGCTCAAGGTAAGGAGCAGTTTGTATCATCTTTATAAGATCATCCTATATTATTTGTATTATTTTTAGATCCTCAATATCAGTTTGTTCCCACTTTTTCATTGTGTGAAAGGGGGATAAATTTCATATTGTGAGAGTGCTTGAAGAGAGAAAAGGAAGGTGAGTTGTATAATGCTATATGATGGTTATTGACATTAATGACAAAGAGGGAGATTGTTGGAGAGTATAAATGATGTCATGTTGATGTCATAGACATGTCATGATTAGTGGATAAATTACCTTGATATCCTAATTGAAAATGACAAAGTGTGCAATGTGCTTGTCTTAGTATGCTTGAAGGAGGCTTGGTTGATCTTCAATTTTGCCATGGTTAGAGATGTTTAGGAATGAGTATGAAGTATTGAGTATGTGAAATAGGTCCCATAAAAAGTTTTATATGATTATATTACTTGTGTGCATGAGTTTAGTTCATCTAGTTGATCATTTTTTGATTTTGACATTTTGGGTCTAGTGGTAGAAAATCTGATTAGGTAGTTTATTGACATCACCATTGCCACGTGTGGATGAGTCAAGGGGAGTTGGTTATATGGTTGTGGTCAAATTTATTCATATATCCTATGCACTAAATATTATGTCATGAAACTAATCACAACAAAATATATGCAAGTGTAAAGTTGGGCTCCTAGGTAGTTTGATAGCGTTTTCCCATACTTAGCCAAATTTTTAGGAGGTAAGAAAGAGCTGAGTAAGTAGTTTGGTGATAAAATATCTTACATGTGTAGATATTTTATAAAAAATTAATCATATGGATTTGTTAATTTTTTCACTTAGTTGATTTGTGTTAATTTTTAGGTCATGTGATGAATTGCATCATAATATATGCTTGTGCAAATTTGGCCTTCCAAACAGTTCTTGACATAGTTAGCTTTGTGGTAGAAAAAACTAAATGAGAAGATTAATGATGTTATATCTTGCATGTGAAAAGTTTTTAGGAACTACTTAATACATGATTGGATTCCTTTTTGAAAGAGAACATATGTTCCAAATTTGAGAACATTAGAGTGAATGAGGTAAAAGATATGATTGTGTAAAGTTGGCCGTCCAAGTAAATTGCAATGGTCCCCATACTTAGCCAAATTTATGAAGGGTAAAAACTAGGACCAAATAGAGGTTCAATAGCTCATGTGAATTTGTATACATCAATAACAATGGTGTGTGTTGAGTTAAATTAGGATTAGTCCTAATTTGTTAATAATTTATGTGCTTAGAAGGCATGTGAGGGTGCCAAGTGTCATGATCATGGGGGTTCTAAGCAAGATCAAATGGTGAGCACTATAGGATAAATACATGGCTGATCCACAGAGATTGATGATATGCACTGAGTCAATATTGCAAGTTTACATGAGATGTGGTCAACATGCTATTTTTTTAATAGTATAACCAAGTTAAAGTTCAAAGAATATTGATGTTGCATGCTTAATCTAAGTAGTAAGGACATGAGATGATAGCATAGTGTTCAATGTTTAACTATGATTGTTTGGATTCAAATATTTGAATTTAGCAAAAGAAAGACTAGTGCCTAGTTTTTGATCCATAAATTTTGATCTATGCTAAATTTTCTCATGGTGTAAAAATCAAATTTGTAGAGGACTCAAAGGCACATCTATAAAAAAAGATTTAAATATATAAAAGTGTGTATAGTCAAAGATACTAAGGTTTAAAATTGAATACGTGGTCAACGTTCATTTGTTAAGAACCCAAGAAGGATGTTTGATCTTGTATTGATGTTCTTTCAATGTCTCATGATGACTTAGTTATTTGGGAGTGTTTTAGACTCCATGATAATGTTTTGAGTGCATTATGAAGGTTTAACCAATCATATCTAATATGAACAAAGGTTTGGAAATTGACTATTTATTCACTCATAATGGTTGATATATAGAATGTTTTTTGAGCAAATTATGTTTAAGTAAAAGGATATTGTGATGGTTATTATCACTTAAGGGGAACATATAGATTATGTGGCATGAGTCCATATGTTGAAAAATATCCCTATGTCCTTATTTGGATCAGAGAAGGGTCAAAGAGGTAAATGGGTCATCATATGACCTAAAAGGTGACTTAGGCTTACTTGAAAGAGAGTTATGCTTAAGTGTGTCCCATGTAAGATACCTTAAGGGTGAAGACATGTATTGTGGCTGATAGGTAATATTGTGATATTAATAATTCATGAATTCTATATCAATAGATAAACTAAATGTGATGGTTTATATATATTTTAAGAGACTTGAGAGAGACTTGTACAAGGCTTGTATGCATTGAAGAGAAGATAGGTAGTGTGCTTATTGGATGAGTTAATGATCATAATAGTTTTTTGACTATGTGTATGACCTATATGTCATATTTTTGATCATATATTTGTACTCTTATAGTTTGAGGACATGGAAAAAGGTCTGAGTGTTCATATGATGACTATTTGAGTGAAGAAGGAGAGGGATTGTGGCATGCCTATAATCAGAGAGGGAATTTGTGCAAGGGTTAGATAATTAAAGATCCATTATTTGGTGTTAAAGACATAAATTCTAATGTGGAGGTGTTCAATTCAAAGGATGGTATAAAGGACTTGATATTAATTAGGGGTAGATGTTCTTTGTGAAACATATGTTTCATTAAAGACCTTTGATTAGGAGGATTTGATCAAGGTTTTCTAGTCTAAAGGAGTTGACCAATCCTATGTTTATGATTTATATTAGGATAATTAGTCCATGTGTTATAGGATTTAGAGTGGGTTTTATTACCCATGAAGGTTTCCCACAAGAATTATGTGTTATGTGTTTTGATCATGTGTATGCATTAAATGAATGAGCTCTCTTGTTAATGTTTTTTGATCAATTTTATATATGATGATTATTTAATAGTTTGGAAGGATTGGAATTGAAATTAAAATATATGGGCTCACTTATTCACCCCCTTAGTGATTTTACCTCTAACAAATATATATAAAAGTAAACCTATTTCTAGATTTATAGCCATGAGAATTAGTGGATTAATGAGATATTCTAGGGTTTATTCTAGTGGGACCTATAAAAAAATCAATGGAGGTCCCTAGGTGAATCCGATTCACAATGGTGGTGATTAATTTAAAAAGGTGTATAGATGCATAGGAAAAGTATATGACACCATAAGGTGAATTATGTAGATGAATGTTTTAAGTATGTAGATAGACACCATTTACATGTTGATGGCCATCTACACAATATAAATGGATGCTAGTTACATGTTGATGGATGTCAAAAGTGAAAAAAGTGGTTATACATATATTGATTACTCTATTTTTTAAATTATGATTTTTAAATAATTTTTATTAAATTTATAGGTTTTAAATAATAATAATTATAAATTTATTTAATTATAATTATAGTTTAAATATAATTTTTTTTCCACACATTGTGTATTGAGGTTTCCCACACATCACATCAAAACGTCCACATCATGTCAGTGAATGATAACATGATATATTACATAATTGTAAAGTGTTAGTAACCATAATGTTATGTGCTCATAATTTACCCTTGTGAAGAGCACATGTCAAGTTTAATATTTTTATTACCTCTCCCTTGAGAGAGGTTACCTAGCCATGATGGGGGATAATTTTCCCACATGCATGGATGCTACCAATAGTGGATGACTAGAGATCGTAGGTGTCCACTAATATTTTGAATATGGTGGATGCCCTCATTATTCCATCCACTAGTAATATACAAGTAGGCACTTACTTATCATAAGTAGCCATAGGCGTATCATGGGTGGTGTCCACAATACATAGGAAGACACCTATAATATGTAGGTGGGTGTCTGTAATATGTAGGTGAATGCCTATAGCATATATGAAAATTCCCATAATACATAGGCAAATGCCCTCACTATGTCATCCTCTAGCAATCCATAGGTAGTCACTTACTTATCATGGATAGTCACATGCATATAATGGGTAGATGCCTAGAAAAACATAGGTGGACACCTAAAATATATAGGTAGATGAATGTAACATGAAAGTAGATACTTTTTATATGTAGGGGGATTCTTGAAACACATAGGCAGATGCCTAAAATACACATGTGGACACCTATAATATACCAATAGGCATTCAAAATATATAGGTAGACACCCATAAGATACCAACATCTATAATATGCTGGTAGATGTTATCAAACTATGGTCATCCACCTATTTCATTCATACTTATGGGTGTATATTGATAGCACATAGGCATTCTCTGACAAGCTATGGACATCTACCAGTAGACATCCTACAGCTTCCCACCTAGTATCTTTGGGTTTACACTACACATAATTAGTTTTTTACTAGTGTCCACCTGACTATATATGGGAAATTTATTAGGATTGGCTTTCAAGGTGCCGATGAAATAAATTTATATGAGGAAATTTATATTCAAATGTAGGTAAACCTCTCCTCAAAATTAAATTTATTCCTAAAAAATTAGGTGATTCTTCCCTTTTGGCCTCTCTAGAAAAATCACTAAATGTTGACTTCAAAAAATGGAAAATTCATAGATTAACAAAGATTCACCACTAAAAAAACCCCTAAGATGTCCAATTATTAAATTAAATATATATTTAAAAATTTGATCCCATTCAAATTTAGTATCTTTATTTTATAAAAGTGTGAAAGGTTGCTTCTTATTAACTAACTAAGCCACAAAACATCTTATGCATTGAACACTTCTATATAAATATATTTATTATTTAAATAATTTTGTGCTGGCACATATATAATAGATTTAACTTTCTTTTGATATAATTTTATGCCCCTGTGAGAGATGATATAACTCAATATTGTTTTAGAGAATGCCCTAAATACACATTATTTTAGATTTAAGCACACATTATATCTATGCAATAATTCAAATATATGTCACAAATCATTATCATGATCTTGTTAGTGTTTAGATTTCGGAAATAAAATCATTTACATAATCCTCCACTATCTTATGTATATAATCATGAAAAAATGTTTCATATCTCTTATAAGTGAACCCTACATTTATTTATTCTGAATGGTGTGAAAATATTGTAAAATGGTCCCCATGGTGTGGTAAATTATGTATTTTCTAGATCTTCATGATTAATCTTTAAATTATTATATTTATAAAATCCATAATGAATTATAACATCTCATAGCTAAAAGTAGAGTCCATAATCATATCAATATTCAGTATTGGGAAGTCATATTTTGGACAAAATTTGTTTTGATCATGATAATTTATACAACATTAAAATTTTCCATTAGGCTTAACAATGTGTATTATATTATAAAACCACTTAGTATAATAAGTGGATCAAATTAATTTTGCATCCAATAATATTTGAATCTCATATTCAACCAACAAAACTACTTTTGGATGCATTTTTTCATTTAGATGTGCATTAGGATATAATATTATGTTATGTATTATAATGATAGGATAAATTCTTGATATATATGAGTATGCCTATCTAAACAACTTTTGATAATAAATTAATACTTGTTTTAAATATTTTACTTCATATTTTAACATGACTATTAAAAATATTGGTATTGGATTATTTTATGTCCTATAATTAAATTCAATTTTTTATTCATTAATAAACATTGATATATCATATACATATGATACAATAGGGATGATATTTTTGCCATATATCTAGCCTTTCTCTTTATTATATTTGATCTAAAATATGCATGGGCATATGGTCTATGAGGGAAAATATTCCTATGATAAAAGGGATGGAGATCCTCATATGACCTTAAATATTATAAGAGAGACTCATCATTAGAAAGATAATCTAATGTTCAAATTTATTCTTTAGATTAATGTAAACCTAGTTTTGAATTGGTGTGAAACCCAGCCTAGACACATTAGGAGGTTTGGTACTCCCCCAGGTGTACATAAAATAAAATAAAGTATAACTCACTAGGAAAATATAAAGGACCCTATGAAAAGAGGAAACAATAGTGTAAATATCACAACCAAAATTGACTTGTGAGAGAACCAACCAATTTTAATTTGACCAAAAATCAACCTAGTCTAATGGAGAAAGGCCTAAGTCTCAAAAAGAACCATCAAGGCCCCAAGAGACCCAAAACCATAAAATTTAATAAAGAGATCATAAACAATGAATAATAGAATCAACAAGTCCAAATAAAAACCTAAAATAGCCAAATTCCAATTGAGAAAAAAACCATATAATAGAGAAAATAGAATAAATTGAGTATAACCAAATAACTAGGAAAATTTGAGAACTGACAAGGTTTTAGAAGCAAACCTATCTTTTATTGTAGGGGATCCCATTGTGTTTCACCATACTCCTATTATAATCTAGTAGATCCAAATATTTACCAATAGTTCCTTTGAATAGACTTCTCTTAATCTTACTTTTCACCATAATCCAACCACTATTGGTTAGTTATGATGAGGTCAGGATGATAATTTCAACTCTATTAGAATTCCCATATAAACCACCTAAAGATAGATGGGATTTTGAAACTCCCTTACCTTGAATAGGATTGTAAGTGGGTAACCTATTTCCACTTAAGTTATAGAATCATCACTTATTGAGTAAACTTCCTTTGATTTGACTAAGGAAACATGTCTAAGTTTTTATTTCTAATTAGGTCAAGGTAAATTAAATTTAATATTGATACATGATTAACTTCTCATGCAGGCTCTAATTTTACTTTAAGTAAATGTGTATAACTAGTGGGTTTTTTAAAATTGTTATTTGTTAAGTCTTATATGTATACTAGACCTTATTTTCCTTTATGTGTATATGCATTAATATGTTGAATGATTCCTTGTACACATTTTCCTATACCACATCCATTATATCTCATCCTTTGTAGGTATTTTAGGGCAAATCCATATTGGTTAAATTTTTTTGTTGGTGATATAGTAGTTGACATAGATATTGGTGTTGGTATCTCCTTATGTGTCATAGAATGTTCATATTCCTTCTAAATGGATTGTTGTTAAAATGCTATGTAGATTGCTTAAACATACTAACAATTTTTTATCATAATCAAAATTATCAATTTATATTCATATTATTAAATAATAAAATAACATATTATTTTCAATGTCATATCATTCATACAATCTCAAGTGTAAATCTATTAAGTTTGATTTAAAATAAACTACAAAACAACACACACATTAGATATAATGATTTATCTCAATCATGTACATGAACTAAATATACATCAATCCTCTTACAACTCAAATAGTATAGTATTTTAAGGAATAATCAATAATACTAATAGCCACATCTAAAATGTACAACAAAACATAATAATCATTATTAAAGTATGTCAATATCCTTAGCTATAATGGACATTTAAACATAACATCAATTACAAAATAGTAATATCGAGAAATATGAAATATGTTCCTAATTAGTTTAATATCCATGAGTTGGCATCATAGATGGTTCATAGTAGCTATAAGGATGGATATCATCATATGGGAGCTTTACCTCCAACCATAAATAAATAGTCCTGTACACACTTCCCCATTGGGAGTGACCCTTTTCTTCATTAAGGAGAAGATAATGGTGATGCAAGCATGCAGAATAGCTTGAGAACAAATGTTAGAGTATAATCACTATTACATGTAATTATTCATATATATATCACATGTACAAATATATCTAATTTGATCTTAACCAAACATTCAAACACAAAAATATAGTGGAAAAATAATGTATAAAAATATAACATCACTTTGGCCAACACATTTATAGTATTCATAGTTCAAAATAATATGGGTATTTATAAACATAAGCATTAATATTACATTTAACATCTAATAATTAATATAATCCTTTCCAAAATTAAGATGTGTGACTTATAATAATGACATACATCATCCCTAGTAAAATAATGATGATATTAACTATACTGAGTTAATCATATGATACATTATAGTTGTAATCACATAGAAAATTTTACCTAACATTTATTAATCACTTTAGGATATCTCACTAAAAAATCATATTGGTGTATTATTCATACAAAAAGTCAAGATAAAATAGTGATGACCTAAATACTGCAACTATAGAGTTAGAAACTTCCTTTTTCATAACAATATTTCATATAGTATATTTTATATTCAAAACCAAGTTACTCATCAAGTCTTAATTTTTATGTTTCATTATTATATCATATGCATACAAGTCTTTAATATGCAATATTAATAAAAAAATCCATTTCATATAACTAGGAACACTAATAAAAAAATATAGTACTCAACTAAGACAAGCATGTATCCATTCTTAACTTAAATAATATCTGTATGATCATAATCACAACATAGTTTATATTAATACAATCAACCTTTGTAGATACCAAAATCATACCCAATCTAAACAAGGTTTGGTGATTGATAATAATAGTATTGGGTAAATATTTTACCACTATACCATTAAATTGAAAGTATCCCAATGCTATATTGTATCCTTTCCATATATAGGCTTGCAAGTGTTTGTATCAACTACCTACACGTATAAAGTTTTACAAGAAAAATATTTAGTTTACTAAAATTATGTTAACACTATTAATATAGATTCTAACATTACCATGATAAAACTTAGTTTATACATATGTCACATATCTATAGATTAACTATTTTTCACCAAGTATTTTTGAAGGCATACTTCACATTTACTTGTTTCATCACTAATACATTTATTTTATATCTATTACATAGTCTTAATAACATTTAATATTAATAATAATGTTGATGTTGGTTTTATACACACCCCAATGATTCTTATGAGGTAGCCTCTAACATTTTATGAATGATTAATAAACTCACTCTAAGGCACAAGTTATAAGGTATTCAAGTTTATAATAACCTATTGGTGGAATAACGATGAGTGATATAGATTGTTTACAATAAGTCAAATGGCTATGGGTGAACCTATATTTACTTGGAGTGGATGGAAGGATGATCATTATAACTAAGATATGTATGATTTCAAAAGAAACTTTAAAAAGAGGGAAAAGTAAGGAAAACAAGAGAGCCTATGGACAACTAGGGATAAGTCATTTCAAGACTAATACTTAAACTAGGGTAGGAAAAGTAATATAAACCAATAATTGTTTTAGGTTGTTATATTAGACCAATAATCAAATACAATTAATATTTAAAGGAACCATAACACAATATACTCAAACATGCAAAAATCAAAGCTTGATTAATTTTTAGATTACTATTTTACATATACAAGAGGGGTCAATGCACAAAGTTAGGGACAAAAAGTATGGAATTCCCCAAACTTTTAAAAAATATTTAGAAAAGGTATATGCCTTTTTTGTTTAAATTTTTGAGGCTTAGGCTTGTGCTCGAGCCTCCAGGACATACACCCTTCTAATTTTTTTATTTCATTTTGTCTGCAACTCAAACCCATGGCTCTTGAATTTTTTTTCCTCTCTTCACATTTGTATTGTATATTCATGAATTCACTTTGGATTTTCATCCCACCAATGAGATTCAGCATTAGGGTCACTATAGGTCAAGTATGTTAATTTTAGATTTTATTTTTTCCATTTCCATTTTTATTTATTTATGAAAGTAGGGCTTTAAATTTAGGTATAAATTATATTCTTTTAAATTTCCTAAATAAAACATATATTTATATTTAAATCTATATACATAAGTTTTATGGATCCATTACATGAAGAAAATGTTAGACAAAACCCTAAATAGTTTGATTTTTCACAAGAAGTTTAATTATATGAATAGTAAAATTTAAAATGTCATATAAATATAAGGACAATATCATAACCGATCTCACAAAAATAGAAGGACAATATCACATGCCTCTATTCCTAAAAAATTTCATCATAACATATAAATGGACACCCTTGAGGTGGTTACAAGTCTAACATAAGTTATGATTGAGCATGGTATGCACACATTGAATACTTATACTCATCTTACAAGTGGTGTTAGTGGTAGTGGTGTTAGTGATTTTGGTGGTAGTGGTATTACTAGCATTGGTAGCAGTGGTAGTGGTTTTGGTGGTGTTGGTATAAATGCTAGTGTCCCTCTTCCTACTCATGTTATAGTTCATGTGCATCATTTCACATCATGTGGGAGTAAGTGTATATGACCTCCTATTTAGGTGGGCCATACATAGAGTATATTTATGGATACTAACATACTAGAGTGTATGCCATTTATAGATTCTTCAATAGTGCATGACACTATCATACTAGACACTAACATGTTAGAGAATATGCCACCTAAAGATGCTTTAATAATGCATAACATTAACATGTTAGACACTATGCCATATGTACTAGATTCATTGACACCTATTAGGATACCCCAACCTATTGTGCATGAGTGATCAACTTTACCATCTTTATTTGATACACATGTTTAATTTTAATTATAGTTTGTTTATGATTTTAAAATAATATTAAGTTTATTTTATAGTATGTGTTTACTTAATTGACTATTGTATTTTATTGAACTTGTTATCTTTTGCTTTTATAGATGATTGGTGATATTTTGGGTAGCTCAACAAGACTTGATTATATTGTAGTGGCCATAATTGGCATAGATATACCTATACATAAGTTTGGAAAATTTTTAATTACATATTTATTCATGATGTTTATTATCCTTTAAAAAAATAATTATTTTTTAAGATATATATTATAGTCATTGATTTTTATCATGTTCATTGGATTCACACATTATTCATTTATTGGTTTTTTAGATGATGGGGGATGCTATGGGCCCCCCTCATGGATGAGAATTTTTTTTTGCTAAAGTTACAACTATATTGAAAGATCCACTATCTGTAAAACATGTCATGATTCAAGGATAGAGACAGGTGAGAGCACATATTAAAATTGTTTTAGATTTAAGCAATGATATTCTATGCCATATTTACATAATTGTATTCACATATATATCTAATGATATATGTATGCTCCATAGGATTCCCCATCATAGGTGTATATGTGATCTTGTGTCCGTATAGAACCATTTAGATGGAATATGGTGAGTGTAGAATCATTTTACAAAATTTTATTCTTGAATAAAATTATCAAAATTTTCTTCTTGAAAAAAATTATCAAAATTTCAATATACAATTTTAATGAAATAATTATTATATCTCATATGTTGTGCAGACACAATAATTATTAGAGATTGTTGATAAAATAAGAGATGAATTAAATATTGAGAGGATATTTTCTTCATGTATTAAGGCATCCAAGACCCTTGACTATATGTCTATTCAAACAAAATAAAATTTATTTGGAGGAAATGAGGAGTATGAGAGCTATTTGTTGTGTTAGGGATCTAGTTATAGGTACAATATATTTTATATGTCGATATGGCCCACATTGTATGCCTATATGGTGCATTTTGTCTATATACATGTTATGATCTACATTTTTTCATCATATATGCCTTTTTGTTTATGTTTAATTATAAAATATATCTTTTTATGTATCACATATATACTATTTGATAATATGATTCCCTTACCTATGTGTATTTTCTATTTTGATCATTTAATGTTTATACATATTATTTATTAATGATCATTATTAATTCATAAGGGGTTAAAAAAATCCAAATTATTCTCTAAGTTAGGTGATTCATCATTATGTATATTTTACATCTACATGTGATATTTACTATTTACTTGTTTCATTTATATTTAATTACATATTTATTATCAATTGTGATGTAAGTGGACTTGTGCTCAATTTCACGGATGTAAATATTATAATTTGTAATTTATCATATTTTTTAGTAGGTAGAGTGATGAAAGAGCAATTTATTATTTAATTGTTTCATTTACATTTAATTACATGTCAATTTGTAATTATGATGTAAGCAGACTTGTGATCAATTTTAGGGATGTAAATATTATAAGTTGTATTTGATCATAATTGTTAGAAGGTTTGGTGATGAAAGGAAATTTAATATTTACTTATTTAATTTACATTTAATTGAATATAAATTAGTAATTTTTATGTAAGTAGACTTGTGATAAATTTCAATGATGTAAATACTATAAGGTGTACTTGATCATAGTTGTTAAGAGGTTTAGTGATGATGCAAAAGCATCCTACCAACATGTAATAAGGTACTTGTTTAAGTGTTTTAGATGTAATATAGGTTTTATTTACTCAATAAGGGGCCTAAATTGGCCTTCAAAGAGTGAAATATAGATCCTAGATGGTAATTTTGTGTTTTCCCACCAAAAGTTGAATTTAAATTTTTAAATATGAACATGCAAGGCTGTGGATAAATTGTATTGTTTTGTAAATTATTAAGAGTATATTAATTTTATATTGGTTTTAAATGTGTCTATAAATGGTTATAACTCTATTTAATATCATAGTTTTCCATAAGGTCTTGAATATCATAGTTTCCCATAGAGTCTAAAAATAGTTTGTTAGTCAATTTGCTAAATAAAACCCAAGTAAATAAAGAATAATCTAAGATAAGTTTAGAAAATTTTTAAGTTTGGCTATGATAAAACAAAGAGGTAGGAATCCTTCCTAAGGGGAGATGTACACAGATGAATTTAAGATTAATACGGACACAAACAATCATTAAAAAGGTTACAAAGAGTGATGCATAATTTGTTAGTTCATAACAGGGTATGTAATGCAAATTTTATTATTATTAGAAGACAAATATTGATTGAATATTGTGTATTAATCTTTTTAATTACATTAATGAATCTTTTTTATCTAATTTTTCATTGGGTTTGTGGTTGAGTAGGAATTTCTTCGTTAAAAACCTTGTATTCCTTATTTTCTATGTGTATACAATATTTGTAGCTACTTAAAACTCATATAAATTCATGTATGAGTCAAAATTGATGATTGTAATATTTAAAGGGGTATAAAAATAATATATTATATTTTTTATATTGATCCATAATTTTTTAGTCTTTGTGAATTATTGTTTATAATCTCTTAGCATTTTAGAAGATTGAGAAACCCTAGTTCTAGGAATGAAAAGATAGAAAGGTTAATATAATCAATTTAACCCTTTAAAAGTTTCCAAATTTGGTGAATAGGTATAAAAAGGTGTTTATAGAATAATAAAAGTGGTTTTATACTAAATGATAATGTAAAATAGCATTTATGGCCAACTAAGGTTATGAAAACCCTGATATCTTAGTGTTCTTGACAACGAGAAGGAAATTTTACCTCAAAATTTTCAAATCCAAGTCTATAAAAGTGAATTAAAGTTTGGAACAACTTTTTTATGCTTGTAAAAAATTACTAGTGGAGTTATTTACATTTTTAAATTATTTTTTTGATCTATTAGTAGCCATTAGGCCTACTAGGTGTAAAATAGGGTTTCATGTATAAAAATACCTTTACTTTTATTTGTAACTAGTGAAATACCCTAAATTTGGTATGTAGATTGTAGGTTTATTAAGGCAAGTTTTAAACTTTGTTTCAATTCCCAAAACATATTTTAGATTTTATTATTGACTATTGAGTTTTATACTACCTATAGGTGTATATTTTCCAAGACAGTCAAGTATGGATTATAATATTATTTCTTGTTAATGATGTAAAAACTTTATTTGAAGCATATATTCCTTTTTATTATTATTATGTAACATTAATAAAGGATATTTTATGGTTTGAAAAGGTGGATTTATGACTTATTAAGTGATCTATTAGCCTAGAAGACTAAAATAGGGTTTTAGACTTTTAGATCTAATATCTTAAGAAACCAATAATTAAAATTGGTTTCATACTAATTTTAAATAAATACAATAATATTACATACTTAACAAAGCCATATATATTGATAAAATATTTGAAAATTAAAAAATAGTCATTTATACAAAGAAGAGCATCTAAAAAAATGGAGTTAAGAAAAAATTTCTTTTATAGATTAAGTAAATACACTTCAATAAAAAAATAAACATTATTACATGGAAAAAAGTAGGTCTTCCATAAAAAATAACAAAATGGGAAAAATGACTTGGTTGAAGTTTATTCCATAGCTCTTCCATATAAAATACCAAGCAAATCCATTCATAGTCAAGCCTAAACCATAGGTTTTGTTAATTATGCAGTTAGTACCTAAAACATTATATCGATCACATATTCCATAGTGATAAGTTTGAATACTTATGTGGATTATCTAAAATATATACAAATAAATTATCTTCAAAAGTGGAGTATAAAACATACCTTAAATAAACATTAAAATGATTCCCCAACTCAAGGAATTTAGATCACAAATTTTAGAATGGTCTACATCACAAAATAAAACTAGTGGCTACCTCCCTAGCCCAAAATATAATTCTTTTATATCATAAAAACTTCAAAACCTCACACAAAATCTAAAATAACATCCCTAAACCTATTTATAAAACTAATGAATAAAGTGATTGGGCATAAAATAAAAAACATAAATCCAAACAACATTAAAGTATTATGGAAAAGTTTGACTCGTCATTTTTTATTTTATGATTTATTTCTCAAAAATTAGACCTCCCTTCATACTATGGAATATTTAGTGATAATATAACTAAATATTCATAAGAAACTCATTGAAAATTAGACCTAGAAAAAGTGTGTTTAAAGTAAAATATTAACAACTTGTAAAGATCATCAAGTGATTCATGAGCATAATCCATCCAAGTGTATATAGTGTGTTTTTAGTAATAAATATCCTATAAACCTTACCTTTCATGTTAAAAAATTTCTCCTTATTTTTAAGGTCTCCAAAACTACTAAAATCTTAATTGACATTTTGATTTTGACAAGAACAATAGGTTTTTTTAAGATAAATAGTATTTTAACTCCTATTGCTCACTCCTAAAACCTCCAAATCACTTTTAACCTTATATAATAGTTTCTATACATTATCTCTTAAATCTCATCTAAATTTGAGATTATTTGACTACATATATCATAAGATATAAGGATTTTAAAATGGCCTTGGGTTTCATGGCAGCATACAAGTTGAGAGCACCTGAAAAGGTCTTATTTAAAGTTGGAAACATTTTAAACACTCATTATTTTCCATAAGGTCTATAATAACCCATTACAATTTTGTTCTTTAGTGATTGTTGAAGGTCTTAAATGTCTCCCTCTTAATGAATTCTATGCATATCAGGTAATTTAAAGCTTTAATAATTTTAGAGTGCCTAATTTTTGTTAAAATCCTCCTCCAACTTTGGTATCATATTTCAAGATAACTGTAAGGGATGGAGACAAGACATCAACTCCTACACATGCATAGATAAGTCCTCAAAGAAATCCTAGGAGGATTTTATCTAACTTAAGATGAGAAAGATATAAAAATGAGGTTTCTCTCATGATCAAATCTCTTATAATAGACCAAAATTTGGTTAATAGGGGGTGTATAATATGACTCATTAGCCTAATTGATGAACCATTTGCATGGACACATCTGGATGGGTGTTTTAAGTATATAAAATTTATTATCTAGTCTTGGTCAAGCCTCAAGAGTGAAGGTTGTAGTTGATCAGACACATCCCTAAAGAGAATCCATTCACCCCTAAGTGTGAAAAATGAGTGAACTTTATTCATGCATTGTAGGATAACCATGAATAAGCCATAAACTCTTACACATGTATGGATGAGTCTAAAAAATCCTAAGAGGATTTTATCTAACTTAAGATGGGCAAGATAGGGAAATGAGGTTTGTCTCCTGGCCAAATCTCTTAGAACAAGCCAAAATTTGGTCAAAAGGGGCTATATAATGTGACTCATTATCCTAATTAATGAACCATCTATGCAGACATGTCTGGATGGGTGTTTTAAGTATATAATATCCATTATCCAGTCTGGTTGATCTATAGGAGTGAAGGTTGTAGTTGATCATATGTATCCCTTATAAGAATCAACTCATCCCTGAGTGTGCAAAATGGGAAAATTTTTATCATGAATTATATAATAAATGTGAGGGATAAATATATGTATTTAGCTTCTAAATGTGTATGGATGATCCCTTTAATGAATAATATAAGTATTTTATCTAACTGAAGATGGATGATACATGAAAATGAGGTTTTTATCATGGTTAAATCTCTTAGATAATGATAAAATTTGGTTAATGGGGGCATATACAGTGACTCATTATCCTAATCAACAAACTATATACATAAACATTTATAGATAAGAATTTTAAGGCTAAAACAACCATTATCCAGTCTTAGTCATCCCATGGGAGCAAAAGTTAAAGTTAATTAGACACATATCTTAATATAATCCATTCATCTTTGAGTGTGTAAAATGAGAAAAATTATATCATGAGTTGAAGGATAATCATGAGGGATAAAGATTAGCCTTTAACTCCACGTGAATAGATGAGTCCTATAAGAAGGATATTTTTCTCTAACTTGAGTGGAGTGATATGTGGTAATGAGTTTTTTCTCATAGCTAAATCTCTTAGAACAAGCCAAAATTTGGTCATTAGGGACCATATATTATAAATTGTTAGCCTAATTAATGAACCATCTATGCAAACACATCTAGATAGGAATTTTAAGGCTGTAATGGCCATTGTCTAGTCTCATTAACCCCCCAAAAGTGAAGGTTTTAGTTGATTTTATGTATACCTTAAGAGAATCAATTTGTATAATAGCAATTGTTTCGTCTCATTCACCCCCTAGGAGTGAAGTCTATAGTTTATCGAATGCATCCCTCAAGAGAATCCATTCATCCTTGAGTGTGTAAAATTAGTGAACTTTTGTCATGCATTGTAGGAAAACTATGAGGGCTAGAGATAAACTGTTAGCTATTACATGTGCATGGATGATTCCTATAAGAAATTTCATGAGGATTATCTCTAAATAGAGATGGGAGAGACATATAAATGAGGTTAATTTCATAGACAAATATCTCAAAATGGGTAAATTTTTGGCCAGTGGGGCCATATATTCTGACTCATTAGCCCAATCTATGAACCATCTTTTCCATATCAAGTGTTATCAGGTGTATGTCTAAATATAATATGATCAAAAATACCAAATTGAATTAAATTATAGTATTTGGATTGAACCTCATTATGTGTTTTTAGTTTATAATTCTTATCAAATTCCATAACCAAAAAAATGGTTCCAACTAAGAAGTTGTCCTTGCATACCTTGAATTCATTATCTAACCATTTTTATTTTTGTGTGTCTTACACATTGGTAGATAATATTATTATTGAATTAAAAAATTAAATAAAAAACATAAACATTGGTCATAACCAATTCACATGTTGATGACTATTTTCCATATTTTAACACATATTTTATATATTTGTACTTATTATAATCAATTATTTGCTTTCCAAATTCATGTGAAATTTCTTCATGTATACAACTCATAAAATTTGAAAAATCACTAAATTTATTATATGCTTTATCTAAAAATTGTTTGGCAAAAGAAAATTGTCCCTCAGGTCTTGGACAAAAAAGACTTTGGATTAGTTCTCTTGATTTTTAACATGGGGAAGACACCATACATTTTGTGATCAAGGAATTTAACTCAATAGATGAAATTAGTATAGTGTTAGTTCCAAAAATAATGAAATCAACTCACTAGTAATATAACATCTTTAGGCCTAGATCATGAAGGGAACTTGGTGAATAAACCAATTGAAAACACAACTAAAATGAAAAGAAATGAAAACTTTCCTTAACTTCCTTGATTGTTCTAAGAGATTTCTTCATTGGTTTGCTTAAATTGTGCTCAAAAGGTCTTCATATATGGGGCTTAGATATCCCAATATCATCTTAGCACCATGGTTGGATTGGCTTGAATTGATTTTGACATTATAACACTATGCATTTGCTTTATGAATTAAATCCAACATTATAACTCTACTATGTTTCGAGCTCTCCAAATGAAGAGATTTAGGATTGATTTTATAGGCTTTCAAATGACTTGGAATGGGTTAATTATTAACCTTTTTTAAATTAGCTAACCTTAATAGGGTTAAAAGCTGTCAAATGATCACGTTTATCATGGAATAAGCATGGGTGAGATATTTTCAAAAAATGACAACTTAAAAAATCTAATGATGAAAACCTAGGATAGTTATTGATTTTTTAATTTCCATTTTTTGATAATTGCTTTAGTTTCTCATGGATGAAATAAATTAGGATTTGATTAAGATTTGATGTTAATTAATTCTTGTTAGGCATTTTGGACATTTTCAAGATTTTGAATTAAAAGATTTATCTATTTATTTAATTTAATTGATTTATGGGCCAAATTGATTTATTTTCATGGTTATGAAGCTAAATTTTAGACTCTTACAGATTATTAGGCTAGATTTTTAGAGGTTGGTAAGAATTTATCTAAATTTAGGTATAAAGTCACTGGTAGCCAATTTTGGATGTTTATATTTTACCCCTATTTTGGAAGGCATTACAAACTATAAGCACAATAATATATTTTCAAAGAATAAAATGGTCCTATTATGATTATGACATCAACGATAATGAATTAATTGTAGCTACCCCCTCAAGGGAGTGGTTGGTAAAAGTGTTAAAAAATGGCCCCTCAAAATAAATAAGCAAGATAAGGGGACCAAACAAATGAAGATGATGGGGGTGAAAACACAATTTCCCCAAATTTGGGTAAAATCACTAAGAATGTAAGTGGGATAGTGTACAATGGTTTTCCCAAAGGTGGTTATAATCATTGTAGCCCAATAGTGTCAATTTGGTATGATAACACAATGATTTTCCCAAAGGAAATTATAATCATTGAGAACATATAACTACCAAGTTATGATAGATAAATAGGATAGCAACATGCCCTAGGTGGGTACAAGAAATTAAATGATTTAGAATTGGCGATAACACAATGATTTTCCCTATGGCAGTTATAATCACTATGAATGCAAGTGGGATGGTGTACAATGATTTTACCATAGGTAGTTAGAATAATTAGACCTAAATTATGGCAAACATGATTGATAGTTGACGATTGCAAATATGAGGATGATAACTTGATATAGAGGATAAAGATGAATTGGGCCAACCTGCTAGTAGGGAGATACTCATCCAAACATACAAACATTGAAATTATTTTTTCATTTAATTACTCTATTTTGGATATGATTGGGATTGGATGATTGGGATTGTTATTGGTGCTAGTGTCAAGGAGATGTTGATACTACAATTATTGTGTAGGACTCTCAAAAATGATTTTTTATATAGTATGTGATGGTAGGTATCATGATAGAACACCATGAGGACTTGGCTAAAATATGCATAATGACTAACACTCATGATAAAGTACTCAATGGAAAATAATACACAATGATAAAAACCATGATGACAATGTAGACATATGAATATGGATAGATTCAAGAATAAGTGTCAAAGGGATCACCCAATGAACATAAATATATTTCAATTAAGGCTACAATTTGGAAATAAAATAAATAGGCATTAAAAAACAAACAAAAAAACAAACCATAGTTAGTCTTAATGTTAGTATAAACAACACAATATAAACAATATGGGGGAATAAAAGAAAAAGAAGAGGCTAAATGAGATGTCTCCATATGCACTAGGTAAGTGGATGTTGCTTACATAGTTTTATGGATGATACATCCCACAAAAAATTTAGGATGAATGTAGTTCTCTTAGGAAATGGGAAGAAAATGATGATAATTGAAAGACAAACATGATGGATGTGATAGAAAAATAGGAATAGTCTTGCAAAAGGCAAGTGCATGAGATAAAAGGCCAAAAAGGAAGGGGAAACTAAGTGAAAAGTGATTTATTATGACTTATTTAGGGTTCCTAAAATCCTTAAGGCAATGAAGCGATCAATATTTTTGGTTTTTATAAATGGTCTTAAAAATGTTTTTGGAATTTTTGGAGTATCTCAACTCAATTGAGGATGATGAGATACTAAATGGTCCAAGCTCACAAAATGAAGAGAGAATGGAAAACTTGAATGGATACTCTCAAAATGATGAGATCATGGTGAAAGGGGATTGATATGACCTCAATGTGAATCAAACATGACACATATAGTCCTGAAATGGCCTTAGTTCATAGTAATTCCACCTTATAATGGGGGAATCTAAATAGTGTAGTAGCCAATTGAAACAAAATAGGCATAGGTGGTATGATGGTAAAGTAAGACATATGAATGGATAGTTGGTATGTTTAGGCATAATAAAAAAATGTTACCCTTAGTTTTCCCATAGGTGATGATAACTAGGATACAACTGATCAGATCAATGATACTAATTTTCTCATAGGTGATTATTATTAGTAGCATGATCAGTGTGACACTGGTTTGCCCATGTAGGTAGATATAATTATTATTAATTTTTCCTATCAAGGTAAAATTACTATCCCTATCATATGTAAATTTCCAAAAATTGGTCAATATCCCTTTTGTAGTTGGTCAAAACCATCAATTATGGTAAAAAGAATGCAAATTTTGGTCAAAATTTTAAAAAATGGGGTTAAGAAGCATTAAAAATGATTTAAAATGTTATTAAATTATCTAAAAATAGATTTATTCATGTTTAAAAGGGTGAAAATAGCCTAAGTCCAAAGTTATAAGTCATGAAAAGGTCATGTCATGTGTTAAAAGGCCCCAAAACCCCTCCCACATGCCAATTTGGTAAGTTTAAAACATGAAAAATGGTCAACATTTGTATTTTTTCATGAATATAATGAAATATTTCTAAAGGATTCTATTTTAAGTAGTGGGAAGCTTTGTTTTCCTCTTTAAAGGGTAAAAAGAGATTATTTTATTTATTTCACAAGAAATAGTATGGATTCTATATGAAATCCATATAACCAAGGTAGTGGAGGTCAAGTTAATAACATTATAAATTCATTAGAAAATTCATGAAGATTCATGGCCATACAGGCCCTAAACTAGCCTTCTTCTGTTACTTGCTCAATTGGCACAAACATACCTACTTGTAGGTTTTCTAATGGTATGATCTACTGGAGGAGGCTAAGGCTCTCAATTTTGGGGTGAAGAAATTAAACTTATAGGGGTTCCTGATGGTCTAAATGGTTTCACAATTGGATTCTCCTATCTCATGAACCATTAATTTGAAGTTAACACAAATTTTGTTACCTAGCATCTAGTAAGGCAACCATTTTTATTCAATTTCTCTTCACCTAGGTAGAGTTTCAAAGAAATTATTATTATTACAAAATATTGAGAAATTTATCTCCATTTCCATAGTGTCATTTATGTGTTGTTCATCTACTTCAAGGTCAAAAAAATGTCTCAAAGTTAGCCAGTCAATCTGTACTAGTGGTAAGCTTGTAAGGGAGAATTGTATGGTCTAAAGAGAAGAGATTAGCTTTAAATTTTTAATAATTTGTGCTTTTCAGGGTTTACACAAAGTTTTCATGACTTCCATGCAAATATCTAGGAGATTTTCTAAGTTTCATATCAAAAGGCCATCTCCATGCTCAAAGTGTTTCAAAAGTGCTAGTTTAACATGAATTAAGGTTTCTTATCTAATTTTAATGTCTTTTAATAAAACCAAGTTTAAATTATGGCATTTTACCCTCATCTAATTATCTATAATTTCATGTGGTGATAGGATGAAGGTATCAATTTTGCATATGTTCTATTATCCATGACTTTGTCACCCTTCTTCATCCTCTTTTCCCACATTCACCTCACTCATCCATATCACTATCATAGTCTACCTTTTCCATTGTATTTTCACCTTTATTTCATCCTAATTTCATGATTTTCCATCATCTCTAACCATATGTAATTCCTTCACCCGCATCCCCACATTCATTCTATGGCTCATCCTCAAGAAGTCAATGGTTGATCAAGAACCACTATAACCATAAAAAAGGATACATACATCGAAAAAACATCATAACATAGGCCTATAGTAGGCTAAATTATTCAAGTACTATCTTTAAAGTATCAATGAAGAGGAAATAATCATGAGAGATAACTTAAATATTATGCACAAGAAGAGATTATAGTCATGAGAAGGAAAAATAAATGAAGGTCATATTCAGTGTGAAATGGGGTATATAAGTCATGAGACTTTATCTACAACCAACACTAAATGGTATCCCATAGGCCATTGTATAGACCACACCAGGTTGGCTATAGTTTAATTGAAGTTTTTTTGTCTAAATAAACATTCAAAATTTATGAGAGATAAGAGTATCATGATAGAAGGCATATTTAGGTTTAAAATTCCTAATCTAGGGCTACTCATTAAATGCACCTTCTATCAGTCACCATCACCTAACCTTTTAGGCTCCTCTTTGGGTAATTTTTTTTAGTGAGGGTAGGGTCATTATAAATCCTTTAAAAAATTCAAAGAAAACTAAGGCAATATTTATGCAAATAAAAATTAAGGACGCTTACCCTCAATAGGTGGCAAAGGAGTAAATAAGAAGGATAGTTTTCATTTCATACCCTATAGTCCCTAAAAGAGTACCTATATGCATGTTCTTTAGAGGGACCCTTTTTGGTAATAGTTTGAACTTTTAGAGGTTAAAAAGAGATGGTTTTGGATTGATAAAACATGCTAGGTATTGAGAAAGATTTATATGTAAGTGAATATAAGGGAAAAATAATTTTAAGTTAGATGATGAAATTTATGAGAGCCTAGAGGTTTTTAAGGTCACCTATAGGACTGCATGAATAGACCAATAGTCATATGATAGCTAGTAGTCAATGATAGTCAAGGGGTAATTAGGGTTTTGAAGGAATGTGTCAAAGAATGGTATATTTGAGAGGGTTTTGATACTTCACAAGGTTTGACAGAGAATTATCAAGCATGATCAAAGGTATTTTGGCAAGTTAGGCATCAAGGGTAGAGATGGAGACCTATAATTACCACTAGAAAGAAAGCCAAGTAATAGGTATTTGATGTTATAATAATGATTTAAGGGTTTTAAGGGGGTTTGATATTTTCAAGAAGGTTGTGTGGAATTTATCATCAAGATATAAAAGAGTCCTATAGTTTAGATAAGGCTTGATGGAATTGATGAGACACTAATAGAGACCCTATAATACTGTATAGACATGTCAACTAAGTCAAGGGTTTTGATCATTAATACACTTTTTAAGAAATGTAAGGGTTGTGGAAGCCATCAATTTGGCATGTAATTCATAAAATAACTAAGAATTATTTCATCATAAGCATGCCAAAGTTCTAAAGGGGGTAATCCACATCAAAAAAATGGCTATAGCTACTCTTAATCATAGTCAAAGACCTATCTACATGTTATAGGAGTAGGTTTTTTTCATCAAGGGACAAGTTGATAAATATCAATGGTTCATAAGGGTTTCATGAGAATTCAAGGTTGTGATATTAGGTTTCAATAAGAAGGGTTTCTAAAAACATGTATGTTATAACCCTAGAGTGTCCCAAGCACATCCTACAAGCCTATCTTTTACCAAAAAGGGCCTATTTGATGGATTTAAGGGATTCAAGCTTCATGGAGTCATAAAAAAGGCATGAGTATTGTTTTGTATTCATATGGAGATAGAATACAAAGAATATGCCACCTTGAGGGCCAATGAGAGACAAGATGCTAACCTACATTCAACCCTAATGATTACCTACAGCCAAGGGTCCTGAAGAGTTAGTAAAATATATGTGCCAAGGATTTTTGGGTATCCCAAGGGTTTTTGCATAGGGAGATCAAGAGGAGACCTATAATAAATAAAGTACAATATATAATCCAAATGCACATAAATCTCTCCTCTAGTTCTCTCTTTGATAACCTACAACCATCCTTTAATAGGCTTATAACCATCTACAAGGATTTTTGATGACAATGTTTTTCGAATAAATTTTCCATGGCTCAAAGAACATAACACATTAGGTGAGTGGAGAATATTTTAGTCAAGGAATGGATCATAGAGAATTATGAAATAGCTAAGGATTAACCTATAGTGTTAATATGAGCCCTACATCCCTATGCTATAGTAAAGGGAGGCCTACTCCTCAAGAGGCATAATCTTTCAAAGGCTAGTTGATCACCAATAGATATATAAGATTTTGAAATTTTTAATCTCATAAGGTTTCAAATTCTATAATAACCTTTCAATCTTGAAAATATAAGGTTTTTTAAAATTTATCTATAACCCACCATGAAACCCTTTAGGCCTGTATTTGAATAAAAGCTACAATTGTTTAGAGTTTTGGTGATTTATGACATCCATCATGGAAGATGAAAACCTAAAACTTTTTAAAGGGAATTTGTAGAAAGGATAATAAATTTAATAAAATAGTAATGGAGCTATAAATTTCAAAAGTTTTATCCTAGGAACCTTCAGCCAATGCCAATTGTGACCCTATAACCATGAAGTAAACATGATTCATAAAGGGTTTTTAAGGAAGGTCTTTCTTATTCAATGAATTCTTCATGAACTAACTGGTAACTAAGTTGAGTCATATTTATTTATGAGTTCCAATTGAATAAAAGAGATGATAGTATAATACGTTGTGTGTAATATGCTAGTTGAAAGGTTAGGATTGCCTTACTATAGGTCTATATATGCTTAAAATAAGGGTAGAGGAGTTTTGTAAACTCATAAAAGGATTATTGAGATAATTTAATATGTTATTGACATTGAAACCTCTCAAAAATCTTGAAATTGACACAAAAGCACCAAAACTCAATCAAAAATGTAGATAGTCCATCCACAAAGGTCAAAATTAAGGGAGTTTTGAATATTCTGAGAGCTACATGTGGAGTTAAGACCTAAAATTATTTACACATAGTCATCATTAGTTGGAGAATAATATGACCAAGTTTTGTGGCCATGTGATAATTTCACATATTTTTTATTTTGTCTCAGACTATAGCCTATTTATTTGAGGTCACCATTAGAGCATGATTCATTTTAGAGTGACTCAGAAGCTTATAATCCTAGGTAAAAGATTGGAAATAATGGGGTGATATTTTTACATCATAAGTAGACTTATAGAGAGAGTAAAAACTCTAAATTCTATAAAAACCATGCTTATACAGGCTTATGCAAATAATTAGGCACATTGGCCAGAAAGGCTTTTTAAAAAATTTCAAGGAAAAAGGAATTTTAGAGTGTTTTGATAGAATTTTACAGGTATAATAATGATTTTTTTCAATATTTTTAAATCTTGGAAGAAACTATTTTCATTTTAGTGAAGTTTTTGCCCCTGTTCAAATGCTCATTTTGTTCACAACATGTAGAGTTTGGCCAAAATATCTTAGTATGTTTTGAGGAACCATACTTAATTATAATACATGAAAAATTGATATAATTTTAGGGTATTTTATTTATGAACAATCTCTAAGAGTGTAGGCAGCCTAGAATGTAAGCTAAACCCCGTAGACAAATTTCATTTACGTGGTAAATTTTCATATCTTCTACATGGGATCCCAATATTTTTAGGAATATCAGGGGGTTGATTATTATATGTATCAATGGAAATGGTTAATAATTTATAGGTATTTACCTCATGAATCATTCATTTCAAGATTCAACTTTAAAACCTCTTAAGCCCCTAAAAAACTAGATTTTAAAAAAGTGGATTTTCTTGCTATCAAATCACCATAGATAAACCTAAAATATTTTTAAATGTTAATTAAACTTATATAGGATTATTTAAATGTAAATTAAATGCATGTATATGTACATATGAGGTCGTAAACCATGTTGTTTATGGAAAAATTATGTAAAATGAAGTACATTACAGTTCAAAGGAATCTAATAATTGGACATCGAAACATAAAACTTGTTATTCATCCTAAAATATTAATTTGGTCACAAATAATGCCAAAATATCCCTATGAGATCAATCAAAATGGCCAGTCTTCTATAAAATGAGGCAAAATCGGCCTCATCAACCCTATTGACTAAATGGCAAGGATTTTTGCATCAAAATCACATGTTTGATGATGAATTTTTTTTCTAGGTCTAATTATTTGTTTTATTAGGTTTCATGTCTTTTTATTTCAAGTTTCATGGTGTCCAAATGTACAAGTTGGTTAATAGGCCCTTTTAGCTTAGTTGGCCTAATTATTCAAAAGCCAAGTTGGAGTTTAACATTGGGATTGGTCATCAAAGAGTTATAAATGGATTTAAACACCAATTTTATGATATTATAAATATATTTATGTTCATTTAATCCTTCAATATGCCTTTTCATGGAAAATGGAGTTAAGTTTGAGTTGACTTGTCAAATCTTGTTATACATCTTCCTTGATTTCCATGAAAAGGGGAATGTTCTCTTGTTCCACCTCAATTTCCAAGAACTTTATTAGAATTACTTTTGGATTTTGGCATAACATCATGAATGAGATATAATTTGACTTCTTAGATGGGTCCACCACCTTTTATCCTATGACAAAGTTTGAAAAGCATGCAAATTTTGTGGAGTTAAAACATTTTATGAATTATTTAATCATTGTAAAAGGAGTTAGTCTTGAGTTAAGTCAACCAAGACTATACCTTGTCCATTTTAAATTCCAATTAGGGTTTGAATTAGGTTTTGATACATATATATTAGATTAATCAAGACATTTATTTAGTATTTGTAAAGTTTAAGTAAAAATTGTAATCTGGATCATACATCAATACAAGAGATTTTTTTGTATGAGTTTTGATAGATAATAGAGTGTAATTGATTGTGTATCAGCATATATGTGAGATTATATATATATATATATATATATATATATATATATATATATATATATATATATATATATATATATATATTATAGGTACCTTCCTCACCTATTGCTTTATATCTCACCTTGTATAGGTCATTTGAAGAGGTAAAAGAAATTTTGCAATCCAAAATCCTTTCAACGTTTCGTCTGAAATATTTATGCTTAAGGGAAAAATAGGAATTTTATTGGTTTATATGCATGCATGGTTTATATATATATATATATATATATATATATATATATATATATATATATATATATATTATAGGTACCTTCCTCACCTATTTCTTTATATCTCACCTTGTATAGGTCATTTGAAGAGGTAAAAGAAATTTTGTAATCCAAAATCCTTTCAACCTTTCGTCTAAAATATTTATGCTTAAGGGAAAAATAGGAATTTTATTGGTTTATATGCATGCATTAATTTCAATATATTCGAGAGGATATAAAATTTTTAGGTGCATCACCCCCTTTAATTAGGATTTACCTTCAATTTCCCCTTCCCCTTTTCATCCAAAAACAATAGTAATCAGATTTAATAGATAAATCTTAGGGGAACTGACCCTCTCTAGAGGTACTTCTTAGTAAAGAGTCACCCACACTCTAAGAAGTTTCCATTGTATCAACTAGAGTGAGGGTATGTTTTGTACATCTTCAAGTAGGGTGCACTCTAGAGTGATAACAATTTATAGCACACCCGGTGGGACTACTTATTCACACTTTTGAATTATTATCTATGTGTTAAGTATATTGTTCATTTATAGATTTTTATTTTTAGATATGTATACTTTTCATGCCACCAAGAGTTATCACAAGATCCTCTACAAAAGGAAAATAAATAGATTTCTTTGAACTATCTTACAAACCAAAGAAGAAGAAAGCCCCTCAATCAAATCTAAATCCTAAACCTTCTGTTACACCTATTATTACAAAAAATCCTCTTGTTCAAGCCAATATTATTGATCCAAATATTATTTTAAATCCTATACCTAAAATGGCTATTCTTAGGAAGATAGGATTTTGTTGCATTCAATGGTGGTATTCCTCTAAATCTTAATCAATGTGTTGATATTCTAGTTTCTACTCTGGAGGTTCTTCATTATTTCATAAGAGAAAATATGAAAAATCCTATAGAACATATTATAGATATTTCTAATCTTTGTTCATTTCATCATGTGACATAGGAAAATGTAGTAATGAGGTTGTTGGAAACTTCTTTCAAAGGAAATGCACTTCAGTGGTATGGAGTTTTGACTCCTACATCAATCAATAATTGGGATGAATTTAGAGAGCTTTTGTGTAAAAATTTTGAAGACAAAATTGATCATATTTCACTTGTGAAACATCTTACAACAATTAAGATATCTAATCATGAATTCATAGTGGATTTCAACTATAGATTCCATAAGACTTGGGATAGAATTTCTATAGTGATCAAACCTACACCCAACTATGCTTTTCTATACTACCTAAAGGCTATCAATTTAGATGCAGCTATCATGATCCAATCCATGGGAGGTAACACGTTATTTTTTGATTTTGAAGTAGAAATCAAGGATAAAAATTTCCATATACAATCAAGTTATCTCCAAGGCCACTAATGCCTCTTTTTCTTGACATCCATCCTCTTGATCCAACTATTGCTCTAATTCTAGAGTCATCAAAGTCTCATAAAATAGAGGGTGATCAAACTGATATATTAGGGAAGATAGAGAGTCTTCTTAAGTCTTAGACTAATAATTTGGTTGTAATATAGAGGCAACAAACTCCACCATAAAGGCCATATCAAAATACTAATTAGAATTATCAACCAAATAGACCATCTTATCAGTCTAATCAGGAAGGTCAAGGGAAGAATTCTCCATCGAGGAAATATAATCATAATGATCCAAGAAATTAAAGATATATTATGCTAACTCAAAGAAATTAATCTCAAGAAGTACAATGGAATAATCAATGAGATCAAACAAACAACATGACAATGGTTCCAACTAGTAAGAGTTATCATCAATCTTTCACGAAACAAAGTTTAATTCTTATTTTATTTGAAAACTAACCACCTTCTAAAAATAAATAAGATTATCTTTCTCATGGATGCATTCCTTAATTAAATAAATTATAAGTGATAAATCAATAAGGATAAGGTAGTGGTAAGGCACCTACTAAAACTATGTTTGTGAACTTCAAGGAAGGTGAGAATTATTTTGAGCATATGGCTATAAATCGAAGTCAAGATTTACTTAATAATGATAATTTATCTATAGCTCATACTAGATCCAATAAAATAAAAATTGGTGAAGGTTATATCCCTAATAGGGTAGCCCCTTCTTCTTCTTATTCTCATTCATCACAAAATATAAATACACATGAGCTGCCTCAAAAAAGTCCAAATCAGAAAGCTCAAGATCCAAAAGATAAGAATGTGGAAGAGCCTTACATAACTCAATTCACACAACATTTTGGATATCATTATATTCATAAATTATAGTAAAGTAAAGTCACTTCTCCACTTAGTATCTTGGATCATGTGAAGAAGACTTTAGTATCGACTTCAATGTGGGATATACTACTAATCCTAGGACAAAAGGAGTATTTGTAAGAACTTTCAAAGCTCAATATCTCTAAGAAACCACCTAAAAAATATTAAGTGATATCCTAAATAATTATAATCCATATATTGAGTCTCAACCTCTTAAGGTGACTAAAATTCCTCTATTTTACCTTTTTTATCATTCGAGATTGTCTAGTTTATAATTGTATGATTGATAATGGGACTAGTACCTCTGTCATGGAAAAATCAATAGATGATAAGTTAGGATTTTAGTATGAACCCCATAAAAAGGGTGTCTTATAATTATATGGGTATCCTACCAAGACTATATGTGTGTTGAAATATATAAAAATCATACTTGTTTCCTGTCCAAATTTCACCATTTTATAGGATGTTATTATTGTTGATCTACCTCCATATTTTGTAGTTTGCCTATCTAAAAATTTCACTGACAAAATAAGAAGTTACCTTTCCTTATGTTTTTAATATATGGTTTTTAAAACCAGATATGGAACCAAATTTACTATTATATTAGAGCCTATTTCAATGTTTCACCTTGAACCATATACACCAAATATGTCAAATGTGAATTGCAGTATTTCAAAAGAAGATGATACCACCATTGAGCAATAGCCTTCTAAGCCTCTTGAGGGTATACCAAAACTTATCTTGGATGAGTGGGATGGTGATAATAATGAAAATAACATCTATAATAGTATTGTATATGTTGTATTTGTAGTCTATTGTATGCATGAAGAAAGTTACCTCTTGCCTAGTCTCACTAGCTCAGTGCAGGATCAAGGAGTTTGGAATATATTATTTGATGGATCCATAAATAATAATGGAAGTGGGGCTGGTTTATTTTGGTTTCACCACAAAATATAAGGTATTATTATTTTTTTATATTCTAGTTTAGTTTTACTTCCAATACTGCAGAGTATGAAGCTCTTATTTATGGTCTTTAGTGGGCTAGAAAGAGGGATATTAAGCTATTATAGGTGAAAGGTGATAGTGAGTTAGTAGTATAGTAATTCAGAGGTTTAATTAAAGAAAATAATACTATTTTTAATTCTTATAAACATAAATTTTGGGATCTCATGGAATATTTTCTTATTTTCAACATTCACTCCATTCTTAGAGGAGCAAATCAGCATGAAGATAGACTTATTGCCATATGATCACAATATGATATTCTCGATCAGATTAAGAAAAATAAAAATAAGATACAAATAAAGGTTGTATCTAGGCATTAAATATAAAAAAATTATGTAATTTTTAATTTTTTTGAATCTAATAATCAAATAGCATATTTTCTATAGAATGAGGCAAAGTTTTGCCAATGAAATCATGATAAATTATAGGATCAATATGAAAATCAAATTGTGAAATTGAAATAAAATAAGATGACTAAAGGTTTGGTGACTTTAGAGAGAATTTTAAATGAATATGATCAGTTAAGGATAGACAAATTAAGTATTTTTTCCAAAAAATAGCACTATGAGCAAATTATCATATCTAAAGGTATGCTACTAAAGCTAGGTAAAGTTAATACCGATTCTGAGAGAGTATCTTTCATTTCATTATGTAAATAAATCATGGATGTATTTTCTTGGGAATACCATTATTTGAAATGTTTTGATCCTAGATTGGCACAACATACTATTGAACATGAACAAGATGAAAAATTGGGCAGATCAAAGCAAAGGCGTATCAACCCCAAGGTTGAGATTCTCATGAGTAAGGAACTTAAAAATATGATTGAATCAGGTATTATTTTTCCTATAAATTATTCAACATGGGTATAAAATATTATTCTAGTAAGAAATAAAAATGGAGAGATAAGGTTATGTGTAGATTTTTGAGATCTGAACAGAGTATCATTGAAAGACCGTTATCCACTTCCTTCCATGGATCAAATTTTATAGAGTATCAGGCTCATAGAGATTTTATTTATTGGATGGGTACTTGAGATATAATTAGATATTAGTGAAATAACAAGATTATTATAAAATATATTTCACCACCAAATGGGGTACATTTGCTTACAAGAAAATGCTTTTTGGACTCCCTAATACTAGAACTACCTTCCAAAGAGCAATGTATTCTAATTTTCATGGTTTATTGAGTGAAATGGTTTTAGTCTATCTTGATGATATTAAAGTATTTTCAAAGAATCCTAATGATCATCTAACACATTTGAAGATTATTTTTGATAGATGTAGATAATTTAGGATTTCATTGAATCCAAAGAAATGCATTTTTTTAGTACATGAGGGGAGACTTCTTAGACATGTGGTGTCTAAAGCTAGTATTTCCATTGATCCAAAAATAATAGTGTTAATCCTTGCTCTATCATTGCCTAAACATGTGAAAGGATTGTAGATATTGCTAGGTAAGATAAACTTTATCATAAGATTCATTCCTAGTTTTGTAGAACTAGTAAAGCCACCTACTGAAATGCTTAAGATAAATCAAGAGTTCATTTGGAGTAAAGAAGGTAAAAGGTGTTTTGAAGCTATCAAAGAAGAAATCAGCCAAGCTCCTACTTTTCTCAATCTATATTTCAACAATGATTTCTTCTTGTATACTTTCTCTACTTCTAATACTATTTCATCAATGCTTATGCAATAGAATGATGAAGGTTTGGAACAACACATTGCTTTCTTTAGGCAAGCTTTAGAGGGTTATAAAGAGAGATATTATTATTTTTTAAATCATGTTGTTTTTATTATAAGAGGTCTAAAAACATTTAGATATTTGGTTTCAAATAATAAGATTATACTAAGGGTAGCTCATTTAAGTGTGAAGGACTTCATTCTCAATAGAGACTTGAGCGAAAAGAGAGATGGATGGGTCAATAAGTTCATGGAATATCACACTAAAGTCAAGGATAAAAATATGGACTAAGGTAAAGGATTATGTGAACATATTGAATAAGATGTAAAAGAAGAAAAGGAAATAATTTTGACAATTCAAGACACTCAACATGAAGCTAAAAATACACCTCCTACAAGCTGGACATAGAAAATTGATAGATTTCTTCAAAATGGAGAATATCCAAGGGGTTTGAATGCATCAAAAAGAAGACACTTCAAGATACAATAATTACTATACATTTTTGTTGATGGAGTGCTTTTCAAAAAAGACATTGGAGGTATACTTTTAAGGTGTGTTAAAACTAGTCAATTTAACAAGATTTTTGAGCAATTTCATGATAGTTCTTCTGGAGGTCATTTTGTAACCAAGACCAGAAATGAAATGATCATTAGAGATATTTATTTTTTTCCCAATTTATTTATATATGCACATGCATGGGTTAGGAAATGTACCAAATGTGTAATGTTTTTAAGAAAATAGAGACTAGTTATTATGCCATTAAAGATAATTTAGGTTGAGCAACCTTTCATGCAATGGGGTTTAGAATTCATTGGCATGATTCATCCTACATCTATTTCTGGTCATAAGTGGGTTTTTACATCTATAAACTATTTCACCAGGTGGGTGGAAGAAATAAATTTGAAAGAGGCAAATGAGAACTCTATGCTTGAATTTTATGAGAGCCTAGTCACTCATTTTGGAGCACCTTCTACTATCATATCAAATAATGCTTTGACATTAAACAATAAAAAGGTATGTGAATGGGATATTTAACATGGTATTTATTTGAAATATTCACCCAATTACTATCCATAGGGTAATGGACTAGCTGAGTGTACTAACAAGAACCTAATTTAGATTATGAAAAGAACAATGGAAGATAATTAGAGATCTTGGCATACATAAGACTGATTTATGGGCTAATAGGATCACCCCTAAGAACACCATTGGTCATTTACCTTATCTCCTAGTTTATGGAAGATAAGTGAGGTTGCCTATCTCATTGGAGCTTCCAACTTTGGAGCTTGCACACCAACTAGAGATTATATAAAATGATTCAATAGAGGTCAAAATGAATGAACTAATAGAATTAGAGGAGAAAATAGATGATACTATGCATACTATGTAGTCAAATTAACAAAAAATCAAGAATACATTTGATAGGAGAGCTTCATAAAAAACTTTTCAACAAGGAGACATAGCACTCAAATGGGATGAAGAGTGTACAAAGCTAGGTAAGCACTCCAAATTTGATAGCCTTTGGAGTGGACCTTATATTATCACTAATTTTAAGAAGAATAATGCTTTTGAATTATCTAGATTTAGTGGATAAGAGCTTCTCATTATTTTGAATGGGATTTTTCTTAAATACTACTATTAAGAGAGTCACTCCTTTGTACATAGTCATCATTTCATTCCTCTAAGTGATTTTATGCACATGCTTTCAATATTATTTTTCCCTTTTAGTGTTGTTATTGACATTTTCTCTAAGATCACATGTGCACATGTTTTTTTTTTTGTGTCAATTTCTTCTATTGTGTTTTGGTCTATAAATATTCCTAGTTTTAGTGTTTTAGTGTTTGAGTTCTTTTGACCAGCAGGATGATCAACCTCAAAATTCACCAAAATTTTTAGTAATTTTTCCTATCAAGGTCAAATTACTTTCCCTGTCATATGAAACTTTCCAAAAATTGGTCAATATCCCTTTTGCAATTGGTCAAAACTATCAATTATGGTCTAAAAAAAGCAAATTTTAGTCAAAATTATCAAAAATGGGGTTTAAAATCATCAAAAATGATTTAAAAAGTTATTAAATTATCTCAAAGGATATTTATTCATGTTTAAAATGGTTAAAATAACATAAGTTCAAAGTTCTAAGTCATGAAAAGGTCATCTCATGTGTTAAAATGCCCCAAAACCCCTCCCACATGCTAATTTGGTAAGTTTAAAACATGAAAAACGGTCAAATTTTGTATTTTTGCATGAATATCATGACATCCTTATAAATTATTCTATTTTAAGTATTGGGAATCTTTGTTTTCCTATTTAAAGGGGAAAAAGAGCTTATTTTCTTCATTTCACAAGTAATAGTATAGATTCCATACAACCAAGGCAACAGAGGTCAAGTTCATAACATTACCAATCTTCATCAAAAATTTCATGAGGATTCATGGCCATATAAGCCCTAAAATGGTATTTTTATATTACTTTCTTAGTTGGCATGAAGAAAACTACGTGTAGGTTTTTTGATGGTATGATCTACTAGAGGAGGGTACAACTCTCAATCTGGGTGTGAGGAAATTAGAATTAGAGGGATTCCTAATGGTAGAAATGGTTTCTCAATTAGACTATCTAAGATCATGAACCATTTAGTTTAAGTTAGGGAAAATTATTCTACCTAGCATCCAGGAAGGCAACCAATTTTCTTCAAATTCTCTTCACCTAGGTATAGTTTCAAATAAATTCAACTTGTTACAGAATATTGAGAACTTTCTATCCATTTTCATGGTGTCCTTAAGGTGTTATTCATCAAATTAAAGGTCAAATATAGGTCTCAAAGTTAGCCAGTCAATCTACACTATTGGCAAGCTTGCAAGGGAGAATTTTATGGTCAAAAGAGAAGAGATTAGCTTCAAAATTTTAATAATTTATGTTTTTCAGCATTTAAAAAAAAATTTATGGCTTACATGCATAAATCTAAGAGTTTTTCCATGTTTCATGTCAGAAATTCATCTTCATGCTCAAACAAAGTGTTTCAAAAGGGCTAGTTCATCATGAATTAAGGTTTTTGAGCTAATTTTAAGGTTTGTTGAGAAAACCAAGTTTTAATTATGTCCTCTTAACCTTCTCTAATGATCTACAATTTCATGTGGTGATAGGATAAAGGTCTTGAGTTTTCATATGTTCTATTATACATTACTTTGTCACCATCCTTCATCCTCTTTTCCCACCTTCACCTCACTCATCCATATGATTGTCATAGTCTACCTTATCCACTATAATTTTACCTTTAGTTAATCCTCATTTCATGATTTTCCCTCATCTCTCACCATCTTTTATTCCTCCACCCTCATCCCCACCTTCATTCCATGGCTCATCCTCAAGAATTCAATGGTTGATCAGGAACCACTATAAGCATAAAAAAGGATACATACATCAAACAAACATCATAACATATTGTTATAGTAGCCTAAATTAGTCAAGTACTATCTTTGAAGTCTCAATGAAGAGGAAAGAAGCGTGAGAGATACCTTAAATATTATGCACAAGAAGAGCTTATTGTCATGAGAAGGAAAAATAAATGAAGGTCATATTCAATGTGAAAAGGGGTATATAAGTCATGAGACTTTATCTATAACCAATACTAAATGGTAGCCTATAGGCCATTATATAGACCACACCAAGAAGGGTATATTTTAATTGAAATTTTGCTTGTCTAAATGAGAATTCAAGATTTGTGAGAGATAAGAATATCATGAGAGAAGGCATATTTAAGTTTAAAAGACCTAATATAAGGCTACTCATCAAATGCACCTAATGTTAGTTACCATGACCTAACCCAATAGGCTCCTCTTTGGGTCATTGTTTTTATTGAGGGTAGGGTTATTATAGATCCTTCAAAAACTTCAAGGAAATGAAGGAACTATTTATGGGAATAAAAATCAAGGAGTCTTACCCTTAGTAGGTGGTAGAGGATTAAATAAGAAAGATAATTTTCATATCTTACCCTATAGTCCATAAAAGAGGACTTCTAGGCTTGTGCCTTATAGGGAACCTTTTTGGTAATAGTTTAAAAAATTTAGAGGTTAAAAAGAGATGGTTTTGGATTGATAAAACATGATTGGTATTAATAAATATTTATATTTAAGTGAATAAAAGGAAAAAAACATTTCAATTTTAATGATGAATTCTATGAGAGACTAGAGATTTTTAGGTTTACCTACAAGACTATATAGATAGACCAACAGTCATAGGATAGGCTATAGTCAATGACATGTAATGGGTAATTAGAGTTTTGAAGGAAATTGTAAAATAATGTTATATTTGAGAGGGTTTTGATCACTTCACAAGGTTTGATATAGCATAATTAAGCATGATCAAAGGTATTTTGGCTAGTTAGGCATCAAGGGTAGAGATAGAAACCTACAACTACCACTAGAAAGAAAACCATGTAATAGGTCATTGATTTTATAATAATTATTTAATGGTTTTAAAGGTTTTTGATATTTTCAAGAAGGTTTGGGTGAAATTTATCATAAATATAGAAAAGAGTCTTATATTAGATAAGGCTTGATGGAATTAATGAGACACTAATAGAGACCCTAGAGGACTGTACAAACATGTCCACTATGTCAAGGGTTTTGATCTTTAATACACTTTTAAAGAAATGTAAGGGTTGTGGAATCCATAAATTTGGCATGTAATGCATAAAATAACTAATAATTAGTTAATCACAATCATTCCAAATTTCCAAATAGGGTAATCCACATCAAAAGAACACCTATTTCTACTCTTAATCATAGCCACAGACCTGTCTAAAGTTTATATGAGTAGGTTATTTTCATCAAAGGGACAAGTTGATAAATATCAATGGTTCATAAGGGTCTAATGAGCATTAAAGTTTTATATATTAGGTTTTAATGATAAGGGTTTCTATAAACACTTATGTTATAACCCGACAGTGTCCCAAGCACATCCTACAGTCCTGTCTTTTACCAAAAAGGGCCTATCTGAAAGGTTTAAAGGCTTTCAATATTCATGGAGTCATAAGGAAGGCATGATGATTTTTTTAATTTCACATGGAGATATAATACATAGAATATTCCACCTTGAGGGCTAATGAGGGACAAGATGCTAGCCTACAACCACCCCTAATGATTACCTACAAACAAGGGTCATGAAGGGTTAGTAAAATCTATGTGCCAAGGGTTATGATCTATCCAAAAGGTTTTGACACATGGAGATAAAAAGGAGACCTACACTTAATAAAGTACAATATATCATCAAAATTCACATAAAGGTCTCCTACAGTCCTCTCTTTGATCACCTACAACCATCCTTTAGCATGCCCATAACCATCTATTAGGAATTTTGATGACAATGTTTTTTGAATAAATTTTCCATGGCTCAAATAAATTAACCCATCAAGTGAGTGGATAAGATTTAATTCTAATAAGGGATCATAAATCATTATGAACTAGCTAAAGAGTAACCTACAGTGCCATTAGGAGCCCTACAGGCATATGTTATAGCAAAGGGAGGCATAATCTTTGAAAGGCTAGTTGATCATAAATGGATATATAATATTTTGAGATTGGTAATCTCGTAAAGTTTAAAATTTAATAAGACAATTTCAATCTTGAAAATCTAAGGGCTTTAAAATTTATCAACAGCCCACTATGAAACCCTTCAGGCCTATATTTGAACAAAAGCTACAATTCTTTAGAGTTTTAGTGATCTATGACAACCATCATGGAAGATGAGAACCTAAAAATTAATAAAGGGAGGTTTTATCAAGGATAATAGATTCAATAAAATAGTAAGGGAGCTATAACTTTGAAAAAATTTAGCCTATGAACCTTAAGCCAATGCTAATTGTGACCCTATAGCCATGAAGCAAACATGATTCATAAAATGTTTTTAAGGAAGGTATTTATTATTCAATAAAGGATTCGTGAACTAACTAGTAACTAGGTCAAGTCAGATGTATTTAGGATTTCCAATTGAATAAAATAGATGTTAGTATACTATATTGTATGGAATATGCCAGTTGAGAGGTTAAGATTGCCTTGTTAGAGGTCTATACATTCTTAAAATAGGGGTAGAGGAGTTTTCAAAACTCCTAAAAGGATTATTGAGATAATTAAATATTTTATTGACCTTAAACCTATAAAAAATCTTTAAATAACCTCCAAATCACCAAAACTCAGTCAAAAATGTAAATAGTCTATGCACAAAGGTCAAAATTAATGGAAAATTGAAGACTCTAGGAGCTACATGTAGATTTAAGACCTAAAATTTTGTATTAATGGTCATAATTATCTATATAATCATATAAAAAAAATTATGGCAATTGGATGAGTGAACATATTCACTATTTTGTCTCAGATCTTGGCCTATTCGTTTGAGGTCAGCATTGGAGCATGCTTCATTATGGAGTGCCTTGAAAGCTTATAATCCAAGTCAGAGATTTGTAAGGAATGGGATGATATTTTTAAATATTTAATAATACCTATATAGAGTGTAAAAACTCCAAATTTTATGCAAACCATGTTCATATAAGCATATGCAAGTAATTAGGCACATGGGCCAAAAAAGCTTTTTTCAAATTTTCATGGAAAAAAGACTTTTAGAGTGTTTTAATATCATTTTAAAGGTAAAATAATTATTTTTTAGATATTTTTGAATCTTGGAAGAAAATGTTTTCTTTTTAGTGAAGTTTTTCACTTTTTGTAGTTCTAGGCACCCTTCCAAGCCACTTATTCAGATGCTCATTTTGTTCACCACGTGTAGAGTTTGGACAAATTCTATTAATATTTTTTGAGGAAACATATTCAATTATAATCCATGATAAATTGAGATAATTTTATTGGATTTCATTTATGAACAATTGCTAAGAGTGTAGGCAGCACAGAATGAAAGATAAACCCCGCAGACAAATTTCATTTACGTGGTAATTTTTTATATCTTCTGCATGGGAGCAAAATATTTTAAGGGATGTCAGGGGATTTATTATGATATTAATAAATGTAAATGTTTTTATATTTTTACCTCATTAATCATTAGTTTGAAAATTTAGCTTTAAACCCCTCATAAGCCCCAAAAAACTAGTTTTGAAAAAAGTGGATTTTCTTGTTATAAAATCACCATGGATCAACCTAAAAAAAATTTAAAGATCAAGTAAACTTAGATATTATTAAATAAATATAAATTTAATGTATTTATCTATAAAAATCAGGGTAGAAACCATGTTTTTTAAGGAAATAGGCATGTAAAATGA
Source organism: Torreya grandis (assembly GCA_037957365.1). Taxonomy (NCBI): domain Eukaryota; kingdom Viridiplantae; phylum Streptophyta; class Pinopsida; order Cupressales; family Taxaceae; genus Torreya; species Torreya grandis. The sequence continues at coordinate 566,213 of JARHVA010002043.1, forward strand.
AGTATAGGGCATTTCAAAGGAATCTAATCATTAGATATCAAATACTATAACTTTTTATTAATCATAAAATTTTAATTTCATCATAAATAATCCCATAAATTTCCCTATGAGCTCAATAAAAATGGTTAATTTTTTTAAAAATGAGGCAAAATAGGCCTAGTCAACCTTGTTGACTGAATGGCAAGGATTTTCATATGAAAATCACATGTTTGATGATGAATAAAGTCGTTACAAGTATAATTATTGGGTTTTTTAGGTTTCATGGTGACCAAGTGAAAAAATTGGTTAATAGGCCTTTTTTGGCTTAGTTGGCCTAATTTCTCAAAATTAAATTTGGAGTTTGGTGTTAGGATTGGTCATTAAAGAGTTCTAAATGGATTTCCATGCCACTTATCTATTTTTCTAAATTTTGAGTTTGAGTTGACTAATCTAATTATTCATGCTAAAAATGTTAAACTAATAGATCAACCAAGTTCAAAAAAGATATGATGGGATTAATCAAAACATGTTTTGGTTGATATAATAGAATGGTAGAATAGAATGGTTTGAATGTCAAAGTGATAGGCTGGTAGAGTGGTAAGATGATAGGAAGAATATTGATAACATTTTACAACTATAAATGGTCATCATAGACAATATATTGTATCACTCAAACATTTTACCACTTAAGGTTTATAATGTTTATAGGCTCATAAAGTTCATTGCCATTTGGTGTGGTGATACTATATGCTCCTGCAACATAGTCTTAAAAATGATGAAATGATTAACCTAGTTGGGTTTGAACTTGCCTTTATGATTATTTTCAGATGTATATTTTTTTTGGTCTTCTTTGAGGATAAGATCACCAAGTTTGAATTGTCTATGTTTCACATGCTGATTGTAATGGCCATGAAGTTGATTCTAATATGCTTTAAGGTTCTTTATTGCATCCATGCATTTATCATCAAGTAACTCTAGTTCTTGTAGGTGAGTAACTCCATAGTCTTTGTCATCTAAGATATGATTTAACGAGATGCGTAATGAAGGTAACTCAACCTCAATGGGAAGAATGGTTTCAATAATCATAATAAGTGAGTATGGAGTGGGTCTTGTTAGTTTATGGTGATTGGTATAGTATGCCCAAAGGGTATGGAATATATGAAGGTATTAATCATGATTGGCATAATTGGAAATCTTTGTAAGGATGTTGACAATGGTTCTGTTTGATGCTTCTAAATAGCCATTATCTTGAGGGTAATATGTTGTGGAAAAGTGTTGTTTGATTTTATATTCATCACATAGATTTTTGACATCCTTGTTCTTGAATGATCCTCCATTATTAGATATAATGTCATAAGGGATACCATATCATCAAATGAGATGGTTGAAAATGAATTTGGAAATTTGCTTTCCAGTCATGTGAGGGGTATAACTTCAACCCACTTAGTGAAATATTCTATGGTGATAATGATATCTTTATGGACATCTGATGAGGTGGGGTTTATCTTCCCAACCAGATCAAGGCCCAATGTATAAAATGGCCATGGTGTAAATATTGGTTTCAAAGTCTTATCAAGGGCACGAATTAGATTAGCATGTCATTGACATTTATAGTATCTTTTGACATATGTAATTTCATATAAATCCATATTTGGCCAATAATAACTAGTACACAAGATATTTTTGGACAAAACTACCCTACTAGTGTAGGCTCCACATACCCCTTCATGAAATTCCTATAATTCTAGTATAGATTTTACTAAAGGTAAACAAAAAAGTAGAGTTCTATCAAAACTATAGTGGTATAGGGTTCATCTGAGTAATGTATAGCATTGGGCATTATGGATGAAATACTTGGTTTGTTTGGAGGATAAGTCACGTGGTAAAACATGGTTGTGTAAATAGGCATATAGGTTAAAATAACAAGTAGATCTAGGATTAAAAATATCATATATCATTAAAATAATTAATGGTTCATGAACTGCCACTAGCAGATTCTTGATAAGAAATTGGTAGTCTTTTGTCATTTTTGTATGTCGAATGAGTGGCCTAATGGTAGCCATTGCATCTATTTTTCTATTATTATCCATTAGTATATGTTCAGATTTTATGTTTTTGATTAATATTTGAGAGTTTTGACCATGGATTTATATATATTGAGCTTGTCATCTTTAGTCTAGAAGTGGTTTGTAACCTAATTGATGATTAACTATGAATAACCATCAAACTTTAGATGAGATATGATCCATTATACCACCTATCAATGACCTAAAATGAGTGATTCATATTCAATCATGTTATTGGTATAAGGAAATATAATTTTAAATGACTTAGGGATTAGATCCCCCTATGGAGTGATAAACAAAAGTCCTACCCGCAATCTATGTGTTATGAATGAACCATCAAAATACATCTTCTAGTGTTGCTCCTCAAGAGGTGTTTCAATGATGGCCATGATGGATTAATAAAGAAATTGGAATGTAAGTGGCTCTATGTCTATAAGGGGTGTTTAAACAAGTTAATATATAAAAATTACCCCTAGATAGCTTTTGGTTTACATAATCTATCTCAAACTCATTGAGAAGCATGATCCATTTTGCCATGCAAACTTTTAAAGATATTTTTGATAGTACATACTTGAGTGGATCTACATTTGAAATAACAATGTTATTATTGTTCAACATGTAATTTCATATTTTTTGAGTTATGAATACCATGGCTAAATAGGATTTTCTAATGGGCATATAATTGTGTTCATATGTGACCAGTGTACGACTTAGATAATACACAACATGCTCTTTTCCATTATCATCATGTCAAGATATAAGTTCCCCTAGGGGTTTTTCTATCACTAATAGATATAACAAGAATGAATTTTGCTAGGTTGACTATGATATTGGATCCTTGCATAGAAGATTGAGTAAATCTATGTATGGAGCAATAAAATCATATATAAATTGTAAATAAGGAAGAAACTTATCTTCACATAATAATATTGAAGAATATGACCTTCTTGTATAAAATCACATTAACCTATCTAACCTTCCAAAGTGGAAAAGTGGGGTACATATTGGGAAAATTAGGGAAACATGATGAAGCCTCTAACTTCCATCATACTTTATAGGAGAAATGTGAGGGATAAATATGAACTGTCATATCCTACACATGAATGAACAAGTCTTATAATAAATCTTAGGGGTATTTTATCTAACTAGACATGGAAAAAATATGGAAATAAGCTATAAATCCATTGGTGGCCATATTCAATGATAATCTAACTAAAATTTCATAAGAAACTCAATAAAAATTATACCTAGAAAGATTGTGTCCAAAGTGAAAGATTAACAAGTAGAAAAGATCATCAAGTGATACAAAAGCATCATAAATCCAAGTGTATATAGTGTTTTTTGGGTAATAAATATCCCACCATGGATTCAAGTTGTTTGTAATACCTATACACCTTACCATTCATGTTTAAAAATTTCTCCTTTTTAGGTTTCCAAAACTACTAAAATCATACTTGATAGTTTTATTTTGATAAGAACAATAGGGATTTTTTATAAAAATAGTTATTTAACTCATATTACTCACTCTTCATACCTCCAAATCACTTTCAACCTTATATAATAGTTTATATACATTATCTACTAAATCTCCTCTAAATTTGAGAGTATTTGACTAGATAAATCATAAGATACAAGGCTTTTACAATGGCCTACGGTTTCATGGAAGCATATAGGTTGAGGGCACCTAAAAAGGTATTATTTGAAGTTATAAACATTTTAAACCTTCATTATTTTCCATAAGGTCTATAATAACCCATTACAATTTTCTTATTTTATGATTGTTGAAGGTCTTCAATGTCTCCCTCTTAATGAATTAGATGCATATCAGGTAATTCAAAACTTTAACAAGTTTATAGTGCCTAAATATCATTAAAATCCTCCTCCAAATTTGGTCTCATATTCCAAGGTAACTATAATATATAGGATAACACATCAACTCCTACACATGCGTAGATAAGTCCACAAAGAAATCCTAGGAGGATTTTATCTAACTTAAGATGGGCAAGATGTAAAAATGATGTTTCTCTCATGACCAAATATCTTAGAATTGAAAAAAAATTGGTTATTAGGGGATGTATATTATGACTCATTATACTAATTGATGAACCACTTACATGGACACATCTAGATGGGTGTTTCAAGTATATAAAATTTGTTATCCAGTCTTGGTTGAGCCTTAGGAGTGAAGGTTGTAATTGATAAAACACATCCCTTAAGATAATCCATTCATCCCTAAGTGTGAAAAATGAGTGAAATTTATTCATTAATTTTAGGATAACCATGAATAGGACATAACCTCTTACACATGTATGGATGAGTCCTCTAAGAAATCCTATGAGGATTTTATCTAACTCAAGATGGCCAAAAAGGGAAATGAGGTTTCTCTCATGGCCAAATATCTCAAAACAATCTAATAGGTGGTTAATAGGGTCTATATAATGTGACTCATTATCCAAATTAATGAACCATCTATATAGACATGTTTGGATGGGTGTTTTAAGGATATAATGTCCATTTTCTAGTCTTGGTTGATATATAAGAGTGAAGGTTGTAGTTTATCAGATACATCCCTTATAAGAATCCACTCATCCTTGAGTGTGAAAAATGAGAAAACTTTTTTCATGCATTATATGATGAACATGAGGGATAAATATGATTCATTAGCTTCTACATATGTATGGATTATCCCTTAAATAAATACTGTAAGGGTTTTATCTAACTTAATATGGATGAGACATGGAAATGAGGTTTTTATCATGGGTAAATCTCTCATAATGGGTCAAAAGTTGTTAGATGGGAGCATATACTATGACTCATTATCCTAATAAAAAACTATCTACATGGACATGTCTAGACAATATTTTAGGCTAAAACAACCATTATCTAGTCTCATTCACCCCATGAGAGTGAAGGTTGAAGTTAATAAGACACATCCCTTAATATAATTCATTCATCCCTAAGTATGTAAAATGAGAAAAATTATATCATTCATTGCAAGAGAATCATGAAGGATATAGGTGAACCTTCAACTCCTACACATGAATATATAAGTCCTATAAGAAATATTGGGATGTTTCTCTCTAATTTGAGTTGAGTGATATGTAGTAATGATGTTTTTCTCATAGATAAATATTTTATAATGGGTCAAAAGGGGGCCAGTAGGGGTTGTATATTATAACTTGTTATCCCAATTAATAAACAATTTATGCAAACACATCTAGGTAGGAATTTTAAGATTATAATGGCCATTGTCTAGTCTCATTCAACCCTCAATAGTGAAGGTTTTAGTTGATTAGATAAATACCTTAAGAGAATATATTATTATAATAGCCATTATTTGGTCTCATTCACCCCTAAGAGTGAAGGTTGTAGTTGATCAGATGCATCCCTTAAGAGAATCCATTCATCCTTGAGTGTGTAAAATTATTGAACTTTTATCATGCATTGTAGGAGAACTATGAGAGGTATAGATAAACCGTTAGCTATTATAAGTACAAGGATGATTCCTATAATAAATATCATGAGGATTATCTCTACATATATCTAGGAGAGATGCATAAATGAGGTTTATTTCATAGACAAATCTCTTAAAATGGGCAAAAAGTTGGTTAGTGGCACCGTATATTCTAACTTGATAACCCAATATAAGAACCATATATGAACACACATATAGATAAGCATTTTAATCCTAGAATAACGATTTTCCATTATTGTTCACCCCCCAAGAGTAAAGGTTGTAATTGATTAGATGCATTCCTTAAGATAATCCACTCATCCCTAAGTGTGAAAAATAAGCAAATTTTTTTTGTGTGTTGTAGGAGAACCATGAGGGATAGAGAAAAATAATTAGATATAACATGTGCATAAATGTTTCCTATAAGAAATCCTAGGAGGATTCTCTATAACCTAAGATAGGTGAGATGTAGTAAAAAGGATTCTATCTCATCCAAATCTCTCAAAATAGACAAAAAATTGGTCAGTGGGGGCCATATATTCTGAATCATTAGCATAATTGATGAACCATATGTATTGACACATCTGGATAAGAATTTAAGGATAAAATGACCATTGTCTAGTCTTAGTCTCACCTTAGAAGTGAAGGTTATAGTTGATCAGACACATCCCTTAAGATAATCCACTTCTCCTTGAGTGTGCAAAATGAGTGAACCTCTATCACATATTGTAGGAGAACTATGAAGTATAGAGATAACCATTAGCTCCTACATGTGCATGGATTAGTCCTCTAAGAAATACCAAGAGGATTTTATATAAATTTATAAGGATAAGATGTGGTAATGAGGTTTCTCATATAGCCAAATCTCTTAGAACATGCCAAAAATTGGTTAGTGGGGCCCATATATTTTGACTCATTAGCCCAATTGATGAATCATCTATGTAAACACATATAGATAAGAATTTTAAGGATATAAAGGATATTTTTTGGTCTCAATCACACCCTAGGAGTAAAGGTTGTAATTGATTAGATGCACGCTTTAAGATAATCCACTCATCCCTTAGTGTGTAAAATGAGATAGTTTCTATCATGCTTTGTAAGAGAACGGTGATGGATAAATAAGAAATATTAGCTCATACACATGAATGAACAAGTCTTATAAGAAATCCTAGGATTATTTTATCTAACTAGATATGGACAAGATTTGGAAATGAGGTATAAAGTCATCAGTGGCCAATTTTGGATGTCTATAGTTTCCCCTATTTTGGAAGGTATTATAAACTATAAGCACAATAATGTATTTTCAAAGAATAAAATGGTCCTATTGTACTTATGACTTCAATGATGATGAATGAATTGTAACTAAAACCTTGAGGGAGTGGTTGGTAAAAGTGTTGTCAAACAATCCCTCAAAATAAAGAATCAAGACAAGGGGACTAAAGAAATGAAGATGATGGGGTGATAACACAATGTTTTTCCCAAAGGTGATTGTAAGTATTATACCATAATAGTGTCAATGTGGTATGATAACACAATGATTTTCATAAAGGTATTTATAATCATTGAGAAGATACAACTGCCCTAGTTAGGATAGACAAATATGATAACAACATGCCCCAGATGGGAAGAAGAAATTAAATGATTTAGAACCAGTTATAACATAATGATTTTCCTAAAGGTGGTTATAATCACTAGGAATGTAGGTGGGATGGTGTATAATTATTTACCCATAGGCAGTTATAATAATTAGACCCTAATTATGGAAAATATGATTGATAGCTGATGATTGAAATTATGAGGATGATAACTTGATATAGAGGATTAAGATGAATTGGGATAACCTGCTAGTAGGGAGATGCTCATCTAAACTAAAAAAGGTATAAATTATTATATTGTTTAATTACTCTATTTGGAATATGATTGGGATAAGATCAAAATTGTTGTTGTTGCTAGTGCCAAGGAGATGTTGATACTGCCATTGCTGTGTAGGCCTCTCAAAAATGATTTTTTCTATAACACATGATGGTAGGCATCATGATAGAATAAAATGAGGACTTGGACAAAATATACATAAGGACTAACTCTCATAATCCAATACTCAATTGAAAATATTGCACCAATGATAAAAACCATGATGACAATGTAAACATATGAATATGGATGGATTCAAGAATAAGTGTTCAAGGAATCACCCAATGAACAAAAATAGACATGAATCAAGGTAATAGTGTGGAAATTAAATAAATAGGCAAAAAAAACAAAGAAACAAACAATAGTTAGTCATAATGTTAGTACAAACAAGATGGGGGAATAGAAGAAAAGGAAGAGGCTAGATGAGATGTCTCCATATGCACTAGGCAAGTCAATGTTGTTTACATAGTTTTGTGGATGATATATCAAATAATTAAATTAGGACGAATGTAGTTATCCCAAGAAATGGGAATAAAATGATGATAATCAAAAGACAAACATGATGGATGTGATAGAAAAATAGGAATAGTCTTATTAAATGGCAAGTGTGTGAGATAAAAGGCCAAAAAGGATGGGGAAACTAAGTGACGAGTGATTTATTGTGACTTAGTGAGGGTTCCTAGAATCCTTAAGGTAATGAAATGATCAAAATTTTTGGTTTTTATAAATGGTTTTATAATTTTTTTTGGAATTTTTGGAGTATCTCAACTCAATAAAGGATGATGAGATATTAAACAGTCCAAGCTCACAAAATTAAGAGTGCATGGAAATTTTTTATATATGCTCTCAAAATGATGATATCTTGGTGAAGGGGGACTAAGATAACCTCAACATGAATCAAAAATGACCCATATAGACTCTTAATGACCTTATTTCATAGTAGTTCCACCCTTTAGTTGAGGAATCTGACTAGTGTAGCAGCCAATTCAAACAAAATAGGAATAGTTCGTATGGCGGTATAATAAAACATAAGAATGGCTAGTTGGTACATTCATGCATAATAAACAAATGTTATCCCTATTTTTCCCATAGGAAATTATAACTAAGATATAATTGATCAGATCAATGATACTAATTTTTCCATAGGTGGTTATAATTAGTAACAAGATTAGTGAGACATTGATTTGCCCATGTAGGTAGATATAATTAGGATCACATAAATAAACTTGATAAGAAGGGAACAAGAAATGAAGGATGTAAATATGAAAACTTATGTTATACTATTAAAAAATATTGCCTCTATTTGAAATGATTAAAATAATTGCTATAACTAATATGATTCTTCATGCTAAAATTTTGAAACAAATGGATGAACCAAGGTCAAATAGGATAGGATAGGATTGATCAAAACATGCTTTAGTTGAAATAATGGAATGGTAGAATAGAATGTTTTGAATGTCAAGTGATAGTATGGTAGAATGGTAGGATGATATGATGATAGGTATAAAATTGATAATATGGTACAACTTTAAATGGTCCTCATAGATAATACATCGTATCACTCAAACATCGTACTACTTTAGGTGTATAATGTTCATAGTCTTATCAAGTTCATTGCCATCTAGTTCAAATTGTCTATGTTTTATGTGTTGATTGTACTGGCCATGTAGTTTTTTTTTTTTTTTTTGATTTAAGGTTGTTCACTACATCCATATATTTATCATCAGGTAACTTTAGTTCTTATAGGTGAGCTACTCTATAGTCTTTATCATCCATGACATACTTCAAAGAGATGCATAATAAAGGTAACTCAACCTCAGTGGTAAGAATGGATTCGGTATCATAAACAAGTGAGTATGGAGTGGGTCATGTTGGTTTGTGGTGATTGGTATAGCATGACCAAAGAGTATGGAATATATGAAGGTTCTAATCATAATTGGAATCATTGAAAATCTTGTTTAAGGATGTTGACAATGGTTTTATTTGATGCTTCTACCTAGCCATTACCTTGAGGGTAATATGCTATGGAAAAGTGTTGTGTGATTTTGTATTCATCACATAGATTTTTGGAATCCTTATTATTTAATGATCTTCCATTATCAGATATAATGTCATAAGGGATACCTTAGCATCAAATGAGATGTTTTAAAATGAATATGGAAATTTACTTTCCAGTCAAGTAATAGAGGGGTATAACTTCAACCCTATTAGTGAAATATTCTATGGTGATAAGGATATATTTATGGCCATGTCATGAGGTGGGGTTTATCTTCCCAATGATATTAAGGCTCCATGTAGAAAATGGACATGCTGTCAACATTGGTTTCAACATCTTAGCTAGGGAATGAATTAGATTAGTAAGCCATTGACATTTATTACATATTTTGACATATGCAATTGCATATGCATCCATCTTTAATAACTATTACATAAGAGCTTTTTAGACAAGACTCCCCTACTGGTGTGGGCTCTACATGCCCCTTCATGAATTTTTTTTAATGCGAGTATATATTCTATCAAAGGTAAATAATAAAGTAGAGTTGCATCAAAACTATGGTGGTATAGGTTAGTCTAAGTAATGTATAACATTGGGAATTATGGATGAAAGCTTTGGTTTGATTGTAGGATAACATAGGTGGTAAAACATGGTTATGTAAATAGGCCTAGAGGTTAGAATAATAAGTAAATTTGGGACAAACAATATTATAGATCATTGCAATAGTTGATGGTTCATGAGTTGGCACTAGCAAATTTTCAACAAGAAATTGGTAGTCTTTTTTTATGTATGTATGTCTAATGAGTGACCCAATGGTATCCATGGCATCTATTATTCTGTTAGTATCCCTTGGTATATGTTCAAACTATATGTTAGTGATTTGTTACTTGAGAGTGTCGACCATGGCTTTATATGGAATGAGCTTGTTATCTTTAGTGTAGAAGTGACTTGTAACATAATTGATGATTAACTATGAATCACCATAAAAATTTAAATGAAATATGCTCCATTAAACCACCTATCAATGACTTGTAATGAGTGATTCATATTTATCCATGTTATTGGTACAAAGAAAGCTCATTCTAAATGACTTAAGGATTAGATCCCCCTATGGAGTGATAAACAGAAGACCTACCCTTGATCTATGTGATATGAATGAACCATCAAAATACATCTTTCAGTGTTGCTCCTCAAGAGGTGTTTCAATTATGGTTGTGATGTATTCATAAATAAATTAGAATGTGAGTGGCTCTATGTTTGCAAGTTGCAAGGGGTAATTTAACAAGCTGATCTATAAGAACATACCCTTTGATAGATTTATGGTTTACATACTCTATCAAAAACTCACTATAAGCATGATCCATGTGCCCATGTAGAATTTTGAAGTTAGTTTTTAATAGTAGATACTTAATTAGATCTACTTTTGAAATGACCATGGTCTTATTGTTCAACATGTAACGTCATAGTTTTTGAGCTATGAAGACTATAGCTAAATAGGATTTTTCAATGGGCATATAATTATGTTCATACATGGCCAATGTATAGCCTAGATAATACATGATATTCTCCTTTCCATTATCATCATGTTGAGATATAAGTTCCCCCAGGGCATTATTTATCACTTATATATATATATATATATATATATATAAAGAATGAATTTTTTCATATTGGCCATGATCTTGGATCCTTGAATAGAAAATTGAGCAAATATATGTTTGGGACAATGAAATCATAGATAAATTGAAAAGGAGGAAGAATCTTGTCCTCACACAATAATATTGCAAAATATGACCTACTTACATAAAATCACATTAACTTGTCTAACCTTCTAAAGTGGAAAATTGGGGTACATATAGGGAAACTTAAGGAAACATGAGGAAGCCTCTAATTTTCCTAATTGGATAATTACATTACAATGAAATTAGACTATGTGACACTTTTATAAGTAACTTAAGGAAGCTTAATTGACATAGAATGGCCATAAGGTTGTGTAGGAAAAAATCACTACACTAACATCCCCCCTTGATCATAGCTTAAGTGAGATGAGAATTAGGTCCTGACATTGAAATCCTGATGAGGTAACCAAGTACATAGTGAATAACCTCCATAAGAGGAATAAGAGGGTGGAGAAATCATAACCCCAATGAGAGCTCACACATAAACAAATTTACTCTCTATAAAGGGCTTGGTTAGAATATATAAAATCTACACTGATGTTAGATAGTAACAAAGATCAATGACTTACTTGTTGATAAGTTCCTTGATGAAGTGCATGTGAATCTCTATGTGTTTGGTCCTTTCAAGGAGAACTATATTCCTAAAAATTTGGATAGTGCTTTGGTTGTCATAGTAGATAATTATTAGCTTATGAAATTGGATACCAAACTCAATGAGAATCCCTTGAATCTAGATTACCTCAATAGTGGCATTGATATCCCGTCTATATTGTACCTCTATAGATGATAAAGAAATTAAATGCTTCTTCTTTGTTACCAACTTATTAGACATGAACTAAATGAGAAACTATATCTTGAAATGGAATTTATACTTTGAATATCTCCAACCCAATATAAATTTATGTATCTGATCAAATCAAATCCCATAGTTGTATAAACCCTAAATATACTGTAGAATCTACTTAGCTAATTTTCAATGCAATTCATGTGGCTACTACATAAACTATGAGACTATGCCAAATACATAGGATATGTCAGGTCTAGTGTGTGTGAGATAGATAAGACTACCCACAAGTTGTTGATATGGAGTTGTATCAACCAATGGTGTAGGATAATCAGCCTCAAGCTTCACACCAAATAAGAAGGGAGTAGGATCTAGATTACAATCAATCATGTTAAACCTTACAAGAAAATCAAGAGAATACTTGGATTGTGATACAATTATCTTATAGTCTAATTGAATTATTTCAATCTTGATAAATTAATACAATAATCCCATGCCTATCATTGAAAATATATCTAAAAGAGTAGTTTTCACGACTAAAATAGATGATCATGAGTTCCCTATAATTAGAAAATCATCCACATAGAAAATTAGGATCAAGGAATAATCATTATGATACAAGATGTAGTCATTTGGACTTGAGTGGCATATGGTGAACCTAACTATGAGGAGAAAGGAGTCCATCTTGGCGTACCATACTTGAGGGGCCTATTTGAGTCTGTAGATAGATTTCCTAAGTCGACAGACCAAGGAGGAATCTTCTACAAAGCCTTGTGGTTTTTCCATGTAGATATTTTCTTTGAGGTCACCATGTAGAAAAGGACACTTGATGTCTATTTGGTTAACATGCCATTGATGTGTGTTTACGATGGATAGATTCAGTTTGATAGATGACATCTTGGATATAAGAGCAAATGTCTTGGTGTAGTCTACTCTAGGTACCTAAGAAAACCCCTTTGTAACTAGACAAGCTTTGTACTTATCAACATACCCATTTGTACCATACTTAGTCTGGTAAAGCCATTTTCAATAGACCAATTTTATTCTTTTAGGAAGAGGGATCAAGTCCCATGTTTTTTTCCTAATTAGGGAATTATACTCCTCCTACATAGTATAATTCCATCATGGAATGATAGATGCCTCATGCAAGGTTTTTGGATCTAAGGCAATGGTTTGGTAGGCATGTGAATTCCTCTACAATTGTGAATATGTTTTCTTTGTATCTAATGGATTTATAATCGATTTCCTAGCACTTGGAAGTGTCTATTTGGCCCAAGTGGGACCAAAATTATATGAGATTGGAGAATTAAGAGGTGAATCATCATTATATAAAGTGTGAGTGTGAGATGGAGGAGTAGAATCCTCATCAATTATCTCATCACTTGAACTTGAAGAAGAAGAAGAATCATTTTGATCATTAGGAGGATTTTAAGGTGCATCCAAGTCACTATCTGAGGTGGAATCAATGTCTACTGAGACTTTTTAAGAGTTTGGAGTGTCAGTAGTGAGTGTAGGTGGGCCCTTACAAAAATTGACACTTTTATGAACAACTTGTTATTTTTAGGATGGAAAATCCTGTATCCCTTAGAACCCTTTGCATAACCCATAAAGATACAAGACTAACTCTGAGGGTCCATTGCCTTACATTTATTTTTACAAACGCGAGCCATTAATGGTGATCCAAACACTTGAAATTGATCAATTACGGGCTTGTGACCATCCCAAGCTTCAAAAGGAATGATTCCTTTCAAGGCTTTTTATGGAACATGGTTCTGAATGTATCATGCATAGTTGATTGCTTCAACCAAAAAATGAGGAGCAAGAGAATTTTATTGAAGCTTTTATTTGGACATTTCCTTTGAGGAATGATTCTTACATTTGGCCACACCATTATAATAAGGGATGTATGGAACTATTTGGTTCAACTAAAGCCCCTATAATGTGCAAAACTCTTAAAACCTGTTTTTGACATACTCCCCACCATTGTAATTCCTTAATATTTTGATGAAACAATATGACTGCTTCTTCACAAGTGCCTTGAAGTTCTTGAAGTGATCAAAGACCTTAGACTTATTTTTGATACAGAACACCCATGTGTACCTCAAAAAATTCATTGATGAATATGAGCTTGTATTTGGTCCTATTGTATGAAGATTTTGGAAATTCACCTACTATGTCACTATGTATAATATCTAGCTTTTGTTTGACTCTCCTTGATTTTATCTTATCATATTTATATTTTATATGCTTTCCAAGAATGTATCAATTACATGGGCCATCTAATAATTTAACTTTAGGCAACCCTAGAACCGTACCCTGATGACTGAGTTACTCTAGGTAATGGTAGTTTAAATAGCCAAACCATTCATGCCATAGTTTTCTCACTTCATTTGAATTATTAAGCAATGTAGGTGAGGGATTATCTAAGGAAAATTGTGAGAAGGTATATAGCCTAAAATAATTATTGGATTTTTCATAATCCACTACAATGTCATGGTGTAGCTCCTTGATAGCCATTGAATCAGGTGTGAACTCAACTCAGTTCTTTGCACTTATGTGAGTGATTTGGTACATCAAAAAAATATTGGTGGATAGTGAAAGAACACATATAACATTATTTAATGTCCTATCACTTAATTTAACTAATCCTTTACCACTAAATTCTACCAAAGTGTCATCACCCATGAGAATAGAAGGCATAAAACACGGCTCTATTTTTAAAAGTAGATATTCTAAGGAGGCCATGTGATAAAAAGCACCCAAGCCAAAGGCTAAGAATCAAATACAACAAGTTCATTTCCCTTTTTATTACCATTTACACTATCTTTACCCTTTACAAAATCTTGTGTGGATGTTTTCTGTGTTGAGGATTCAGGAACATTGATGTTATTCTTCTCAAACATCTTAATCAAGGTGTCAATCTTCTTTTTCATGCACTAAGATTCATCATGCCCAAATAGTTTGCATTTGAATTTCTATTTTTTAGGTTTTCCACTTTATTAGGCCTCATTTTATGATGCCTTAGGCTTAGCATATGATTTTTTATTCATCTTATGTTGATGATCTAGTTTAGACTATTTCTTCTCCTATTTACCACTGCTAGAAGGCTTCTTTTTATCTTGATTGATAATTAAGGCATGTGATTTTGAAGACTTAAGTGCACCCATTTGAACTAAATTATGTTTATCCTAAGTTATATCACCCAAAAATTAATCTAATGATGGTATTTTCTAAGTTGATCCAAATGCATGTTTGGTAGCATGAAATTTAGAGATGAAAACTAAATAGTCATGACCCATTTTTGTAAGCATGAATAAAATTAATTAGTGATCTATTTTATCAATGTGACATTATTTCAACTATAGTATTAATGATTTAAACTTTGTAAATAAGTCTTTTAGGGTATCATAGTCACCTAGGCTCAATGTGATAAGTTCATTCTCCAGCTCATAACCCCTCATGATGTCGTACACTCCAAAAAACTTGTCTAGGATGGTCCAAACATTTTTAGGAGTTTTTGTAGATTCAAAATGAAACATGAGGTCAAGATAAATTGATAGGTATAAGAACCCATAGGCATTATCACATCTATTTTACCACTTAACCTTTTTTACATTTATATATGGATCAATTTATTCACCCATAATGATTTGATGGAGTCATTTACCTCTCAAGGTGAGCTACATTTTAGACTTCCAGTCGAGATAATAAAATGGTGTGAATGGTTCAATCAATCTTAGATCCATTAGTGTAGATTAGATTGATAAAATTTATAGAATTGAGATGAAATAAAATAATATATTTCACATAATACAATTACACCCTTGAACTATTAACAAGACCCCTCCATAAATTACAATGCAACACATGCTCAATATTGGATGCTGAGCACTGATGATAACGCATCTATGAGTAATTAATGTGAGAGAGTACAAGAGGGACATCATGCATAACTAATAATGCATCAAGAAAGCTACAAAATGTTTAAAGAGAGTTTTAATCCATTACACCATGAATAAAATGGATGTTAAAAAGGGCCTAAAACAATACCACCAATGTATAGATCTTGAAAAATATGTAATTTAAAAAAATATAGCACCCAAAATGGAGCTACAAATTGAAAGTTATGGTGCTTACAAGTTCTTACTTCTACACATTCCTAGACCATTTCCAAAAATGGATTTTTTTCCACACTTAGATAGAAGTGTAAAAAAATAAAGTAGAGGTACCTCACAACTCCAAGCATTAATGACCCTTCAAAAGTTTGATTTCATCTTGAAAGAGTAATCAGACTTCTTGGACTACTTTGATGAATGGAAGAAGGTAGTAGTGGTACCCTAAAAATATTAGTAATGACCCTTTGAAATTCTAAGTCAATCTCATAAGATTAATAAGACTTCCTAGACTAATTAACTTCCATAAATAATCAACCTTTAAAAACTTAAGTAATAGACCCCCACAAGTATGAGTTGGTCTTTCACAATGTACATCAAATTTTTAGACTTTCTCTACTTGACTTCTATAAGTAATCACCCTTTGAAAACCCAAGTAATTAATAGACCCCTAAAAGTTTGAGTTGGTCTTTTATAGTTTACATCAAAGTTTTGGACCTGCTTTACTTAATGTAGGTGAAGTTGTAAGTAATGACCTCCTGTAAATATGAGGGTGTCTATAGTAGTGTAACCTAGGTTTTGGTACCCTACTTACTTAACTTCATGAATATATAAGTAAAGGAACTCCACAATTCTGATTTATTTTATGGTCAAGTAAGTGGAATTATCAAACAATTCAACTTATAAAAGTGAATTTTCTCACCAGTAAAAGTCTGATTTGGTCTATTGGCTAAGTAACAACCCTCTGAAAGTCTGTATTGGTCAATGGACTCTGTAATGAATGGAATATGATTAAAATAAACTATAGAGCCAAAGTAATGACCACCTATAGATATGAGTAATATATAGGTATGACCATATGCAAATCAAGCCAAGCTTAAAATGTCTAAAATACTTTAGTGATGGAAATTCTACAAGAGACCCATTTGAGATTTCAACCTGAGGAAGAAAACTTAGAAGGAATTTTTGAATAAAAATATATGAAGTATATATTTTTTTAAAAAATGAGTCCTTTGGATGCCAAAAAAAGGAAAAAATTGACTATTTCAAACTTAGGTCATGTTTATAGTTGATCCAAGGTTTGGCACCTTCTAAAACCAATAACATAGTCATTTTTAAGATCTGAAGTTCCTGTAGAAAATTTTACACAAATTCTCCAAGGAATCATACCAAATCCTTATTTATGATATAATAGTGAATATATTCAAGATTTAATCACAAATATTGCTTCAATACTAGTAAAAATGGATCTGATACCATGTTAGATTGGCCATGATCTTGGATACTTACACAAAAGATTGAGCAAATCTATTTATAGAGAAATGAAATCATAGATAAACTACAAATGAGGAAGAATCTTGTGTTCACATAACCATATTTCAAAATATTACCTAATTATATAAAATAACATTAACCTGTCTAACCTTCTAAAGTTGAAAATTGGGGTACATATAGGTAAAATTAGGGCAACATTAGGAAGCCTCTACTTTTCCTAGTTAAATAATTATATTAAAATGAAATTATCCTATATGACCCTTTTATAAATAACTTAAGAAATTTTAATTAACATATAATTTCCATAAGGTCATTTAGGCAAAAACCAATGGGAAAAATCACTATATGAATAACTTTCCCTAAATGGGAGGCAATAAAACTAGTGGATTCACTAGATAGTCCTTTAATTGTTGAAAAGCTTTCTGACAATCATCATGCCAAAGAAATTTTACACCCTTTATCAGTAGGTGTGTAAAAGGATGGCACTTATTAAATAATTAAGAAATGAATCATCTGATGGATTGGATCTTGCCCTTAAACTATGAGGATGCTTCAGATTGGTTGATGGTGACATCATTATTATGGCTCATACTTTGGCTAGATCATTTTTAATGCCCCTATGAGACATAATGAAGTGAATTAATTTTATATAAGTAATGCCAAAAACACATTTATTAAGGTTGAGCCTAAATTTGTATTCACATATTCACTCAAATATCCTCCTTAATACTATTGGATGATTAGCCATGATCTTTGATTTGCCTAGTATATCATTGACACAGTCTTTAACAATGTCATGCATCAAATAATGAAATATAACTGTCATGGATTTTTATATTGATAATGTTATTGAGATTCATTGATTTTTATTAATTTCAATTTGATCTTAGTATATAATGTATTAATGATAAGGTGATAGGTTCCAAGTGGATTTGAGAGTGCATATCATGTGTGCAGGAATTTGAGGTGATTAACCACATTTTAGAGGTTAAATGAGGGGTAAATAATTCTTGGTATACTTATGAAAGTGAAATTAATCCATTGGAATAGTCTTTTGAAGGTCTATGTGATCTTAGTCATCTCTTAGTCAACTTGGTAGATCTTCCTAAGTAAGCATATTGATGACATCATAATTCACACATTTGAAGTTTTCAAAAGAAATTAGTCACATGGGTTTATTTATATTTGTGCCTAGATCATGTGGTAAAAATTTTAGGTCTTGATATGGTGTTAAAAATAAGTTATGGTGGTGAAAAGTTTGTCTCCTAGGTAGATTTCACTATTTTCCATACTTAGCCAAATTTTCATTATCAAATGAACAAAGGAAAACCAAACAGTAGTATTTTGTTTATAACTTCTGATAATGGATGAATTTAAAGGTCGTGTAAAAAAAAGTGTTAGAGTACCTCAATGGATATACAATAAAATTTATTAGGAGGTTTGAATGGTCATAAAATTACATTTATTTCATGTGAGAACTGACTATTATTGACTGTGTTTTTTTTAATAAACCAGGGTGTAAATATATGATTATAGAATATAAAGTGTTGATCAAATCTTGTTGGTATGAGTAAGATTAATTCAATGGTGTTTATGATATTTTGGAGGTTAAATCAAGGTGTCTTATGTATTTTACGGTGTTCTTGAGGTCTTGATATTTTCATCTATATGTGGATTGTACATGGAAAGTTGATATTTAGGTAGTTTGAAAGATAGTGTTTTTGGGATAGTTAATTTTAATATGTCTTTAGGACCTAATGGATTTTTTAAAGTATGAATGAATGATTTGATGTTTCTTGAGCATTTAAAAATATCATAGATAATTTATGTAAAGTTATTTAAGTGTTTTGGGTCATTGGTAAGGTCCATATGAAACATATTGGCTTAAATTATTACATAAAGGTGAATTAGGTCCCCATGGGACCTATTGAAGGCTTGAGGGATAAAAGAGGTTTCACAAGGTAAGCGAGTAACTTGAAAGTGTGGTATGACTTTTTAAACATAAATATGGAATGTAGGAAATTGTGGTAAAGTTTTTAAAATGTTTGCATATTTGTTTAAGGGCTATTGGAATCTAAGTCTAATGTCTGGCCTAATGGACGGATAATTACATAGGTCTTACTTAAGTCTAGTGTGTTATTTTGAGCCATTTGAAGCATGGATGACCTAATGATTTGATATTATTTAAAATTTCCTAAGACATATATTTATGTTTATAAAAGTGGGATAAATGACTTAAGGGTTAATTAAAGTGTTTTGTCTGACCAATATTGATCAGAGAAAAAACAATGCATATGCAGAAGGCCATTTTGGTCTCATTGTGCTAGTTCGACAATGGAAGAGTGAAACAAATTATATATGAATTTGTAAAAGGGTAAGAGAACATGAAAAAAAAAAAAAAATGTTGAATATGTGATAATGTTATAGCTTTGTTTGTTTTAGGTCATGAGAAAGTAAGAATATTTGTTTCAAGGCTTTTAGGCCTATTTTGCTTTGGTGACCTAGTGCAAAGGTTTTGATAATTAAGGAATGAAGTGAATGGTATGATAATTTTTATAAGTTTGTGAAGGAATTAAAATCATTAAAATAAAATTTTTAACATGTCATAAATATCAAATAGTGGTGTTGAATGGAATTACTATTTTATGTATTGATTCAAGGCATGATTAGGCCTAGTTTGTCTAGATGACCTAGAGTGAAGAACTGAATTGATTAAATGTTCAAATATTAATTCATATATTGTGTATGGATAATATTTATTATGTTAAAATATTTCATTTACATCTAAAAATGTCATATTTTGATTGAGGAGTGGCCTCAAGGTCATGAGCATGCGTATGAGGGGTAAAAAAAAGAAAGAGTTATTATATGCCAATGTAAGAGGCAAATTTGTGTTTATATGAACTACCATCACTTGTATTAGATATAAAGGTATGTTTATAGGTGTAATAAAGAGATAATAACATTATAAAGTGTGTAATTCATCATATTAGGGGTGGATATTAGTTTAGAGGTGATTGAGTTAGGGCTTGATCATCTAGGGGGTTATAGCCTCCTTATTAGTTAGTGATAGCTAAAGGTCAAGTGGGTACTTGAATAAATTGAGGGGTGGGTGATCGTTTATTAGTTGGTTTTGATATAAATTGAAGAAATAATCTTATAGGATAGTATTATAAATCTTTTTTCAACTGGGTTTTCTCCCCCATGAGGGTTTCCCTAAAAATTCTTGTGTTATGTGCTTTGATCTTGCATTGTTTTCTTTGTTCATTATAATGAATGGATTATATGCTTCATGAATGATTTTTTTGAATGGTTAAGAGTTTGAATAATTGGAATTTTATTTTAATGTATTGCATCACTAATTTACCCCCCCCCTCTCAGTGATTATGCTTATAACACTTTGATAGGTGGCCCCTACATTCTTAAAACCAAATAACATAACCTAATAATAGAATGTTCCCAAAATAGTGGTAAACACTAGTTTGTGTTGGTCTTCTAGTGAGATTATAATCTGATTATAGCCTAAGAAACCATCCATCAATGAAATAATCTCATAGACTACTATGGATTCGATAATCATGTCAATGTTTAACAATTGAAATTCATCCTTAGGGAAAGCTTTGTTAATGTCT
Source organism: Torreya grandis (assembly GCA_037957365.1). Taxonomy (NCBI): domain Eukaryota; kingdom Viridiplantae; phylum Streptophyta; class Pinopsida; order Cupressales; family Taxaceae; genus Torreya; species Torreya grandis. The sequence goes on from JARHVA010002043.1 coordinate 587,101, forward strand.
CAAAAATTAGTACAGATTTTGATTCCTTCTAGATTTTTATTGATAGGTACAACATTGGAAATCCGTTCAAAATATTTGATTGGCCTAATACATCTCACTTTTAATATATTTTCTAACTCTTTCTTCACTAATATCACAATATGATGATCTATTTTGCATAGATTTTATTTCACTAGTTTGGCATCATGATGTACTATAAGGTGGTGAAAAACCAAGGTGGAGTCCAAACCAAGCATGTGAGAATACACACATGCAAATATATCTATAAATTCCCTTAATAGGGTTATTAAGACTTCATGCTCCTCCTTAATGAGGTACATGCCTAATTTAATCCATTTTGGGTCATCTAGAGTTCCAATGTTAACCTTTGTTATGTCTTCCACTAGAAGGGTCAAACTATCTTCAAGAATAGTGGGTAAATATTTCAATTATTTGGCTATTTTTGTACCCAACACACCCCATTTTTGAAAATTGGAACCCTTATTTCAAATAATTCAAATTTGTGCTTTAAAATGAACATTGTACTTGATCAATAACTAGTATTAAATATATTGTGTTGATCTAGTTTACATGGGTTTGTTAGCACAAATTCTTCATTTTAATTCATATAAGGTTGTTAACATTTGATTATTATGTTTCCATGATGCAGGTTTAATGGGGTCTCATTGTAGTGAACATTGCCTAGGGTTTTACACCTTAATGTTAAATTGACCCTTTGTTTTGATTAACCCTTGGTATCTTATTGGTTAAATTGAATTTATGTTTAAAATCATGTAAAAAAACTTTATACTAATTTTTTTAGACTAAAATATTTTTTAAATAGATTAAAAATTCATGCAGGGTCAAAATTACTAGAGAGTACTTTATTATATTAAGATTCTAGCCTAGGTCCTAATCATATTTATTAATACAGCTTAGACCTTAGGATAAAATATTTATGATAGGTACTTTTATGGTTCACAAGGTCTAATTTATGTGGGGATATATATTTTTATAAGCTTATCTTAATCCTTACTAAGTTTCAAATCATATTTTATTAAATACAAACAAAGCTTTAGACTATACTTTATATATTTCCCAACTAATTAAATTATATATTTAAATTTATGATTTTAGATCCTATGGCATGAATTTTCTTAGGCTTGATTCATCAAAAAACATGATATAATGTCAAAAAGTTATTAGGTTTCAAGATATCTATGAGAGTGACAAGTGTCACCATTATAAGAGCCCAATACAATTGATCAAATGAAGCGAGGACATGGTTGAAATGTCAAACAATCTATGGAGCTCCATGAGAGTGATAAGTATCACCATCATAGGAACCAAATAAAAAAATATAATGATCCATAAGAATAATTAGGGTCAACAAGTCAATAGAATAAAAGCCTTGTGGAGCTACCAAGTGGCACATACATAAGCACATTTAAAAACATTAATCTCAGAATTATACTAAGGTTTATTTGTATTTATTAATACGAATAAAATATTAGGTTTATAATTATGTTCCAAGTTCATTATTTATAATACCTTAGCCTAAGTTATATATATGCTAAGTCATTTTTTGTTGATAATTAACAGAGTAGAGAGTCTTAAGGAAATGAGAGGAGTTGAAATTACACACAAAGATTGATGGTCACATAGATGTCATTAATGTTCATTAAACATCAATGATGGTCATGAAAATGTTAAAATTAATCTCAATAAAGAGTCTCAAGGGGGTGTTTTAAATTGATAGTCATATAGATTTTAAAGACATTCACATGGATGTCAAATGTTGGGTACACAAATGTCAAAATTAAACTAAAAAATTATCCATTCGGGTCCAAAAATGATGATCACATAGACATCAATGATGGTCATGCAAATGTCAAATAATGGGCATGCAAATGTCAATTTTAAGATATCCATTTGGATTAAAATAATCTAAAGATCTAAGGACCACATTAATTCATACAAAGAAATCCAACAATATGAGATCACTGAGACTTTTCAAAGGTCCTAGAATAATTAGGAAGCTATCACATGGCATGTTTTTATGAGCTCAGAGGTAACTATTAACTTTGGTCTTCTTTCAAGAAAGCACAAAGTGGGGACACATGCCCAGAGGCAACTATGGTCATGTTTTAATTAAATGGATAGCTTAGCATGGACGTTTCTACATGGACATGACACATTGGATTATGAATCAATGAAGAATATGTTGAGTCTTAAATTTAATCTAGTTAATCGAATATAAAAAGGAGAATCTAGTAGTAAAATAAGAGAAAACTACATTAAATTAATTTTTTATTCTGTGAAGGTAAGGGCAACATGAAATGCATAGTTTAATTAAGATTCATCATAGTTAAATAGTGCCATGGGTTCTAAAGCATTGATAAAAGCAATACTTGTCCTTCATGTGTGCCTGAGTTTCATTTTGAAAATAGATAACTTAAAGTATTAGATAGGTTATTCTTAAAACCTATAAAAAAAGGTGTTTTCATGTAGTTCAAGCTATAATTATAAAATTTACCTTTATACACATGCACATGTTGCATAGCTCTTGTTAATGCTAACTTAAATTGATAACTATAACTAGACTCTTATACGATTATTACCATAGTTAGAACTTAAATTCTGACTATCACACGTAATGAACTTTCATGATCTTGGAGGAGGATTCACCCCCTTACCCAAGCTTATTTAATAAATTTTAATCCATTAGTTGGAGGAGGAGGGAAAATTTTCAATATATAGGAGCAAAAGCAATTTAGATTATTAGTAAATGTGTTTGTGTATTCTCTCTCCAATTTTTTGAGTAATTAGGCTTACCTTTTGGTTGTATGATTCAATAATTATTAGTGTTCAAAATATGCAATGAATTATTTCTTTCTTGATTTATATTCTAGTCCTATATGTGCAAAATCTATTGAAGGATTATCAAATTACATTGGTTATTGGTAATTAAGTTGATTGATTGATAATTCTAAATGTGTATGAGTGCTTTATTTTGATATATTTTTTTATTTGTGTGAAAAATCTACCTTAAATACCTCATTATCTTGGGCTATAATATCCTAAGTAAGGGTGTGTAATAACTTATCTAAAAGGGGAAAACTTTGATTGAGGCTTATGATTTTCCTATATCAGTATATCCTTAGACTTCTAAACTATGTTTGAATGTGTGTGTGCAATAGCTTCTTATAATAGGCATAGGTTTCGAAAGCACTTTTCCATTTAGAAACCAACTAGAGAGGTGATTCCTAAAAACCATAGAGTCTTGGTTTTTACCTTACCCTTACCTTCTCTTTCAATTTTTTTTATATATATCCACTTTAGATTATCAACTAGCCACCCATCCAACTCAAATAGGAATGCACTACTCTTTAGGAACCAAACTTTCATATAAAACACCTTGTCAACAACCTGCATGCCCTATTAGATACTCCATCAATAGGTTATTCAAACTACATACCTGTAACTCATATCTTGGAGTGGAGTTTACCTCTATTGAGATCCTAAAATGTTATAGGCTACCTATTTGACTATGGTGTGTATAAAAACTAGATCAATAATTTTACTAGTGCTAGGAGGGCCTAAACATCTAATAATAGTATTATATTTTGCATAGAGTTGCACTAGAGTCACTGAAGAGAGTGACCCAATCTAATTCTTAGGCTAGTTTTCTAGTCTCACCCTTATGAAATCATAGGATACCTAGAAACATGCCAATAACTCTAGTTAATAAAAATACAACTCCTTCAATTAGGACTCATTTACCTATAAGGAACCCTTTATTAGTTAATCAACCAATGTCTCACCAACCACCTTGGTTAGTAAGATATGATATTGTTATCCTAGGAGACATGTATGATTTACCTAGGAATCTTGAGCAACATCTACCATCCATTTATTTTCAAGAGCAAGGATAGTGGAAGAACATATCAAATATTTCAAAGCTACTTTAAGATTAATGAATGTTGTTGATGAAGATGTAGCATATAAATTATTCACTTTTACGTTAAAAGATGTTGCTTATGATTGGTATTTAAATCTAATGGAAAACTCCGTCATTTCTTAGGATGAGTTTCAAGATACTTTTCTGACATAATTTGGATAAGTTACCAGTCACAGTATAATATACCATCTCTTCACTAGTATGAAGAGAGAGCCTAATGAGCATATATGTGCTTTCAACACAAGATTTCAAAAAATATACAACTAGTTAATGCTAAGGTATAAGATAGAGGAATCATTAGCATTGGAGATATACAAGAATGCACTCGATCCAATTATTGTGGTGTTCTTAAAGAGAGATGTTGTAGATAATAATTTGGCATGGGTATTTAAAGAAGTCATTAATATTTATAAAAAACACTCAATAATCTAGTTCTTATTTTGTCTAACATCCATAATAGCTTTACCATGTTGAATCTGATTCCACATGCAAGGTAGAATGTCCCAACATTCAATCAGAACCAACTATATATGCTACCTCCCATGATGTATATAATGTATCTAAACTATTTATTATTGAACAATCACATGCAAGGTAATAGCTAAAAATAGGATCAACAATCAACTACCTCTCTTGTTGATTTTATATCAAGCATTGGTTCTATGAAGGTAGAACTAGATTCTATTTAGAAGATGGTTTAAAAGTTGAGAAATGATTTATTAAATATATAAAGGAGGATGGGAAATGTCAATGGCCCAACTAGTAATCATAATGATGGCTTAAAAAGATACAAATGACCATTCAATAAGCCTACAAATAATATGGAAAAACCTAACAAGCTCCCAAAGATCAACATATAAAAAATAACTCTTCCCAATTGGTGAAGAATTCATAATACTTCTAAGCATAGTGAGTTAAACTATATTGAATTTTATGGAACATTAAAATTTATTTTAAGAGAAGTGGTTAGGCAAGATTAGATGCATAATCCACCTGAGCATCATCCAAATCCTGGCTTTTATAGCACTGCCATATTATTTGAAACTCATGAGTTTCCATTTTTAGTTGAAGATGAGAATAAGGCAGAGGATAACGTGAATGAATTTCATTATTTCCAAACATCATAGAAAGGGGGATATAATCTAATAAACAAGAATCCACTCATAACATTGAGTCCTCCAAATACTAATATAATTTTGCCTAATACTAAAGCTAATAATAATATACCTCCTCTGAGAGGGAGTGATCAAACTTAGACCAAGGAAGAACCTAAAAAGGGTGGATATAAAATTATTGAAGACATAAAGAAGATAAAAAAATATAACTCTTTATGAGTTAGCTCAATTCACCAAACCAAATGAGTTGTTCTATTAATCTATTCTAGGGAAGATGCCTATGGAGAAAGTGAAAGGATCTATGGACAAATCAAAATCCTCTAATGCCAATGATATATACAATATCAATACAAAAGGTCTAACCTCTTTATTAACTATTATGGAATTTGATAAGAATATTCATAATCATTTAGTTGATTTTGGAGCTTCTGTAACTATCATGCCTACTTCCATATGTCAAAAACTTTGTTTGATGCCAATCCCTTCAAAGAGGATAGTTTCACAATTAGATAAGATAATAGTCCCTATAGTTGGTAATCTAAGGGATGTGCATATCCAAGTATCCTTTTAATTGTGTGTTCAGATGACCATTATTATCCTCATGGTGGACATACCTGAAGGCTATGATCTACTATTGAATAGAGACTAGTTGCAAATCAAATCAGAATTGATAGAGAATTGAGAATGAAGTATCCCATCACATAATACAATGTCAAGAATGAAGAGGTAAATAATGAGTCTCCTAGCCTTGGTATTCATATTTTTAATACTCAAAATCAAGTATAGAATCTAGGACCCAAAAGATCAAATTGGCTATAGACTTTACACTTTGATGGTGATAGATATAAGCAAGGATCAGGCATGGGAATTGAGTTGATTAATCTACAAGGTATGAGGTTTTTAGTAGCATATAGATTGTAATTTCCATACACTAACAATAGAGATAAGTATGAGACTCTAATTATGGGATTATAATTTGTACTTAAGAACAATGTAAAGCAAATACTAGTATTTGGTGACTTAAAACTGGTGGTTAACCAAGTCAAAAGCAAATACCAATGCAAGCTATCTTATTTGAGAAGATACAAGAATAGAGCATGGGACTTGATTGAAAGGTTTGAATCTTTCAATATTGTAGCCCTTACCAAAGAGAAAAATCAATTTTTTGATTCACTAGATGCTACCATTGTTGTTCGAGAACCCTTTCAAGAATCTAAGGTAAAAAGGTTCTCCATCAAATTGGTGCCTTGTCCTCTATTCTTGACAACATAGAAAATTTTCAACTTTTTGATGACAACCAATAAATTATTTAGTTTCTAACCATTTTGGGGGAATTTGAGTCCCAAATCATTGATGACAAGAACACTAATCACCTTTTTCAAGAAGAATTAGACATTGGAGGCATTCTCCAACTCAAATAATTACATCCTAGTAGGATTAGTTTCTTTGGAAAGGTATTTTGACATAGAACCTCAAGATTAGTAGCTCAGGAAGCCTATGGTCAATGAATCAAAATTCAAAAGATAAAATCTAGGAGATGAAAATAGCCCATTTTATGTGAATATCAATATCAGCTGCACCCCAAAAGAGAGATAATGAATGAAGGATTTAGTCATCTGTTACAAAGACATGATTACTTGGACATATGAAGACTTAAAAGTATATGACCTGAAAGTCATGACTCATATAATTCCCTTGAATCTAGATCATAATCCATTTAGATAGAGGTAAGGACTATTCAATCCTATCATGGAGTCTCTCATCTAGAGAGAAGTGGAGAAGCTATTAAACTCAAAAATTATCTTTCTAGTGAGACATTCTACCTAGGTGGCTAATTTGGTTCTAGTAATAAAGAATAGTGGTGAGATTAGACTATGTGTGGATTTTAAGAACCCAAATAAGGCTTCCAAAAATCATAATTATCCCTTTCCTTTTCTATATGAGGTGATGTAGATAGTAAGTGGTTCTAAAATTATGTCCTTTTTGTATGGATTCTTAGGCTATAATCAAGTACTAATACAATCTAAGGTTAGAATGAAGATAATGTTTACCACAAAATGGGGAAATTACATGTATAAAAGGATGTAATTTGGCCTAATAAATGTGGGAGAAACCTTTTAACATGATATGTATCATGCATTCAAATGACTGATAGGAAAATGCATAATCATTTACATGAATGATCTTACAGTATTTTTAAATAATAATGATGATCATATAGCCACCTTTAGTCTATATTCGAGAGATGCAAAAGGTTTGGTATTTCACTAAACCCAAAGAAAAGTATATTTGGAGTAACTAAAGGAAAGATTTTAGGGAACATCATCATCAATGATGGGATCACCATTGATCCAAACATAATTTAAGGAATTTCAAGGATTGTATCACCAAATAATAAGAAGGAGCTCAAATCATTCTTCAAAAATATTAACTTCATAAGGAAGTTCATCTCAAGATTTATAGAGATTGTTAAGCCTTTAAATGCCATGCTCAAGTAGGATTCCAAAATATAATGGGCATTAATATTGAAAGTCCTTCCAAGACATTAAAGATGTAATATTCTAGGCTCTAGTATTGATCAGTCTAAATTTCACAAAATATTTATGCCTATATTTATTTGCTTTAGAATATACAATTATTTCTATCATAACACAAAATAAAGATGAGACTAAGCATCCAATCACATTCATAAGAAAAAAATATGAAAGATTTAGAGCTCAGATACTCTATGATTCATAAACATATTTTGGCCCTTATCAAACCATTAAATAAATTTCAGCATTACATCTTGAGGAATAAAACCATTGTCATTGTGCTTGATCCTACAGTCAATCTCACTTTATCACAGAACAAGCTAGGAGAACATTGAGTAAAATGGATGGTGAAATTATAATAATTTAATATAGAAATAAATCTTCCAAAATTTATTTGATGTCAAGGCATTGTTTAGCTTATGACTAAACCTGATCCGTACATCACTATTGAAGAGATATGTGAGGCTCAAGTGTCCAAAGGGGAATGGTATACCGATATCATATAGTATTTGATTATAGAACTTGTTTCTTAGGGTTTAAAAGAGAATGAAGAAGAGCTTTGAGACTTAAAGCTGCTCATTACATGATTAATAAGGGAGTTCTCTATAGAAGAAACTATGAATGTATTTACCTTAGGTGTCCATCTATAGATGAATTTAAATAAATTTTAAAAAACTTACATCAAAAAATAGGTAGTGGTCATCCTTTTGGGAATACCACATCCCACAATATCTTAATAATGGGCTACTATTGGCCAATGGTTTTCAAATATGCTCACACTCATGTGAGTACATGCCACCAATGCCAATATTTACCCAAAAGAGAAGTACACAGAATAATGCCCTTACATCTAGTTGTTAATGGAAGGCCATTTTCCTAATGGGTTTTATAATTCATTACCATCATCAACCTAAATTCCTTATTTGACTATAAATTCATGCTTACCTATACTAACTAATGTACTAGATGGACCAAAGTTGTAGCTGCAAAGAATTTTAGAGCATAAGATGTGATTCATTTCTTGGAAGAACACATAACAACTATATTTGGCATGCACATTTATTTGGTTTTTGGTAATGGACCAAATTTCATATCAACAAAATTTAATAAGTGGGAACATAACAACTAAATTATTATCAAGTCATCTTCTAACCATTACCATTAGAGAAATGGAATGGAAGAATTAGGAAACAAAAATTTGATAGATATAATTAAGAAATCAACAAGGGATAAGCCCAAATACTAGCACAAATTGTTGAAGTATTCTCTTTAGATATACCAAACAAGATACAAACAAGCCCTTAAAGCTTCACCCTATATATCGGTATATGGACACAATCCTATATTCCCAATTATGCTAAAGTTACCCACTTATGAATTCATGCATGATTATATATAACTATGTGATGAAATAAAGTCAAGATTGCTGGTCATCATAGAAATGGAAGATTCAAGGACAAAGGCCTTATATATATTCAAAAAACACTATGATGTAGTTAAGAGATGTTTTGATAAGAGAGAAAAGCTCAAAGCATTCAAAATTTTGGATCTAATGCTACTTTGGGATAAAGCCCATGAAAAGAAAGGATAACATGACAAGTTTTCCCCACAATGGATTGGACCATACCATATTTTAGATATAATGGAAAATAATGCATTTTTTTTTAAGGACCTACAAGGTAACAACATTACATATCTAGTCAATAGATATTTCCTAAAGCACTACTTCAAGGTTGTGCCATTTACTGATGTTACTAGTAATGAAGGATAAATGTGTGTAGTTGTAGGATTATATTATATCCCCTACTTTCTTAGATTAGATTTCCTAATTTATTATATTAGATTTCCTACTTTCTTAGATTAGATTTCTTGAATTTCTAGTTTGGTTATTTTTTTTGGCAATCTAAATTATGTTTGCTCTGACTGTAACCAAGCTAAAAATCCTAACCAACTAAGCTTATGACTTGTGGAAAGGGGGAAAATTAAATTTTGGTAATTTGGGACTAGTTTACAATTTAGGCATATTTCTATTTTTTTAGTCTTTATGATAGAGGTATGTAATCATGAATCATTCTGATATTTTCATAATTGAATACTTTCACTAGGTATGTGGATGTTGATCTTAGATTACTTCATATAAGTTTAGAATGTTTTCTTGTTTTATTGGATCAAATATACTTATCACATTAAATACCTATTAGAAATGGCAATTTGGGGTATAGGTGTGGCTGGCAAGGACATTTTGGTAATGATTTATTTTATAATTATACCAGCTCACTAGTGTTCCAACTCTTCTCTTTTCATTCAAGAATAAAGGAAAAAATAAAATAAAAAAGAACTAATGAGTTCAAAAGATAAAAATAAAATATAAATAAAATAAAAAGGCTCACATGATGAAATAATTTCAATGTACCATGTATCATGATTAAAATAAAATAATGGAAGGAGAAGAAAAGGAGCCTAAGGTATCTTTGTTGGTGGTCTGAATGCTTGGCTAGTAGGAGAGTTATGCTTGAGCTTCCCTTGATTTAATGTGCTTTAAGAGAAACCATAAGGAAACCTACATCTTCATCAATCCTTTGAAAAAATCATCACACCAAGGTTGAAATGAATCACATGTTTGTCACACATAGATATAAAAATCAAAAGGCAGGTATGTTGTGTGAATCAACTTAGGAGTCTCTTTCATGTTTCTGATTTATATATTTTTATGTGGCATACTTCATGATTTGTTTAAATATTTATAACTAGAGTTATTATTTCTTGAATATTCAAGAGTATTCCCCCTGTGAGTCACCATTTTTTGTACCCAGCACACCCCATTGAAAAAAATGGTAACCCTTGTTTCAAATTAAGTAAATTTATGCTTTAAAGTGAACATTCAACTTGATCAAGAAGTAGTATTGAATATCTTGTGTTGATCTAGTTTATATGGGTCTTTTAACTTCATCTAAGGTTGTCAAAATTTGATTCTTATGTTTTCATGATGTAGGTTTAATGGGGTCTCATTGATGTGAACATTGCCTAGGGTTTTACACCTTAATTCTAAATTGACTCTTTGTTTTAATTAACCCTTAGTCTCTTATTGATTAAATTGAATCTATGTTTAAAATCATGTTAAAAAAAATTAGCCTAATTTTTTTAGCCTCAAGTATTTTTGAAATAGATTGAAAATTCATGAAGGGTTAAAATTACTAGAGAAAACTTTATTATATTAATATTCTAGCCCAAGTCCTAATTGTATTTATTAATAACACTTAGACCTTAGGCTAAAATTTTTATGCTAGGTACTTTTATGGTTCATGTGGTCTAATTTATGTGGGGAAATATTTTATTATAATCTTAGCTTAAGCCTTACTAATTTTTTAATCATATTTTATTAAATACAAATAAAACTTTAGACTATGATTCATATATTTCCCAATTAATTAACTTGTCTATAAATTTATGATGAAAAATCCTATGGCATGGGTTTGCTTAGGCTTAGTTCATCCAATGATGTGAGATCAAGTTAAAAATTTATTAGGTTCTAAGAGATCCGTGAGAGTGATAGGTGTCACCATCATGGGACCCTAGTAAAATTGGTCAAATAAACCGAGGGCATGGTTAAAAATTCAAATAGTCTTTAGAGCTCCATGAGAGTGATAAGTGTCACCATCATGGGATCCCATTATAGAAATATAATGACCCATAGGAAGAAGTAGGGTCAATAAGTCAATATCATATAAACCCCATAGAGCTACCAAGTGGCACATGCATGAGAATGTTTAAAAACATTAATCTTAGACTTATCCTAAGGTTTATTTATATTTATTAATATAAATAAAACCTTAGGTTTAAAATTATGTCCCAAATTATTTTTTGCAATACCTTATCCTAAGTTATATATATGCTAAGTTATTTTTTTTTTATAATTGTAGGAACAAAGAGTCCTGAGGAAATGACATGTGTCAATCTCATACACAAAGATTGATGGTTACATAAATGTCAATGGTAGTCACACATACATCAAAATTAAGCTCAACAAAGAGTCTCAAGGGGGTGTTCAAAATTAATAGTCACATGGATGTCAAAAATGTTCACGTAGATGTCAAAGATGTTCACACAGATGTCAAAGATGTTTATATGAACATCAAATGATAAGTGCATAAACATCAAAATTAATCTCAATTATTATCCATTAGGGTCCAAAAATGATGGTCACATAATTGTTAATAACAGTCATGTGGACGTCAAATGATGGATGTGCAGCTATCAATTTTAAGATAATAATTTGGATTCAAATAATCTAAAGATATATAGATCGTGTTGATTTTTACAAATAGATCCAATGGTATAAGATCACTGAAAATTTTCAAAGGTCCTATAACCAATAAGAAGCTACCATGTGGCATGTTTTCATGATCTTGGAGGTAACAATTGACTGTGGTCTCATTTCAAGAAAACACAAAGTGGGGACACATGCCCCAAGGTAACTTTGGTCATTGTTTTAATTCAATGGAAAACTAAGCATGGACATTGCTACATGGGCACAACACATTGGATTATAAACTAGTGAAGAATATGTTGAGTCTTAAACTTAATCTAGTTAAGTAAATATAAAAAGGAAGATTTGGACATAGAACAAGAGAAAACTATAGTTATTGACATTACATATTATTTTAAGATAAAGAACCTACAAATCCTTTTGAAGGAATTTTCTATTCCATAAAGGTAGGGGAGATATGCAACACATAGTTCAGTTAAGATTGATCATAGTTAAATAGTGCTACTAGTTATAGAGCATTGATAAAAGTGATACTTATCCTTTATGCATGTCTGAGTTCTATTTTGAAAATAGCTAACATGAAGTATCAGACAGGTTATTCTCAAAACCTATAAAAGAAGGTATTTTCATGTAGTTCAAGCTATAATTATAAAATCTTCCTTTACACATATGGACATGTTGCATAGCTCTTGCAAAGTCTAACATAAAATAATAACTTTACGTAGACTCTTATATGGTTTTGACCATAGTTAAAACTCAAGTTTTGACTATCACATGTAATGAATTTCCATGAGCTTGAAGGATGATGCACCTCCTTCCACATGACTATTTAAATAATTTTAATCAACTAGTTGGTGGAGGTGGGAAATTTTTTAATATACAAGAGTAGAAGCAAACTTGATTATTAGCAAATGTGTTTGTGTATTCTCTCTCCAATTTATATGTAATTAGGATTATCTTTTAGTTTTACGATTAAGTAATTCTTAGTGTCCAAAATATATAATGAATTATTTCTTATCTTAATTTATATGCTATTCTTAGATGTGTAAAATCTTTTGAAGGATTAATAAATTACATTTCTTATTGGTAATTAAGTTGATTTATTTATAATTATGAATGTGTATGATTGCTTTCATTTGATATAATTTTTTGTGTGTGCAAAATTTGCCTCAGATACCTCATTAACCCAAGCCATAATCTTCTAATTAAGGGTGTACAATAATTTATATAAAAGGGGATACCTTTGACTAAGTATAAGGTCCTAACATGGTAATCCCTTCTTGCTAGTTCACCTATATGTGGTCCTAAGTCAAGGAACGATTAATAGAATGGTTTAGTTGATTTGGTATAATTATAAATGGTATTATTAAAATAGTACATGGTCTTGGATTAATGGAAATGGTGGTAATGCAAACTCCTTCAATATGGCCTACAATTGAGTTATAGTCATGTGCAACTATATGGTAGGTCTATCACTTATTTCTATCATTATGACCTTGGTTTTATCCATTATTTTAATGTTATTAGTTTTGTTGAGTTTATTGGTTTAGCTTGGGTTGTTGATATTATTTTTGTAAATGTTTGACTAATTATTATTGTTATTATTGGTTGTTATGTTAGGGAAAAGGATTTTGACAAATTCCAAGGCTTTGATTGGAGGTGGAAGCTCCATAATCTAATGTGATCTCTCCATTTTCCAACATATTTTCAATTAAATGTCTAATTTGCACATGATGTTGTAAATTGTGTCCATTGACCCTATGGAAATCATATAATTATTCTATCTTGTTCTAGTCCATCATGTCAATACCCTCATGAAATTTTTATTTTAGAATATGCCATGTAATTATGTTAGCTATTGTGAGCTTGTGAAATATTGATTCAAAGGGATCTCTAAGGTTAGTAAAAGCATGACAGGTAGGCATGGCTCTTCTTGGATGAGGGAGGTTTTTAAAAGGCACATGTATTTGCTATATTTTATTACATTGGCTACACTGGTCTAGGATATTATGATTATTACATGTGATAAATTTGATAAAAAAGTTGTTGGTTAGGAGTAAGTTGGAAAGGTGGAATATGTAGAGAAGATGGAAATTTCACCATTTTGACATGTCATGAATTTATTACTCCATTCCATAACACAATCTTGTTGAGATTGAATTACTTGGGTGTATCATAATTATTGTCTTGTGTTAGTTGAGATGCTTGTTCTTGGAGTGGATGTTGATTTTGGCCACTATTCTAGTTTTGATTTTATCGAATATTCTAATTTGATGAGGTTGGTTTAATGATCCCTTTTCTAATAAGAGATCTTTCAATCACTAAACCTTTGTCTATGATTTCTTTGAACATATGTGCACACTGTAACTCTAGATAATAAGATATCTCATTATGTAGATTTTTAGTAAACACATCATCTAGGTTTTTGTCTAGTAGAGTGTGGGTAAATTGGCCTGCAAGGGCTCTCCATCTTTACATATAGCTTGTAAATATTTCATCTAGTTTCTATTTCATTTACGTTAAGTCTACCAATGAAATCTCATGTTTGATAATATAAGAGAATTATTGTACAAATTTGTTTAAAAGTTCATCAAAATAATAAATTAAGTTATTTGGTAGTTTTAGGAACCATTCCAAGGCTTATCCAACTAGACTTATTGGAAACAATAACAACAAATATATGTTGTTATAAGAAATTGATTTCCATGCAAAAAAGAATTCTATCAAATGGGATTTGGGGTCACCTTTCCCCTTGTATTTATTAAACTTTAGTGGCTGGTACTCTAGAGTAAATGATATCTATAGGTACTCCATGTTGAAAGGGTAGGAAGATACACTATCTAACTTGAACTTTTTTAATTGCTTCCCAGTTTGGATGGTGGATATTTCATCCTTCATTTATTATAGCTCTTATTCGAGAAAACTTTTCAGAATATTAACTTGAAGTGATGTTTGAACAATAACAAGTGGATAACTTTGACCAAGGTATGTTGGAGCTATTTTTTGGGGTATGTTGGATTGGCTAGGAAATGGACTAGGATTATGCATGCATGAGTTAGGGTGTGATTATTGAAATTGTACATATTGTGTTGTGATATTCTAGTTGGCATTGGGTATGTAGGCCTGATGTTGGGAATATTATGGTTGTGATGGAGGAATATGGACATATTATGTTTACTGAGGTTGAATAGGGACATGTTACAAACTAGTCATACTTTGATGATTGAGAGGGACTTGTGAACCAAGACCTTGATTCTAAACTTATGGCACGTTCTATATGAAAGGCATTTGTTACCTAGTGGGTACTTGATAAACATTAGAAAATCCTAGTCTTATGAATCCCTATGGGGAAGTGGATACATGTTAGAGATTTAACATCTATCACTGACCAATATTTACACATTAAAGATTAGACATCACTTGGTTTTGGATCAACATGTTATTATATGACTAAATAGGTATGTTTCTTACTACCTAATGAGGTGGAACATTAGTTACCCCTTGTTGAGGTGGAAATATGTTTTAACTCTAATTCATGGGTTGATATGATGGTGCCTATTATTTTGGAATATTACTCATCACTTTTTTGGGTGGAGTATAATTCATTACATTCTATTATGGCATGGCACTAGTCATTGGTTATTGGCTAACTACTTAGTCCTTGTTGTTGGGTGATTGATGAAGCCACTAGTTGAAGATTAAAATTAGCTGGTTGAGGTTGGGACATAGAAACTCTGACTCCCTAGGTTTGTGAACCACTAATGGTGCTAGGTATAGGGATATTTTATTGTTGACTATGTATTTGTGTTAACACCACTTTGGTCTAAATTGGATGTTGCTTACATGTTATCCACTAAGTTTTGATCACTATTATGTGTAGAAGCAATAGACAATTACTCTATGATTGGGTTATTGAACATATTTGTGATTGAATTTTTTTATGTAAGTGGGTCAAAACCTGATTTTCTTAACTTGCCAACTCAAATAAGACTCATGTTGAAAGAAGTGACTGAATAAGTGGTGCATTTAACAAGACCATGTTGCTGAAATTATGAATTAGGTTTTGATATGCTTGGTATTTTGTCTGTATTTTCATGAATTGGTCCTATATGAAACCTCTATGTTTGATAATAATACATTGATATAGATATGGCATTGATACTATGGCATTGTGGTTTACAGAAGAGGCCTAATCATTATTGGGATTATAAAACATGTTATAAGGCCATCTTGGTAGATTTGGAAAATTTGCATGCCCTACCTCTATGACTTTATTAGGATCATAGGTTAATGGCATGGTCATGTACTAGGATTTTTTTGTATGTTTTATATAATCATGGGTATGTTAGCAAAATATTGGACCATCTGTTCTTGATCTTGCCTCATTTATGTAGGTATACTAACTAAATAATTGGCCAAATGATCTTAACCCTATTCCCCTATTTGAGTATTATATGGTGGATATGAGTCTATCTCCCAAACAAAATCATATCCATAAGGGTCTTGAAAAAAATTATCCTATGTATTAACATTTTCATACCCTAGATCATACATAGTTCCACCATGTGTGTAGTGAGCCATGGTTAAATCTATGACAAATGCTTATGCATAAGTTGTATTAGAGTTCTAAAAAATCTATGTCTAAAAAGACAGGTTTCAAATGTGATCTAGCTTGGTCAAGGCTGGAGCTAATTCTCTAAAAATTATATGCAAAGACTTGGTAAAAATAGTATAATGTTAAGTGTTTAATGTTAATTGTTTTACACAAACAGGGTCAAGTAAAGTGACCTAAACATAAGATGCCAAACTCTAATGTCCAAATGAGTTCCAAATAGGTCTAAATTAGGAAGTGAATTGTTGCTAGGCATTTGGTTCAAATATAGAGTCAAAAGCTAGGCTCAAAAAGGATGTGCTATGTATTTTAGCCAAATGACATCAAAAGCTAGGATTTAAACAAATATGATTAATATAACAAATTTGAAATAGTTTGGAAAAGAATAGGCACTTGATTCTAGACATAGACATGATTTGATGGGTGAAAACACTTAAACAAAAGGAACTTTGAATATGGATTGATTTTATCAAAAAAAGGCCCAAACAATAATGTTGCCAAATTTGTGTAATGGATTAACCTAAGTTATAAAACTCAAAAGAGAAAAATCTATGTATCAGCCCCTATGTGTCGAGGCCTAAACCAAAATCAATCAATTTTTGGATCCAAAATTGGAAAAGTCAATCAAAGACTCAACTAAGGTAAACTAGGATTTAATGACAAAAATTTATGTGGATTTTAATAGTTTGACTGTGCTAAATAAAGATCCAAAAAGGCACAAATTATTTGTTTTTAAATAATGATAATTGAGACACAAGATAAGACAAGTCAATTGAAATAATTTGAGTAGCCTAATGGCATCAATGATCTAAAAATATGTGATTATGGTTTATGTTTTAAATAATTATATTGCACAAGACTTGAAATGATTTGGGCAACACAATGGTACCTATCTCAATCAAGTGTTATTCATAAATTTTTAACACAATTTTTTTGATAAGTTAAATTAAGGTGTCAAATGGATGACAGAATACCTCCTCAAATAATGGAGTGATGATGGACACAAGACTCATTAATGATGTGGTTTAAAAAATGATTTTTAGTTCTAACACACCAAGCAATAAAGAATAAATGACAAAAATATAACTAAGTATATCATCCTAAATTCTATCAAGGTGTGGAAAAATGGGTTTGAAAAAAACCTACAAGTTTTAGACTATCTAGATTGATCCCATGTGTACAAAATTTCATGCATATAAGAGAAGCACATTAATTGAGTCTATGAAAATTTTCTTGTTATGAAAAGTTCTTATCCTTTTCATAACCACTACATCTATCACTTTCTTAGTGTAGTACGATGTCTAGATTGATCATACATCCCAAGCATAACTTACCACTAATAGTGATGGTTTAACCACTCAAACCACCATCCCAATTTGTAAACCCCTCATGGAGTGGGGTTGAAACACTACTAGGAAATAAATCCCTATGTCAATGCTTCCTTAAATAACATGCAAAAGGTAATGACATCCCCTTCACAAGCCAAGATGCATGAAAATAAAAGACAAGAAGAAAGACTTTTAGGGTTGCTTTTAGATCACCCAATACTATGTGAGTTTGGGGAGAGCCTATAAAAATTAGTTTTATGCCTGGGAATAGGTACCAAATTCAATAAAAAGGTGCTTTTGATCCCACGAGTTCCCTATAGGGGACAGGGGGATAACATACATGCCCTATCTTTTTTTTGAAAATAACAAACAACAAATATTTTGAAAACAATTTACAAGTAATGTTTTATTTTAAGCACCAAATTTAAATGTGATCATTTCTTTGTTACTAGGCTCCTTGGCTTAAGATCAAACATTTAAAATATTTCACAAAATTAAATTAATCAAAAGCACCTATGTTCATTTTAAGCCCAATGTTTCTACCTCAAATTTGCTTTTCAGACTATAAAGAAAGAAACTAGAAGAAAGTAAAGGACAAGGCTTGGAAGTACCTGGACTATAGATTGCGCACCGTAAATCCAGACGTTCGTGGGCACTCCTCTTTGGTTGTGGAGGAATGACACCTACAAGAAAAAGGGAAACTTGGACAAAAAGGTGTTAGATAGACAGATGGTAGGTTGCTAGGCAAAAGCCTATTCCCAGAAGTATGAGAACTTCCTTAAGGGAGGTCAACCCACTGTTTTGATAAAGATAAGTCTGATAAAAAGATAGAATACTAAAAGGGACTGAAATAAATAGCAAAACTGAAAGGGAAAAAGGAAGCAAATGCTTACCTGGAAGAAGCTGTCAAACTGGTCACAGTCGCCGGCGTCGGTGGTCCTACCGGCGTCGGTTATCGGGTCTGCCGACGTCGGTTAGTATGCCGATGTCGGTGGGGGTAATGACCGATGTCGGTCGGGGTAATGGCCTGTAGTCGGGTCTGGTCAGGTTCTGGTCTGTAGATGGTCTGGGTTTGTTGTGAGGTCTGGTCTGTGGACGGGTCTGAGTCTGATTTGAGGCAGTCAGGGGGTCTGAGCAGGGGAGTCAAATGGACAGAGAAGGACAGAGGAGGACAATCAAAGAGATGGGAATACGGGTCTGTGTGATTTGGTTAACAGTCTGGGTTGGGGGAGAAGGAGAGCTGAATCTAGTTTAGAGATAACTAGAAAGCATAAAGAAACAAAACAGAATACAACATACCTGTACCTGCTGAAGAAAGTGTTGGTCTTGTTGCTGGTGATGCCGGATGTGAAGCCTGTTGCTGATGAAGATTCCCTATTGATCACCTGCAGAAGATTGTTGTGTTCCTGAGGGAGAGAGGTTAGATGAAGGACTGGTACAAGGGTCTGATACGAAGGTTGGAGAGTCGGGATGCCAAGAAGAAACGCAGAGAAGTCAAGAAAAGCAAAACGGAACCAGAGGAAGAAGGAACGGTGCAGAAGCCGTTAAGAAGGATGCCGACGCCGGTAATATCGCCGACATCGGCCGAAGGTTGACCGACGTCGGCGGCTGAAAGGCCGGAGAAAGGCTAAAAATAGCCTTTCATCCGTTTCCCAACGGCCGGGTCAAAATGAATGCCAGGATGAAACGGTCGACGGGGTTAAATGGACGAGAGGAGAGGTTGGAATGGGAGACTAAGGCATTAAATGGCCATGTGGGGAATAAAGGGGATCCAAGGAGGGTATCCTAGGGTGGCGAGGTGGCGAGGAGAGGGAAAAAGGGGCCTTATTTAATTAAAAATAGATGTTTATTTCTAATTAATAAGACTTAGGTGGGTTAGGGACCAAGGAGGACTAGGAAGGAGAAAGGACCAAGGGTTAGACACTTTTTAGGTGTCTACACCCAAAGTTGAAATGTTCAAGATCTGTCTCAAATTGTTTTAAAGAACCAATTATAAATATTCAAGACTTAGGATTCATTTTAAGAACTAAAAATGAAATGTTTCTAAGTCTTAACCATTCCTATATTATTTTTAAGAACCAATATCCAAATGTACGACATTTGACATGTTTATATTAGACCCAAATTTAAATGTGCATGATTTGACTAAGTTCTTTTTAAATCCCAAAATGAAATGTTTTATTAGTCAAAGCAAGTAAATTTTATGTTCAAACCAATCCTTAAACTTGAAAATGATAGATTATAACCCTCTTCTTTGAAGAAGTTTCTTGGTTCAGCAAATGAGGTTTGAAATTTAGTTCTCGAGTTTGGATTTAATTTCACATAGTGACCATCGATAGTCATAGATAACCATTGGTGGTTTCAAGGTAACCATCACTGAATAGTTAATGAATAACCCTTGGCAGTTGAACAAAATGCTTGCTAGTCAATAGAGATTAGTGGCAAAGACCTTTAGACCTGAAGGAAAAATAAGAAAAGATAAAATGTGTTAGGTTAGGCTTGGTTAGTTCAAATATGATAAAAACCTACAAGTCAATGTTTATTTGATAGATTTAGATGATATTATAACTAATAAATCAAGGAATGAAATGATGAAAATAATTAAAATGAAATATTTAAGTCCATTTTCCTCTATAACTTGATTTCTAATAGTCTCACAAAATTGGTAGTGATTAGGCAAAACTGTTGGTGGTTAGGGCCTAACCATCGATGTTTGCACCTAACTATCAATGGTCTTTGTGTAGATCAAAGAGATAAAAATAAAACCAAATACATCCAAAACAAGGTTAATAATGTAATTTTAATGAGATTCAAGCATCCATTTATTAGTTTAAGACCCACATAATGATTTATTTACTGTGAAGGATACATTGGGTCCCATCGAGCATGCCATTGTGATCAAATAATTTGACTTAAGAGAGGAGGTTATTATAGTTTTATTTATAAAAACAATTAAATTAAAACAATAACAATCTAACATCTTTAGGCCTAGGTCATGGAGGGAATTTGTTGAACAAACCAATTGAAAACACAATTAAAATGCAAATAAATGATAAATTTCCTTACCTTCCTTGATTGAATAAGAGATTTATTCATTGGATTACTTGGATTGTGCTCAAAATATATTCATAAATGGGGCTTGGATATCTCCATATCCTCTTATCACCATGGTTGGCTTGGCTTGATTTTGACATTATAACACTATGAATTTTCTTGATTATTAAAATCTAGCATTATAACTCTATTATGTTTCAAGCTCTCCAAATTAAGATCTCTAGGCTTGCTTTTATAGGCTTTTAAATGACTTGGAATGGGTTAAATATTAACCTTGATTGGTGTAGTTAACCCTAGTAGATTTAAATGGTGTCAATTGGTCATGATCAGTATGGATTAAGCATGGGTGGGATATTTTCCAAAAATGACAACTCAAAAAAGCTAATGATGAAAACCTAAGATATTTATTAATTTTTGAATTTCCCTTTTTGATAATTTATTTAATTGATCATGGATGAATTAAATTAGGTTTTGATTAGGATTTGATGTTAATTAATTCTTGTTAGGCATTTTGAACATTTTCAATATTTTGAATTAAAGGATTTGTGCATTTGTTCAATTTAATTGATTTATGGGCCAAATTGATTTATTTGCATGGTTATGAAGAAAAAAATTGAGACTCTTAGATATTATTAGGCTATATTTTCCAATTTTGGTAATAATTGATCTGAATTTGGGTATAAAGCCATTGGTATCCAATTTTAGATGTCTACACATTCATAAAAAATTGTATCAGTATGTAAAGTATAATGTATATGATGAAAAACATCAAAATGGATATAAAATTAAACATGTACCATACAAAAACAGTGGTGTGTTCTTGGTTTATTTTAACATAGAAATGATTGAACATATCAAATGAACTTTGGCTAATTATCAATTGGCCATTAAAATTTTCAATAAGCTTTTTATAAAATTAAGTTTGGATCATGTCTAAGAAATGTTTTTCATGTGGCTCACAATTTTTTGAACCTTTTCTTATTTTAACAGATTTTAAATTAGATGAGACCCTTGTGTTATTGTGACAAAAATTTACAATAAAATGTCTTATTCTTTCAAATAGTACCTTATATTTTTATGGGAGTCTACCACTAAATGCCCAACAATCCATGAGTGAAAGGTTATCAAGCCTTGTTCTTCAGTTTATGGCATTTATTATAGTTTTTATATTTAATTTCAAGTATTTAATTATTTCAATAATAATTCAATCTTTATATGTTGAATTACTCAATATAGATTATATTATTACTCATCTTGCCTCATTACTATCTTATTCTAACTTTTATTACTTATTACATTAAATGCATAAAATAAATTCTTTACTATTATACTATTTATTCCCTCCAAATTGAATGTTCTTAACCCAAAATTATGCATCATAGGGTGTATTTTCATTAATTTAACAAATAGTTAACATCATTTTATATGGGTTTTATTCTCAAATACATAATCCCATACACGTTGAGCATGATGTTGAACTAATCTTTTTGACATTTTACTTTCCATAGGTTATATTATTTCCTCATCTATTTTATCCAAATACCTTGGCATTCATAGTATTATCCTTATAGGTGTGGGTTTATGAGCTATATTTTTTACTAAATTAGGTGGTTTTACCATTTTAACCATAATAGGGATAGTATAGGGTTAACTATCTACATTAGATCCTACAGGCAAAGTGGATTCATATTCATTAGGCAACACATGATTTAGGGTCATTAACAAATGTTGATTATCATCATACTCAAAAAAAAAATTATCGATGGATGTTTCATTATATTTTGTTTATCCATATGTTTCATCACTAAATATAAATTCATTACTTATATGCTCTAAGTTTTGAATTTCATCATGCAACAAAGATTGATTGAGTTTTATTATCTCATTTGAATACATGTATAAAATAAATTATATGGAATTATGCATGTTATTTTAATTTGAAATATTACCAAGTGTGGAGGAAGCACATTCACCTTACCTGGATTCCCTTATGGATTCTCTCCTATCTGCTTGTCTTTTACTTTTGTTTTCTCTCTTCTCTTCAATTTCTTCATTTGTTAGCTCTTTGATTGGTCTTTTGCAATGACTTCCTGACCCTCTTATTTATATTTACCAAAATAATTCAATTGTAGATTTAAATGTGAAGAATTTTTAGTGATTCAAATAAAGTGAATGGAGAATTTACCAACTTTCCATAGTTATAATAGAAAAAACTAGTTTATAATTTGTAAATTACAAAATAGATGAGAAAATTTCATGGGAAGCCAAGAGAAATTAAATAATCATGAAGGGCATGTGTGATTTTGAAATCATGGACACGCTCTTTGATCCACAAAAAAATGGGAATACATAATAAATGTGTAAAAAGTTGGTTTACATAGGGTGTATGCCCTTTAAAAAGGGTGTATGAACTTTTCAAGTTTACAATTATTTTTGCCTCTTTCCTCCAAAATTGCCTCAATATTAGGCTTGGGGGGTCCTAAACCTAGTCCAAACTCTATCATGAACTAACCAAGAAGATTTCTAATAAATTTATGTTTTTTTTGTTAATGTTGACACATTTGATTAGGCAAATTTTATTATTTAAAAAAATTATATGGGTTTGTAGAGGGGAAAACTTAATTTTAGAATATATATGTTGTTTTAATTTTAGAATATTATTTATAATTTTTACTTAATTTATACATAACATACCTCATTATAGACTATATAAATATCATCACAAATTACTTTATATATTTTTGAATATTAATCGAATGCTTATAAAACTTATATCTCAATAATCTACACATTGCCAAGTATGATTTAAAAAAATTGATTTTCATGAATTTAAGGTCAAAAAGTAGAGTTTTTACACTTGTAGTTTTAGTTTTCCAATTTTATTGACCTATAAAATTATTAAAAATTATATACATAATAAAAAATATTATTAATAATCTTCAACATTTCACCTATCCATTTATGAAGTTTCATACATAAATGCATTCATTTTTTCAAAAAATTATGTTCGTATGCATGCAATCTCCTTATCTTTTCACAAAAAGTGATCAAACTATTGTCATAAATGCATATATTTCACACACTTTTATCATCTAGGTATTTAAAAAAATTATATATTTAAAAACTATATTCAAAATGACACAATTCATGTTCTTATTTCATTATCAAATTCCTTTTTGAAGTGTTTCTAACATTCTCTCCAAATTCAACTATTATTATTTTAATAAGAATAGTGACACTTTATACCCTCCCCCCCACTTTTTCCCCCATTATCTTACATTTACCCATAGGGGTTATAATAGGCATGCAAAAGATATTCAAATTAGCTATAGATAAAAATGAATGACTATATTTAAAATAGATTACTCGTGCACAATTAAATCACTATAATACCAAAAAGATGGATTGTCTCAAGTAATTCATAAATTTGGAGAACAATCAAGATTTTCACATAGAGACCAAGTCAAGTATAACTCTTTCATATTTTCTATTAATTTGAATATCTAAAATTCTCCTCCTTTTAAGATTGGGAGTTTATATATGTTTATAATCTTGGGATGGATAAGGTCTCATCTATTTAAGATTCACTTAAAATTAAAAGTTCAAAAAAGAACCATTCTTTCACAAATCATGCAAAGACATATACACAATATTAATGCCCATAATAGAATTTCTAGTAAAAAAATATAATATGCATGTATAATAAATGAATCAAGAACTAAAGTCTCACCTTGGTGATAACATGAAAATACATAATCATTATTATATTAAAGTGTTGATGTAATACCATTAAATAAAGGAGTTGGTGGAGTAACTATAGTTATAATTGAGGCAAGGATTAATATCTTTGTGAAGATGGGGGCACTAACACCTAATTATTTGCATGGGACTAACTCAGAAACTACTTCCTTATCTTTTATCTCTTCACCTAGTGTGTAAGATGCATCAAAATATTTATTTATAATTTTAAAATTAAGTAACAAAGGCTTCAAGATTCTGATAGCATCAACCATTAAAATTTCAGTTTTTGCCTCTAAGCTCTTCAACTCAACTACTCAAACATCTACTCTTGTTACCCTATCCTTATCAAAACTTACCAACTGCAATAATTCATCATTAGTTTTATAAATAGTCCTATAAATTTCTTGCTTGACATTTTTTGTACTCAATGTAGAATATTCTTAAAATTGGGTCTATTGATAGGCTCCACATCTTGGGTGATCACCCTTGTGACACTCGTGTCTTCAAAAATATGTGTCTCCTTATTCTTATGTCTAATAAAAGTTACCAATAATTTCATATGTTTATGCCAATATAAAGAAGCATCACTCTTGGCAATCACATATTTTAAACACTGAGAAGAATTCATATTGGTCATGAGATTCAACTGACCAAAAACAATAATTCTTGAGCATTGAACCAAGAAATTCAATCTCCTTTCTATATCCTTTATCTTATTTTATAATGTAATAATATATACTTTATTATCCTAAATTATTTCCTTGGAAACCCTAATGTTGTAAAAAATAATGTATAGCTTAGTAGTTGTAATCTAAACATCAACAATAACTTCTTGAGGGTCCTTTTTAATTTGAATTTACTTCCATATTTTAAGGCCTCCTTAGTACTCTAGTGAATTTATTTCATTACCTCCCTAGTGGAATCCACAAATTTTTTGAAATACTTAATATATTAAAGAGGGTCATTGGGATATCTCTTAGGCTTCTTTCCTAAATAGATCAAGTTATCTATTTGTTCAAATTCAACTACACCCTTTGTTCTAAATTTTAAAATTTTCCTCTTCTTCACTCTCTAAATAGCCCCACTTTCCTTATCGAACCAAGTGGAGACTATGGGGAGCTCAGTTAAGACCAAATTTTGTCTTTCATATCTAACATTTGACATCTCTCTCATCCATTGGGAAATAATAAGTTCTTCTATTTCAACTTATTGAGTAGGGTCTAAGGATGTAAAAGTTGTATTAGTCATTAGAAGGGATGTAATAAAAGTATTCAAAAATGAGACACTTATTTTAATATCAAACAAAGGAATTTTATGGCCAAACACCTCCCATGGGGATGTTTCTTTCATATGAATTAATTATACGAAGAATCTAGTAAGACTCGAGGTTACATCCATAGTCATTGATATTTTTGGTATGGTCAATGGATTGGGCATGGGGATTTATATTTGGGTCAATTTTTCTTGGGAACCAAGGGCTTCTTGGGATTGAAAATAGAAACTATGACCATGTTCTCATAATGGACTACCCTAAGAGTCCTTTTTAATTTAGGAGAAGAGAGAATATCAGAATTAATAGTAGAACTAATAAAACTAGATTATATAAAAGTAATAATAATTAAGGGTAAACTCATAGATATAATTTATATAATATAAACTAAATAAATAATGGAAGAGACTATCTCATCAATTCTTTGAGTTTGCTCTTCTATGAGGCTGGATAAGGTGTCTTTCACTTCCTTCTCACCTAGACTCAAGGCTTTAGATTTTTCTATCTTAGCTTCTTAATCATTTTGTTATGCAATGGCCATTTCCTAGTCTTCCTCCTTGAAAGGATAATCAACTAAATATATTAATTTTTTAGTTTCTTCTTCTTCAAGTTTAATTGTAGCTTCCAAATCTTTTTCATCCTCTTAAATAACTTGATCTATAATAGGGAGACCAAGTGATGGCCTCTCTTATGGTTTTATATCTTTGTATGGAGTAGGATAGTCCTTGTGCTTCCTTTGATAGGTGTATATGGGTGAATTGAAAGGTGTATGAAATGTTAGAGGGGTTTTAAGATCAACTATGGTAGGAAGTATAACTAAAGATGATGAATTGGAAGGCACATGGGTTGTTTGATGAGACTTAGGAGATTGAGGAGAGCCTAAATTAGTTAGAGTGGGAATAAAATCCATTTTAAATAATTTAAGAAGACTTACTATGGTAACTATAGTAATATGAGGCAAAGGAGTCATCACAAATCTAATCTTCCTATGTTTAGTTGAAGAAATTTTGATTTATCCCTTATATTAGTTGTGCCTATAACTTTAATGTGGGAAGTTATTATTGTGGAAAGGACTTGAGGACCTAAAAGACGTCTCAAATTTTCACTCTTAATCTAAGGATTGGGTTTTATTTGAATACCATATTTATCTGGATGTCCCTCTATAGGCTTTGCTAAAGGGGATGGAGGTTGATCTTGTGGCTGAGAATCATGTAGAAAAGATTGGGGACATTATTAACTCCATGAATTTTATGCATCTTATTTTATTGCCTCAAGGTTGTAATACAAGGCTTAGGAACGTATCATAGACATTGATTTATCTTTCATCTTTTTTCATACCTCTAAATCATCTAACTCATTCAAGAAAATATAATCATGATCATATACTTGGTGATCATATGAGACATGAACTTTATTATTTTCCTAAATATATTTTAGATACCCCCTTACTTTATTTATGGGGTCCCATTCCATAAAAGGTGAAATTTGTAAGTTATACTAGCTTCTATCTTTACTAGCTCAAATAAAATGTGACCTGATCACATATTAATGTTTCCTAATTCTTAAAGGCTTATTGAAATAGTAGGCTAAATGCCTTTAAACTAATTATTCATCAATGCTATTAAATACCTGGTATGTTATTTCTTATTCTTCTATAGTGTCTATAACATGATTTGGTAGTAGGAGAGGAGTGGTTTTAGTGCCTTCTAGTTAGATGATGGTTACATATTGGTATAACTAATAGTCTCCCAGTTTGTTTAGGGTCCTTGTCATGTTTTCTATTAATTTAGGCATCAGGGTGTCCTAAAATGCTTGGTATATATTCAGACAGACTTAATTGCATATACTTATAATTTCATTCCTCATGAAATAAAAATATTTTACAACCTTGTTTGCCAAATATTCAATTGAGGAGTGCCTCTCCTAACCATATGGATTGTAAATTGTGTTCATCACTATGTCTAGTAGGTAGGACATCATATATAAATTGTTTTCTTTAGGCCTCTAATCATGGTAGGGCACCTATGATTTTAATTGGGAACTTAAAATATCCCCAAGTGACAAAAACTATTTATATATTAGGAATATATCTAACAATGGAACCCATTCAACCTAAACATATACAATACTTAGGAAACCATATAATATATTCAAAATGGCCATGGCTATCATAATTACTAGTTTGAATTTGATAATGCAATTTGAGGAGATAATTCATTTAGGATTCATCCTTTGACCTTTTATTATCCATTATTTTACCTTTATATCTACTATGTTGTGCTCAAGCCAAACATTGGTTAACACTTGATTATACTGGTATCATGGTAGGGAAGCATAAGGTATATCTCAAACTCCCTACCCAAAATATAAACAAACATATTCTTAACTCTCCTAACCTATAGAATATCCCCAAAAATGGTCCCATTAATAAACAAAGATTTCAAGAGGTTAATACATGGCATTACCTCAGGTTTGGCTACTACATGGTGGAGTCCTTGCTCTTTGATTGGTAGGAAATCATCAATGTATTATTTGGCTTCTAGAGATATTTCATATTTGATAAAGTATGACTGGATAGATTCGATCTCTTATAATACTGTTGAATAATTTGGAAATTTTAAATTTAGGGAAATCTTCTTAAATATCATATATTTATAATCTATCAACCCCATAAATGAATATGGATAAGGGACTGAGGGCTTACCCTATTTTTAATAATAATTCATTGTTTTCCTTTGGTCTTTGTAAATTTTTATGGCCCAATTAGTTAGTTTTACACTTATTAGATGAATAAAATTAGGGCTTGTTTAACATTGGGGAATATTGAAATGCACTCATTTGATTAAAAGAGTAATGGAAAAGTGAATTTTTCTTAGCACAATTTTTTCATATAACATTCAAAATCCTAACTATTGAATGTATTCATTTGCCTTCAATGTAGATAATGAAATTTTACATTAATATCCATTTCAATTTGGAGGTGTCAGTCAACTTTGGTGTTTTCACTTAATTTCCAAATGTTAATCATTCATTAATTATTTATATCTAATCATCCCTTTTGAGATATCTATTATCTATTCATTAATTTTATTCTTTATTGTGTTGTTGATATTTCCCATTTTAGGTTTTGACCATGCCTTCTTCAGATAGTGTGACTTGTCAAGTCCTCATTAACTTGACCATTTAAATCTCTTCACTATTCTATGTAGGTCCCATAGTGTCAAGTTAACATGATCAATCCATGTGGCTTGATCTTAGAGCACATGAGCTTGTAACACTAGATTAGTATACATTTTGACATTAACCTTCATGTGGTCATGGGTTATCATGATTGAGTTACGTGGAATGGTCTTGGGTACCCAAAAAACATGGAAGCTTAGAACTATTACAATAAATACCAAAAAATCACTTAACCCTTATATAAGTCTATTTTAACAAGAATGTGCCAAGTGTTGATTGCTCATAACCCCAAAGAAAATAGAAGATCATAAACATTAGCACATGGGAATGGATAAATTTTAAATTAGTTGTTAAATAGATGAAGTCTTCATGTTTATGTTTTAACAAGAATATGCCACATGTAAATTTCATAAAGCTTAGGAGATTGGAAAACTTAAAATTTTTAATAATGAAAAATCTTTTTAAGACTTAAAAATATTGTAAGCTACCAAAGCTCTGAGTGAAGCAAGATTGACATGTTTCACAACAATATGGAATACAATAACATGGGACCGAATGGAGAAGATTAATGATCCTCAATGTCTAATCCTATGATCCAAAATATACCAAATAGGATGTAGAAATATTAGTACCATTATCTCATAAATTAGATAATTTATATTGAAAAAAAATTATTGAAAACCCAAGGTTCAAAATGACTTAAGATACTATTTTAAGCATAGATTTTCACACTTTCAACTTGTGCAAGATTGACTTTATGGAAATAAACCTATATCAAAAATGTATGACAACTGAATCATAGATTTCTAGGATCATATCTCCCCAAATAAAGGTTTTATAATAATAGGTTCCCATTTTAAAAATTTAATATGGGGTGTGTGTGTTAGAGTACAATAAATGGTGGCTCATAGGATAAAGTAATCATAATATTTTGAGAACCTAGAATTTTAAAAATATGTTATGATAAATTTTTTGTCTTAACAAAGAAAAAAATAAGTAAATCCAACTTCTAGAACAAACTCTTACTTCCTGATGTAACATACTAACCTTTTGATTATTTCTATTAGTGTGTGATCTAGTGAAATCAATTTCTCTTAGACATGAAGATTTTGGCAAAGACCCAAATCAATACTATAGGTTTAATTTTGACTTTTGACTTTCAAATCAATGAAAAAATAGATCTTGGGAATTACTTTTATGTCAATTAGGCATCTATATCCCTAATAAAGATACCTCTGGTTCCACTCAAAACCTTACTCTACTACCAACTAGACGCCATAGCCCTGGTAGAGTTTACTTGAATAACCTATCCTTTATCATTATATATATATATATATATCTGTATATATATGTGTGTGTGTATATATATATGTCTATATACATATATATATATATATGTATGTATATATCTATGTATATATATATATATATACATACATACATATATATATACCTATATATATATATATATGTATGTATATATATACATATATATATATGTATATATATATATATATACATATATATATGTATATATATATATACATACATACATATACATATATATATACATGTGTGTGTATATATATATATATATATATGTATATATATATATATACACATCTATATATACATATGTATATATATATATACATATGTATATATATATATACATATATATATGTGTGTGTATATATATATATACATATGTATATATAGATGTATATATATATATATATATAGAGAGAGACAGAGAGAGAGAGAGAAAGGTTGGGAAGCACCTTTGGCTGGGTGTTTGAAATAGAAAAATTATTAGTCAATATGTCAGTGTGTATCTGGTCCTATGTTTATCATCTCCTTCCCAAATTTTATCATGTGATAGTACAACACATCTTTACAAATGTGAAGCTTTTATAAAATTTTCATGAGTATATCAGAGTAAGTGACAAAAAATGATTAATCCTACTTAATTTAAATTAAAAAAAAATCATTCATAATACATACCTCAACTCCAAAAAGTCTAGTATTATCAGAATAAATTTCGATGAGCACCGATTATGCTCCCTTCAGGTTTCATCTCTTTTCTTTTAGCATATCCTTTTGGATTTAGTTCAAGAAATTATTTGAGATAATTTTTCAAATTAGAAAACTAAACTAGAAAGTAGGGAACTGAACCATTAAAAGTAAAAAAACCATCCTAAAGGAAAATATGTGCAAAAATCAAGAAGTTTAATCTATAAAATAGTAAATCTAATATAGAAAGTAGTAAATCTAATCTACAAAGTAGTAAATTTGATCTAAAGAGTAGTACATTTAATCTATAAAATAGTATATTTAATCTAAAAGTAGTAAATTTAATCTACTCATATTCTAAATATTTAGTTACAATTCACTTTGATGTATCTCCAATTGGGGTGTCCATGAAATAATGCTTCAAAAATTATCCATTGACTAGAAATATAAGGTCTTCACCTTGGAGGTATTTCAAATAAAAGTCATTATTTCCAATGATTTTAGATACTTGATATGGTCCAATCAATAAGGTAATGAACTTGTCATGTTGTCTTTTCTTGTCATGTGCTTTATCCTAGAGGAACACTACATTTGAAAGCTTTAAAGAATTAATTTTGGATCTCTTATTAAACTACCATTTGATAATATCATGATGTTTACTAAAGCTATGTAGTGCTTTAGCTATTATGTCTTCTAACTAAACTATCTCAAGTATTCTATAAGTTATTATCTCATCTTCACCCATATATTCTTGAATTAATTGGTATGTTGGTAGCTTAAGAGTGATGTGGAATACTAGTTTTCATCCGTATACCAATGGAAAAGGTGAAGCCTTAAGAACTTGTTTGTGATTAGTTACATCTACCTACAATGCATCTTTTAATAAGAGATTGTATTCTCTTAGTTTATTTCATGCAAAAAAATTTATGGCATCTATCAAATTATTATTTATTGACTTAGATACTCTATTTCTATGTGAGTAATGGTTTGAAGAGAACTTGAGGTTGATCTAGTTATTACAGGTCCATTTTATGAATTTAGTAGATTGGAATGTTGTACCATTATCACATATCAATTTAATGGATGTGCCAAATATGGTGAGTATGTTTCCCTCTAATAAATTGATGACATATATGGCTTAGTAATTATTAGTAATAATAACCTTTGTCTACCCAATACATTAATCAATATCTATGAGGATGAACTTATGTCCTATTGAAGAGTTTAGATTTATCACTCCAATAAAGTCTAGGCCCCATTGGGAAAAAGGACATCCTTTAATAACTAGATACAAAGGCATAGAATCATTTATCTCTCTCTTCACAAACACTTGGCACTCATGATAGACTCTAACATGGTTATGGGCATCCTTGAAGATCATGGGCTAATAATAACCCATCCTTAGAATTTTATGAGCTATAATAATTCTAGAGGGATGTTCACTATGAATATTCTAACACAAGTTATCTAGGATGTCCTTAAATTCCTATTTTGATACATACCTTAGGTAGATGATTTCATAGTTATTTATATAAAATACCCCTTTCTTTATCATGAAATTAGTCAATTTGATCCTGATGGTTCACTTTTTCTCTCTCTTTAATTCTAGATGGCATGTGATTCATTGTAATAAAGTAATGGATGATATGTGAGTACTATTATCCACCTATTACTAAGGCTCATTAATTATTTCA
Organism: Torreya grandis; assembly: GCA_037957365.1. Taxonomy (NCBI): domain Eukaryota; kingdom Viridiplantae; phylum Streptophyta; class Pinopsida; order Cupressales; family Taxaceae; genus Torreya; species Torreya grandis. The sequence goes on from JARHVA010002043.1 coordinate 619,849, forward strand.
ATGTGGATGCATCGGTTAGTTTGAGTCATTGGGTGGATGAGGCCTTATAATATTACCATTCTAGTTGGTCTAATTTCAAGGTTAAACTCTTGAAGTTTGGCCATCCACTTCCCTCTTCTTTCTTCCAACTCATTCTAGCTAAGCATGAGTTTGATAGTTGGTCTAGGGATAATTCCATATGTCTTATTTTATAAAATATAGGGTATTAATTTATTGATGACCTTGGTTAAGGTATATAACTACTTATCAATTATGAAATACTTTAACTATACATCTCAAGTTTAGTACTCATGAATGCAATGGGATGTTCATTATATTCCACCCTTTACATCAACACCAAAACAAAAATATGTTCTAAGGTGAATGAATAAAGATATCAATATTTTTAGAAATTTGGTATGATTAGGGATGGGGTTTGAGATATTGTTGTTTTGATGTCCAAAGAATATTTCTTAGCATCTATTGTCCACTTAATCTTGGCATCCTATTTTAGCATGGCATTTAGTGGTTTGATGATTTATAAAAAAAAATAGATATGAACTTTCTCAGGAATTTGATCTTTCCAAAGAATAACTTTAGTCCTTTCTTATTATTGGGTAGAGTAGCTTAGAGATGGCCTAGATGCAGTCTAGGTCAATGGAGATCCCTTGTTTTGTTATAATTTGACCAAATAATTCTCTTTGAGTAATTCTAAAAATGTATTTTTTGTGTTCAAAGAAACTCCATACCTCTTGAATCTATCCAAGAATTTCTATAGATGTCCTATGTGGTTAGATATGTTATTGGAAAATAAAATAAGATAATCCATGTAGATGATGATGTACACACCCATTAGTACCTAAAATGTGAAATACATCACTCTTTGGCAAGTGGATCCAATGTTGATTAGATAGAATGACATCCTTTTATATTCAAGGGTTACCAATTTGGTGGTGAATTCAATATTCATCCTATCATCTACTTTAACCAATACCTAGTTATAGCCTAATAATCCATTCAATAAGGACATCATATCTAAACCATTCACCATCTATATTACATCATCCAAAGAAGGTAGAGGATAATTATCCTTTTCTAAAGATCTATTTAAGTTACTAAAATAAATGCATTACTTATTTTCTCCATTCATTTTCATAACTGGTATAAGGTTAGCCACCTAGGTCAAGTGATTAATTAGGAAAACAATTTTGGCATCTAGGAGATTATGTACTTTGGTCTCTATGAGAGGTTATAAGATTAGGTTCAATAGTCTCTATTTTTTCTTGAATGACTTATGTTCTATACTTAAAGGGATGATGTGGGTAATGAACCTTGGATCAAATATCTTTAGGTTATCATATGTACAAGAAATGACATCCTCTTAATCTGTAAGTAACCCCTTCATCCTATGATTCTAATTTTTAATACATCTTATACCTATATTCACAAATTGGGGAACCTGATTAGTCCCTAGGTTTTATTTGGTGAAGTTGGACTCAGTTGTTTTCATCTATTTTTGCTTCTAATATTGAGGGTCAATTTTAAAATCTCATTATAAGGAAACCATGCCTAAGGGGATTTAGTTTTCTTTTAGTTGTATAACACCCTATTACCCCATATATTTAGTCTACATAGGCTAGATATTTCATTAATCTATTATCCAAGCCTCAAAATCTCCTAATTTTTTAAGGAATTGTATGATTTTATGATCATCTTCAAAAACCTATAATTTGTTCACATTATCAAGGATATAAGGTTATGGAGCTAGTTCCACTATTTTTTTTGGCATTTTTAATTATTAGAGTGGTGCCAGATTAGCATCAGAGGCACCAATGAATCAAATATATTATTATTTTATCTTGTGATGGCTTTGAAATTGAATGCTTAAAAATATTCAATAAAGTCCCAATCTCAATGTTTATACTTATTTGGGTATGAAAACTCTAGTTTACAGCTAGCTCAGAACCACCAAACACTAGTAGTTATTTGGCATTATGTTTTAATGTGAACTATAAGCCTAAGATCAGGGCTTTATACACAACCCTATTATTGGTGTAGGGGAACTATAACTTATATGAAGTTAGGTGTTATTTATCTTCTATGTCTGTTAGGGCCATGCCCATTCCATAACATTTTTTTAAATGAGTCACATAATAGTGTAAAGTCCATAGTTGAGAAGGACCTTAAATTTTTGTTTATACAATTATTTTTTTGTGCTAAAAGTATGCATGCTTGCATGTATTGATATGAAGTTGACTTCATCATTATTGTTATTTCACTCAATAATTAAGTACTTCATTTTGGGTTCCCTATCTCCCTATATTTGATTTGGTATCCATTTATAGGGTAACCATATATGGGAGAAAATCATGGCCATGTACCCATTAAATGTTTTTGACCGGTCTCAACTTAATAATAAGTCATATGTCTATACAATGTCAATGAATAGGATGTCGATAGTCTATTTCACACATGGATCCAATGTTAGTTGCATGTGTACATTTTCCAATTCTTCAACACATTTGACTAAATATTTATCCAATTGTAATACCACTTTTTTTGACTTATCAAGATCAAACCTAACTTTTGGAAAATAGTCATAGGCCTAAAATTAGTTAATGCCCTAAAATCAACTAGGTGGTTATGAATACTTTTTTCAAACATTAAAATATTAATAATAACATTGGCACCTTAGGTTTATCTTTTTACATCATCATGTTTACATGATTAGTCTTGGATTTCTCAAAAATCCTCCCTATTAGGACCTTGAGTAGTAACTCCCTTTGCTTAATAATTTGATCTAGCTTATGAAGATTGATATTAGTTTTAATATTTTTCATGTCTTTAACAATATTATATTATTCCTTGCTCTAATGTTTTAATCTCTATAATTGATCTTTATCCTTAAGAGGAGGTAGATTATCCTTTCTTGGTGCAGGTGGATTATCTCTCCTTAGTGGGTGTAGATTATTGTTGGCATTTGGATTAGGGGGAGCAGTAGCACTATCATCGAAGGTTCTAAATAAGTCATAGGATACTTGCTTCTTATATTTTAGTTGTTCCTAACCTATTGATACTATTGTAAATATGAATCTCATCGATGTTATCCTTAAGTTCATTAACATATTCCCTTAGAAAGGGGAAGTTATAAGTTTCAAAAACCATAATTATTTTGGGGTTTTTCTAATAATTAAATGAATATGGTTCTTGTTGATTGGAAATTTTTTATTTCCCCTCTTCTTCCTATAATAAGGTTTCAAAATCAATGCAAAAATTAGTAGAATTTATTTCCCCATGTTGCACACTTTTATGTACTTAGCAATAATTTAGAAGAGTTGTGTCCATGATGTTGATCTATGGAATCCTCTTAGATATAACTTGATGATCTTGATTATTTTCAAACCTATTGAAGGGCCCTTTTACCTTTAGAACCCATAACCTTGATTTTTATGATTAAAGTTTTATCCACCTATATTTCCCATACATTTATGTATGCTAAGGAACCCATTACTCAATTTTTATATCATCCTCTAGATGGATTCCATCTTTTTATTTAGTTGAGCTAAGAGCATTGCCCTATATATATGTGATATTAATTGCTTCAAAAGGTTTACTTTGGATCTATCAGTTAGCATCAACATTATATATAAAATTGAGATGTTAATTCTAGGAAACATGGGTTACTTTCAATTGATTATGCATTATGGTTTGGTTTTGTGTTTTAGCATTCTAGGTTATATTTAGAATTGGACTAAAAGCTCGGTAGATAGGTCCAATACCTAGTAGAGGTAATGATTAAAACTAAGGGTATATTTTTTCTCCACATTGATTACTTCCATGTAAGCTAAGGGTAAAGTATCAATGCTAATATAAGTACACATAAATACAATAGTAGTGGAATAAATGACATTTTTATAAATTTTGAGGGTCATTGTCTCATTAGGATGATAAGGAGATTCTAATCTACTATACATATTTTGAAATCAAGCATTAAATGCTCATATTAGATCACTGAGTTCTCATCTCAAGATGGTAAAGTGTTGATAAATAACAATCAAACTATTATCTTGGCTAAATTATGCCAATAAGGTATCTTGGCATTCCATCTAGGTTGTAATTGACCCTTTTAGAATTTTTAGAAACTAGTCATAGGCTAGTTCTTGTAAAGTGAAAGGAAACAATCTATAATCCACACCTTCTTGAGTTAAATTAAATATTCCCAAGGTAAATTTAAAATCATTTATATGTTCCTCCATAATCCTTCATCTTGAAGGATAGAAGTAAAATAGATACTTCTTTGGGTTTCTAGGAAAAGCATACACCGCTCCTATGATATTGATAGATGAGCTAGTCAACCAATATAAGGATTGAGGTGGGTAATTATCTATAGGTGGAGGATTAGGAGGTTTATTCTAGATATGGACCATAAAAACTATTATAATACAAGGTTAATTTATTGGGGATGATGATTTATCCATGGGTCTTATAGAGACGCATCTATTAGACCTAGCCTTTTTATGGATCTCCAAAGGTTGGTGAAATAGGTTATTGTATAATATTGACATTTTTAGTCATCTAGGTACATCTAGTGTAACTCAAGTGATCTTAATTATTAGGATAGAGGTGGAGGTGAATTGACCTCCTTCTTATGCCAATTTAAAATTATGTTGATGTGGGTTTTATACACATGCTGAAAATTCCTAGGAGGTGACCTCTAATGTTTTAAGATCGGTAAATAGACTCACTCTAAGTTATGAGTTATAGGGTATTAAGTTTTATAATAACCTATTAGTGGAATAATAATGAATAATACATATTGTTTGCCATGGGTGAACTAGTTATGGGTGAACCTATATCTACTTAGATTGGATGGAAGGATAATGATTTTTAGTAAGGTGGGTAAGATTTCAAAATAAATTTCAAAAAGAGGGAAAATTAAGGTAGAAAAGAGAGCCTATAGACAACTAGGGATAAATTATTTCAAGAGTAATACTTGAACTATGGTATGACAAGGAATCTAAAATAATACTTGTTAAAAGTTATTTTACCACAAAAATAATCAAATATAATGAATATTCAAAGGAACTATATCATAGTATTCTCAAACATACAAAAATCAAAGGTTGCCTAATTGTCATAATTTTATTCAACATATATAAGAGGGGTTATGATAAGCATGCAAAATATATTCATAGTAGATATAGCTAAAAATTAATGATTATATTTAAAATAGATAAATCATAGATAATCAAAGCACTAAGATACTAAAATGATGGAACATCTCAATTAATCCATAGATTTGGAGATGAATAGATATTTGTAAATAGAGACCAAGTTAAGAAAACCTATTTGAAATTTCCTATTAATTTGAATAGCCAAAATTATCCTCTTTTTAAGATTAGGAGGTTACATATATTTATAAGTTTCAGATGGGGAAGGCTTCATATCTTCAAGATCTGACTAAAATTACAAGTTTAAAGTAAAACCCTTTGTTCATAATCATGTAAAGATGCATGCACAATAGTAATGCCCTAAATAGTCTTTACAACTAAAAGTAAAATATGTATGCATAATAAATAGATTGGGAAATAAAATACCACCTTGGTGATAACATATAAATACATAGTCATTCTTATATTAAAGTAGAGGAGTTAATGGAGTAAATACATTTCTAACTAAGGTAAGGGCTAAGAGCTTTACGAAGCTAGGGGAAATGATAGCCAATTATTTTTATGGGATTAACCTAGAAGATACTTTCTTGCCTTTTATCTCTTCAGATAATGCAAAATATGCATCAAAATATTTATTTATAATTTCAAAATTAAGTAATGAGGGATTCAAGATCCTAATATCATTATCCATTAATATTCCATGTTTTGGCTCTAAGCTCTTGGACTCAATCATTATAGCTTATACTCTCCTTAAAATATCCTTATCAAAAATAACAAACTAAAATACTTCCTTGTTGGTTTTATAAATATTCAATTCAACTTCTTGCCTAAATATTTTAGTAGCCAAATGGAGAAGATTCTCAAAATTTAGTCTATTGAAAAGCTCCCCATCTTGGGTGATCAACCTTGTGACCCTCATGTCTCTCAAAATCTATAGTAACTCACTCTTATGACTGATAAAACATCATAATAACTTCATCTATATATTTTAAGTTATGGAATCATCCCTCTTGGAAATCACATAGTTTAAATACTAAGAAGCATACATACTAGTCATGAGATTCAAATAACCAAAATCATTAATCCTTGAGCATTGAACCAATAAATTAAATATCCTTTCCAAATCCTTCATCTTATTCCACATTTTAATAATATTTTCTCTATTGTACTGATTACCTACCCTAGAAACCTTGATTTGTACAAAATATTGCATATCTTGGTAGTTGTACTCTAAACATTAGTAATAAATAAGGGGCCTATGTAATTTTCATTTGATTCCATATTTTTAATGCCTCCTCAATACTCTAGTGCATTTATTTCATTCTATCCCTAATAGAATATACAAAATCATTGAAATCCTCAATATATTAAGGTCATTGGGATTTATGTTAGGCTTCTTTGCTAAAGAAAATAAGTTCTCTTTATTCAAATTCCACTTCATCCTTTGTTCTCAAATTCATAAATTTCCTCTTCCTCACTCTTGTAATAGTACCACTCTCCTTATTGAACCAAATGGAAAATGTGAGGAGCTTAGTTAAGACCAATTTTTTTCTTTCATCTCTAACATTTTGCATCTCTCTCACCCAATGGGGAGCAATAATTTCTCCTATTTAAACTTATTGAGTAGGGTCTAAGTATGTGTAAGGTGGAGTGGTCATTGGAAGGTATGTAATTAAAGTGGTTGATAGGTTAGCACTTATTTTTATAGGAAAAAAAAGAAATTTCTAGCTAACCACCTCACATGGGGATGTTTCTTTCATAGGTGTTACTTCTACCAAGAATCTAGTAAGACCCGAGGTTACCTCCATAGTCATTATTTATTTTGGCATGGATAATGAATTGGGCATGGGAAACTCTATTTCGATCAAGTTTTTATTTGGAATTGGGGGATTATTGGGATTTAAAATTAAAACTATGACTAAATTATAAAAAAGGACATCCTTAGGAATTTTTATTAGTTTAGAAGAAAGAATATCATATTCAATGTTACTACTAATAGAACTAGATGATATAAATCTAAGAATAACTGAGGGTAAAATCATGTCTAGAATTTATAAATTATAAATTGATGAAATAATGGAAGAGACTACCTCATAAATTCTTTGACTTTGATTTTGTGTGAGGCCAGCTAAGGTGTCTTCCATTTCATGCTTTCCCAAATTCAAATATTTGGATTTTTCTAGCTCAACTTATTCATCATCTAACTGTATAATTCCCATTTCCTAGTATTCCTCCTTAGAAGGATAATCAACCAAATATATTACTTTTTCAGCTTCTTCTTGTTCCTTAAGTTCCATTATAACCTCTTTATCATTTTAAGGTGATAAAATGGATGAAATTAAAGGCACATGGATTGATTAAGGAAAATTAGGAGAGTGAGGAGGTTATGGAGTAGCTAAAATGGAAGGAAAATCCATTTTAAAGAATTCAAGAAGACTTATTGGGGTAATTTTAGTAATTGGAGGTAAAGGAGTCTTCACAAAATTGTTCTTCCTATGTTTT
>JARHVA010002043.1:630000-867500 GCA_037957365.1 Torreya grandis
CCAACAATGGTCTCATTAATAAACAAAGCTTTCAAGAGGTAAATACATGGAATTATCTCAATTTTGGTTGCTACCTGGTGGAGTCATTGTTCTTTTATTGGTATCAAATCATAAATGTATTCCTTGACTTCTAGAGATATTTCATATTTAGTAAAATATGACTAGATAGATTCCATAGCTTCCCAAAGCACCAAGTAATGTGGAAAATTTAAATTTAGGGCACTCTTCTTGAATACTATATCTTTATACTTTATCAATCCTGAAAATAAATATGGAGAAAGGACTAAAGGCTTACCCTATTCTGAAGAATAATCTATTATTATCTTTTAGTCAATGTAATTATTTTGATGCCTCAATTGGTTCATTATTCACTTAATATATAAAATAATAGGGATTTTTTAACATTAGGGAAGCTTGAAAATGCACTTGTTTGATTGAAAGAGTAATGGCCAAGTGAATTTTCCTTAGTTAAAATTTTGAATATATCCTTTAAAATATTGAGTATTAAATGTATTAATTCACCTTCAATACATATAAAAAACTTTTTCTTTAATTTGAATGTTCTAGTAATCTTCGGTGGGTGTAATTACTAAATAATAATTGTTCATTAATTTTTTGTGTATAGTCATCACTTTTGAGACATCTATTAGTTATTCATTAATTTAATTCTTTACCATGTTATCTATCATTCCCATTTTATGTTTTGGAAATGACTTCCTTAGATAATGCCACTTATTATGTCCTAGTTAACCTGACCCTTTAAATATATTCACTATGTTGGGTACGTCCCATAGTGGCAAGTTATTGTGATCAAGCCATGTGGCCTGATCTTGGATCATGGGAAATTTTACCATTAGATTGGTATACCTTTCAACCATCAACCTTATCATTGATATGGGTTACCATAATAAATATAGTGGAATGAATTTGGGTACCTAAAAAACATGGAAGCTCAGAACCATTAGAATTCAAACCAAATAATCATTTAACCCTTTCATAAGTATGATTTAATGAGAATGTGCCAAGTGTTGATCACTCATAACCCCAAACAACATAAAAGATCAGAACCATTATCACATGGTAAAATTAAACTATTATATTTTATGATGAATTTATGAAGACTTCATGTTTCTAATTTAAAGAGAATATGTCACATGGCATGTTTTCAAAGTCTAAATGAGAAAAATAATTAAACATTTTAATAATGTGGAATCTTCTAAAGAATTATAAATATTGTAAACTTATAAATCTCAGAGTGATGTGAGAGTAATGTGTATCACAACCATGTGGAATCCAATAGTATGGGTCTAATTAGATAAGAGTAATTATCCTTAGCCTTTGATCATGTGATCAAAAATATACCAACTAGGATGTAAAAAGATTAGTATTTTTAGCTCATAAATTATAAAAATAATATTTAAGTCAAATTTATGAAAACCCAAGGTTTGAAATGACTTAAGATACTAGTTTAACATTATATTTTCAAAATTTGAACTTGGATAATGCTATGTTTTATGTAAATAACCCTAGATGACAAATTCATGACAACTGAGTCATAGATTTTTAGTCCCGTAGCTCTACAAAGAAAAGGGTTTATAATAATGGGTCCCTATATTAAAATGGGGTGTGTGTATTAGGGCACAAAAAATACATTGTTCAAAGCTTGGATGTCAACCACACTTTTAGTTCCCTTATGATTCCATAAGTCTAATAGTGTGATTTGAGTATCAAGGACATAAGATATCTGAATAGTTTCCCTTATCAAAATTTAATTTTTATGTATACAACACAGTCAAGGGTAATATTCTATAATCAATATCTTATTCTAAGGAACTCATATTTAATAAGGGAGTAAATAATCCACAATATAACCTATCTAGTTTAGGTACATATTTATATTACACTATAATATCTTTGTCCTTAAAAACATACATACTTTAGAAACCTCTATCCTCCATACTATCCTTAGGGAAATATATATATATATATATATATATATATATACACATATACATACATACATACATACATACATATATATATATATACATATATACATACATACATACATATATATATATATATATATATATATATACATACATACATATATATATATATATACACACATATATATATACATACATACATATATATATATATATATATATATATATATATATATATATATATATATATATATATATATATATACATACATACATACATACATACATACATACATATATATATATATACATACATACATACATACATACATACATACATACATACATATATATATATATATATATATATATATATATATATATATATATATATTAGTATTGGCCATTTTTATAGAATTGTGGGTGAGAGTCCACTCTCACCCCTAGATATATAGGAGTTCATAACCTATAAATTTGATATGGAACACATGGAGTATAATAACAATGATAAATAATAAATCTTAATAGTTTTACCGCATAAATTTTCCTAAATGCTTATCTCAATCATTCGACATAGTATAGGTCTAAATCATGCTACAATGATTTTGTATTCAAATTAAAATAGAATTGAGCATTCCATAATTTAAATAAAATAATAATTTTTTAATGTTTAGTCCCCAAAATATGTGTTCCTAAAATAAATACAAGGATACAACTCATACTTTATTGATAAATGGAGATATAACCATTATGGCTATCTAACCAGAAACCATTAGGGATAGATAAAAACAAAAACCATGACAAGCTTGAATAGGTTCATAATGAATACCTTATAGTTCTTAAGGTTTAACATTAATTCATATACTTATTTTCATTCATTTTAAATCAATATATAAATAAATATAACTAATTTTTTTAAATCAACAAAGTCCACACTCAAATTCTTCATTCAAAATGTAATGCTCAGTATTATAAACTTATTGCTTTCCTTATTTCCATGTATTAATTGATTGTTTAATCTCTTTGTGAGTGGAAGACCCTTTTTCTTCTCTATTTATTGTGTTTACCTCACTCATTATTCCCTATTATTCCTCTTTCCACCATTTTAAGGTTTTTGTCCTCTAATTCAAACAAAAGGTTATCCATACTCTATTTCACCTTACATTCTCTCTCTATCACACATTTTATCCTTGATTAAAATGTTTATTCTAGGAACCAACAAAATACATGACAAAATAAAAAACTTGCTATGCATTTATGTTAGCAATGATAAAGTGAGGTTGTTTCTCTTTGCCATGTGAACCTTATTTTATGGTTTATAATACCAATTAGACTAATAAAACAAATTATTCAAATTAATTTCACTCTTGAATTAATTTTTGATTAAACCTAATCCACTTTGTCTATTGATTAATGATTTAGTTACTTTACCTAAATATGTTTTCCACATCATTAATAATAATTCATATATGTTTTCCACCGATGTTGGTTGAAAAATTTAGTGGTCCTAAGATCTCCACCATATGGGGTTTACTTAATATAATAATAAGATTAAGGATCATGTTATAAAATATAAATTTTATGCCTTTTATCCTTACTTCCAAAAATATTACCTAGAAAATATAATAAATGACTATGTAGGAGAACCAAAGGATAGGATTATGTAATCAAGTTAAAGACATAGGTTATGAGACAATAAACTAAAACATAGAGATATAAATTAACCAACATGATAAAAAATAATATCAATATCATGACTAAGGATAGATAGGAATCATTCACAATGAAGGGAAACCCATATGCAATCGATACTAAAATCAAATGTAATCCAAACACCTACTAATTGATTATTATTATTATGTGAGTGTGTGATTGTTCCTATATAATTATATATTCCCCTAGCTATCATGATACAATTCATTCTCCATTATGGTGCTCTCCCTTAGGTTTGTATTATGATGGAAGGAATGAACTGTCATGCATCCACCTCAACTAAGGATAAAGCTATATATATAACTTTAAATTAGTGTGTCAAATGAAACTATAACATTATAATCAGAATATAAAAATAATCATGTAATTGTATATTTTATACTACTACAATAGTGTTGAATCAAATATATAAATAAAAAATGTTATGTTTAATCATTATTATCATTTTATTTTCCATTAGGGGTAGAATGGGATGTAACATCCTTACCCTCTTAGAGAATTGATTATCTCCATGAAAAAATAAAACATATAATAAATTCCATAAGTTTAGCATATTTAATCTAATATATGTAGAAATAGTCTAAGAAATTCCTCATAACCCTCCCTAGTGGCACTATCTTTAGAATATTGGTACCACTTGACTTGAATTGAGCCACATCTTTATTACATAAGTTATGCTTGTGTGTCTTGAGTATTCTAAAGAAATATATTGTTACCACTCCTAGATCTAGTACCTGTAAATAATTCATATCAAAAACATGTGAAGGATTAACCACATATTTATTCAAATAATACACATGAAAAATATTATGAATTTGAACAAGTATTGGTGGTAAAGCAAGTATGTAAGAAACCTAATTTAATACTTATATAACCTCAAAAGGTACTATATATTTAGGTTCTTATTTAGATAATTTTCAAAATTTAATTTAACCCTTTTTGGGTTTAAATCATAAAAAAACCTTATCTTTAGTTTAAATATGCCTTGTTATCCTTTTTACATCAGTATAAAATTTCTTCTTGTCATTGGATTGACCCAATAATTATTGAATTATGGCCACTTTTTTTTCCCATTTTAGCAAGAATTTCACGCCCAATAATTATTCTATCTTCTAACCTATCCCAAATGATAGGTGTCCTATATTTTATACCATATAACACTTTAAATGGTGCCATTTTTAAAGCTAAATGTAAATAATTTTTATAATCAAACTCAGGTAATGGAATATATTATTCCCACTTGTATTACTAGTTCATGAAATACATTATTAATAAATCCTATAAGACTTGGTTTACCCTTTTTATATTCCTAGCTGTGATAATAGGATGCAATCAAGTTGTGTTTTGGTCCCAAAGATACATTAAAAGTTAGAAAAAATATAGAGTTCATACGAAAATCCCTATTTGATATAATTTTCTCTAGAACTTCATGGAATCTAAAAATTTCCTTTTTTTTTTTTGATAAAAGTGGTGCATCATCTATCAAATTTTATAGTATAAAATGTTCCACCTTTGATAGTTTTTCAACTACTACAAAATTCATGGCATGAATATTTATATGCATTGGTAGTCCTTGGATTAAGTTCATATTAAGAACCTACCACTCTATTCTAAAATGTCTTGGGATTATAGTATTCACGTAGGATGAACATGTTCTAATTTTACCCATTGCCATTATAAACACTTTGATACAAAGCTAGTTACATTTTTATTGATTCATCTATATAAATATAATTACCAAAATTATGCCATTATTTCGGTCACCCATATATGCTTAGAATATATATCATTGTGAAGTTATCTAAACACCATGGATCTATAATACTCTTGATCTAGCACATGCATTCTTCCCTTAAACCTTAGCAGTCTATTTTTATCAAAATTAAATCCTTCATACCTATGATATTTTATGTTTTTCACAACAAATTTCTTAAATTATTTTTCATAGATTTTATCTCTTGGAGAAAATTTCAAAACTTGATCTTGAAAGGATAATCAAATAGTATTCATAGTTTTTATGTACCTTCAATGAATAAGACTATTTGTAACACTACTCTATTTTAATTTTATATAAATTATATCAAAGTCATATTTAGACAAAAACTCAAGCCACTGCCTTTGTCAAGAATTTATATTGGGTTGTGTGAAGATATACTTGAGTCCTAAGTTGTCATTTTTAAGATCAAAAAGTTTTCATAATAACCAATGCCTCCAAAACTTTAATGCGTGCACTATGGAATCTAATTATAAATCACATGGGGAATAATTTTATTCATAAGGCATAATATTAAAAGATGTTTAAGTTTTTACATGGATTTATTGTAACAATAATACTTACAAACCATCCTTAGAGGTATTTGTTACCACAATAAAAGGGCCATTTAGATTTAGAACAAGAAAATTTATTGCCAATGTAAGACTTTTCTTAGGATATGAATGGATTCTTTACACTTTTCATTATATACTAAACATTGTTATTTCTATTATAGAGAGGTGATGGGGTTAGCTATATTTGAAACTTTAGCCACAAACTTCATGTAATACCATGATAAACCTATAAAGATATGCACCTCATAAACATTTCTAGGTGTTTCCCATTTGATAATGGTAGTTTATATTTGACGAATCTATGGAAATTCCTTAATTTAAAATAATATACCCCAAATATTTTAATTTATTCTAAAATAAAGCTCACTTTGTTAGTTTTCCATAGATTTTATGTTTTCACAAGTGTTAAAACACTAGTTTCAAGTGTCACAAGTGTTCTTCAACATCCTTAGAATATATTAAAATATCATCTAAAAGAGAAATACAAACTAATCTAAGTAATCCCTGAACACATTATTCAAAAGATTCAAAAATGATGTAGGTGCATTGATTAACCAAAAAGATAGAACTATAAGCTCATATTGTCTGTACCTTATCCCAAAATTAGTCGTAGGGATATTATATTCCTTGATTCTAAATTGATGGTACCATGGTCTAAGGTAAATGCTATAAAATACCATTTTTCCACACATTTGATTTAAAATATCATCAATATAAGGTAAATGATACATTCTATTAATAGTTTCTTGGTTTAACATATTATAGTTTATGCACAGATGAATATTCCCATACTTATTCTTAACAAACATCATAGGCACTTCTCAAGGTGATACAATAGAATGGATTAATCCTTTGGAAAAAAATTATTGAAGTTTTACTTCAGTTGTAGTCATTTTTTATGGTGCCTTGGATTAGCTCTTAAATTTTCGAATGAAGTCAATCAAATTTTCAAATTCCCTTTTCGGAAGTAGTCTAGGTAAGTCTTCTAGAAACATGTATAAAAGTGGATATTCCTCAATAATAGGTTCCTTAGGTTCTCCTACCTCATTTATCTTGATCATAAATATTTAACAACCTTTCCACTTAGATTTATTTAGTTGTATGGTTTAGTTTTGTCTTAAAAAAAATTCTTCTATCCTTGAATATGAGTTTGATTTCCAAAATCATCTAAACACTCCAATTTTTTTGGAAATCAATATACCTTTTCCATATGTCTCCAAATATAGTTTACTTTTAGTATCACATCATATGATCATAACAAAGCTACATACAAGTATAATATAAGGTGAAGTTTGGAAATTCCACCTATACTTTGAAGACACATTTATCAACCTTAAATTTATAATGGTTTTCATATTGAACATTACATACATTTTCCACATGGTTCTCCATTCTATCATGTTTATTAATAAAATGAGGATAAATAAAAGATCTGAGATCTATCAAGATAGTAATATAATGACCAAATAATATACATCACACTTTAATGGGTGTAATTTTGAAATTATCCTGACCATTGTCAACTACTACTTGAATTTATTATTAAAACATCCCCTACTGAGAGGAAGAAAAAGAATTCTTGAATTTTTTAACAATTTTCCATTATGAGTAATATTATGCATAATGTTATTTTGTATCATTAAAAAATACCCCTAGTGGTTCTTTCCTTTCTAATAAGTTACACCATTTATCTTTATCCATAAACCCATTTCCTAACTTCCTTATCTGAAAATCATTATTAAAACTAGGATTCTTATTATTGAGCCTATTTATTAAATCCAAATTACACTTCTAATTCTTCTTCTTGAATGAATAATTTAGACCTCTAAACATTTTCCTTCACTTATTTCCAACATCATCAAGATATTTGAGTTTTCACTCCTACTTGTCATATTTTTCAAATAATTGATCCATGGATATGGGTCTATGTACATCCACCTCACATCTAATTTTTGGTTTCAAAACTATAATAAACTTTCATATTTGGAAACATTAATATTTTTTATAATAGGGAACATATTTGAGAATTTTTGTGAACTTTTCCCAATATTTAGTCACTGACAACTCGCTTTACTTTAATTTTTAAAAATATACTAGCTTATACTCAACACAAAGCTAAAGCAACCACCTTTCCATGAATTAATTTTTTTGATGTAGTGATATTGGAGTCAAGGCCCATATCCATTTCCTTTTTAGTTTTCCATCTTTTTGCTTCACCATCTAGTTGTTATTCTCCCCATACCACTTTTCTTATCTCTGAATAATTTTCATTTCTATAAGCCACCCTTCATCTCCATATCCTAGTATTGTTCCATCAAATTTCAATGGATTCACATTTTTAATGTCAAGTTTAAGTTTTTTTTAACTTGAGCCTTTACATCTTGGTGTTATTCAACATTACCCTAATCCTAGTTTTTTCCTAATAATTGTAGTTTTCCTCTTCATCTTCCTCTTCATCATTCCCATTGATTTATTTTTTGATTTTTTTAATTTTGTCCCATGTCTCATTTAGGGTAGTAAGGATATAATAAATCCTATAAGCATGTTATTCTAATAATTAATTAGGATCATGTTGTTGATCTTGGTTGGATGGATTTCCATCTATGCTATCCCTTAAATGAACCATTACTTCCTACTAATTTCATAAGGAAATTGTATATCATCATTATTTAAATCATTAGGTCTAAGTGTTTAAACCTATATGATTATAACACATGTTAAAAACCTATATATATATTTTAAACATTCTAAAACTTTTAATTTTTTCTATATCATAATCAACATTATTAATTTATATTCATATTATTAAAATAATAAAACATATTAGTTTCAATGTCATATCATTTGTACCACATCAATTATAAATCTACTTAGTTTATATTTTAGATAAATTACATAATAACATACATATTACACATAGTGATCTAATTGAATCATTTATATGAATCATTGAAATTCTTATTTAATAAAGGATGCTCATTATCTACAAATTTTGGATACTCATGACAATTTTCCCATTTTTGTCTTTTTCATGAAATTGGTTTACTCAATTATAAATTAGGTTCATTAATGATTAAAAAAATATCAAGAAGATGAATATAAATAGATAAAATGCAATCCAATTTGATAAAAAAGTCAAACCATTTGGTGACTACATCTTTATATCCAAAAAGCACTCAAATTGATCTATCAAATGGTGACAAATACATTGTTTATATAATGTTTACACATAAATATGACTTTTTTATAAAAAAATAACCTTTTATCTACCTTTAATAAGTATATACAACAACATCATGTATGTAAGTTTCTCTTTCTTGCATAAAAAGCACTTAGGTACTTGATCTTGTTGAAAAGGCTAAAAAAATAAGTTTTCCTCTCTGATCTTTTTCAAATACAATAATGGGCCTTTTATGGTGTTTCCATGGACTTTGTTTTATGAGTTGAATCATTATATTAATACCCAATATGTTGGGATTCAAATCCCCCTTATATTACCTTATTTTTAGGCTTGGATAAAGCTTCCATGCATTTTAGGTGGGATTTAATCCCACATTAATAAAGATTTTTAATAATAATGTTTTAAATAAAAGTTTAAAAACCATATGAATTGGTATTAAGAATAAGCTATATC
Organism: Torreya grandis; assembly: GCA_037957365.1. Taxonomy (NCBI): domain Eukaryota; kingdom Viridiplantae; phylum Streptophyta; class Pinopsida; order Cupressales; family Taxaceae; genus Torreya; species Torreya grandis. The sequence goes on from JARHVA010002043.1 coordinate 639,625, forward strand.
TTAGGGTATTTTTTTTTATGTTTCACGTGTCAAGATACCATTGGTATACTTATAAAACCCTAATTGGGCACTTGTACACATCTATTCACTACCATCATTATACCATGTTTATGTTTTTTTTACATGTTGTGATTTTGCTTCATCAGCCAATAACTTTTGCATACTAAGTTTTTTGACTATGTTGAAATTATGTTAAAAATATGTAGAAGAGTTCTTTGATATATGGGAAGTTTCATAAAAATTACAAAGCATATGATTGGATCAGTTTGGAAATCCTCTTAGATCATTCCTCCCCATTTAAAGGCTTCTATACCACTAAAAGTTAGCTTTTTATTATGAAAATAAGTGAGGGTATAACTCCCTCACTTTTCTACTTTGAATCCACCTAGAATGTATTCAACATATCTTCTTCATGATGTCCTTGTCTTCTTATCAAGATTCATGTCCTCCTACAACTCATCAATATATTTAGGAACAAAATCATCTATAAGGGGAACTTGAATATTCTCACTTTGACCCATGATCATAATAGGCTCATATAATTTTAATTTTCCAATATTTACAATTGAATACATCTACATGTAAGGTGGTAGTTCTAGCATATCATAGTGGGCCACAATGAATGTCAATTGGATGGGGTCAAATGCATGGAGATCAATTTGCATGGAGTAGTAAAAATGTAAAGAACAAATCACAAAATGGAAGAAGCTTGTATACACAAAAAAGGTTTTATTAATGAGTATTATCCAAAAAATGCATAGGAATATACATTATATAGTGATGAATTAGGTTACCTAAAAAGGTAATTAACTCAACTCACAATCAAAAAATAAATTAAAGTGCATTTACCCTAATGATATATTATTAACGTAAGCAAGATAAATAAGACCATGTAGAAAAAACCCATTGGGATAAAAGTCTACATCAATACACCCCTTAATTATAGCTTAGGTGGGTATAAGAATTATGTCCTAAACAAAGATATAATGAGGTACCCAATTATAGAGAGATGATCCCCTCGAGGAGTATGAAAATGGAGTTGTTTGAACCTTAGTAAGAGCTCACAAGTGAATATACTTACTCTTAGTGAAATATTTCGTAAATATATCAATAACTTATTCTATCATATGGATGTATCATAGATAAATGAATTGATCACAGATGAGATCCTTAATGAAATGCATGTGAATCTATATATGTTTGGTTCTTTGATAGAGAACTAGATTCATATAAATCTAGCTTGTGCTTTGGTTGTCATAAAAGATGATTTTTGGTCATTTAAAATAAATTCCAAACTTAGTGAGAATCACCTAAAGCTAAATAGCTTTAATGGTAGCATTAACAACTCCTTTATATTCTGAATATATAGAATATAAAGTAATATGATTCTACTTCTTTCTAGACCAATTAATTAGACCTAAACTAAGGGATAAATTGTAGCCAAAAGTAGACTTGTAATTATAAATGTCACTATCCCAATCTAAATCTATATACACAACTAAGTCAATGTTTATACCCACTCCATAGTGAATCCTAAAACTATGAGTACCCTAAATATAGTAGATAATCCTTTTGGCTACATTATAATGGAACTCATATGGTTCCTACATAAATATTGAGATCATTCCCATTACATATGAAATATCAGGTCTAGTGTGAATAATTAGAAGATATTACCAACAATTTTTCAATATAAGGTAACATTGACAAATGGATATGGACAATCAATCTTAAGCTTCACACTAGAAAGAAAGGATTCAGAATTGGATTATAGTTAACCATGCTAAACCATTCAATAAAATCAAGAGAATACTTATATTATGTAATAGTGATCTTACATTCTGATTAATAAATCTAAATCTTGATGAAGTAATGTAACAAGCCCAATCTAGTCATTAAAAACCTATCAAACAAAGTAATTTTCATAATTATGATGGTGGATAAAGAACTCCATATGATTAATAGGTCATCCACATAGAGAAACATAATCAAAATTGAATTATCCTATTATAAAATGTAAATATTTAGATCTGAATGTCATTTGGTGAACCCAACCAAAAGAATAAAGGAGTTTATCTTGGCATACCAAGCTCAAGGAGCTTATTTTAGGCAATACATATATTTTCAAAATTTCCAAACTAAGGAAGAATGTTCCACAAATATATGTGGTTTATCCATGTATATTTCATCTTTGAGGTCACCATGAATAAAGTCAATCTTTGTATGCAATCAAAATTGAACCTAATCCAAAAATTAATCCTAAATCTAAGAAAGTAAATCAGTTAAGTATATTATTAATAATAAATAGATAATATGGGTCATGACAAATATGTATTTGTTAAACCTATCAAAGGGATATATTATCATATCATATGGCTATAGAGTGTTACATAGCCTCTAGTCAATCAACACCACATAATAACCTAAACTAGGTCTTTATAACTCAATACAATAATAAAGTAAATTAAATATAATCTAGTAAAGAATAAACATAAATAATAAACATGTAAATAAGAAATATATTCAAGTTAATTTATGGTTAATCCTAATCAAGGAGATATAATACATTCATTATCCATTATACATGAAAATCTATCTACTAACAATAGAAAAGTAAGAGTTAGGAATACTTAACTTGAATACAAACTCATTGAGCCTTAACTACTCCCTTGGCCAATGGTTCTTTGTAAGATGTTGTTGTGTATTTTTGAATAAACTAAGGATAGACAATAAAATATAGTCTATCCAAGGACCTCCTAGTTAATCTCAAGCCTTCACAAGACAATGATTCTCCTTTGAGAATTATGAAACCCTAAGTAATGACTCATCAAGTAGAGTGGTGGATAAGCAAATAAATAAGGGAAAGTGAATGATTTTCTCTATTTAAAATGGGGTGAAAGATGTTTATCAGCCTAGTCAACCTTATTATTTAAGAAATAAAGTATTAGGTCTAAGACTAAGTTGGTTGAGTCGACTTAGTCTTGTAACATACTCAATTCTTAGAAATAATTTGACCTAATTGAATACATTTGGTAATGTGATAAAAGGGATTTTGGATTGGATAAGGACCATTTAAGGTAGTAAATTATTTGGAAAAGAGTTTAATTGAGGTTTCAAATCATAGGTAAATGTGTAGGAGGAGTTTATATAGATTTTATGTGGAGGCATAGGGAATAAAAATCTTGTAAAGCACCAAAGGCCTGCCCACCCCTTTTTTAGTGCACATTTTAAGGTGTTCACTCAAATAGGTTGAGACTTAATAGGTTCCTATAAGATAAAAATCTTTAGTAAATTATAAATTTTAAAAATATTATGTGTATATATATGCCTCCCTTGAATCTCATCCCATGTCATGTAGTTATAACATAGGATGATACTTTGAGAAAAAACATAGAAAAAGACAATGTTGAGTTAAATAAATTTCAACATAAAGAAATAATTTAAATGAAAAGGAAATAATATAAATAAATAATATATATGTACCTTGACTTATCTTTATTATTTAATTTTTGTATGCTATGTTTGTAGTTTTGATCGTAGAGGGCATATAGATTAATTTGGACAAACCCTAAGGATACAAAAATTAAAGAGAAAAAACAAACCAATACAAGAAATTCAATATAACTAAAATGTTTAGGTATGACACACTTTAAAATTTTATAATCTAGGGTTATAATTGATAAGTTAGAACAAAATTAATCAAGCCAAAATTCAAGTAAATTGGGTAACTAAAAAAGACAAGCTACTAAATGACTAATAAAATAAAACAAAATCATTCTTCAGGTAAGAAATGTGACAAACTATATCAAACAAAGGACATGTAAACATGATATGATAGGTCTAACATCAATGTATAAAGGATTAACAAACTAAAATTTAGACATATATGTAAAATACATGGAGTAAAAACAACATTGATGAATGATAAGTAATAATCCAAACTCACTCAACAATGGAAAAAATACATGAAGTAAAAATAACTTTGGTGAGTTAGAAGTAACAATCCAAACTCACTCAACAATTGGAAAAGTACATAAATATAAAAACAACATTGGTGAGGGAGAAGTAATAATCCAAACTCCATCAATAATAGAAAGAGTATAGAAAAATAGAAATGGACATAGTTGTCTACAAAAATAATGATAACAAATGTTTTAATTTTTTAAATAAAAAAAATGAAATTATAGAAAACTATGTAAATGGTGTAAATAAAATAATCCATATTCAATCAAGCATATTTTTCTATTCTAAGGATATATGAAACTAAAACAAAGTAATGCTAGCATGGTGTAAGATTTGAAGAAGAGGGAATATATAAGTGGGGAAATAGATATATAATTGAAAATGACTATCAAGGGGGAAATTTAATGAGTGGTAAGGGAGATGAAGTAAAAATAAAGGGAGAGAAACTCTATAATTAAGTCAATAAACTAATATTAGGCTCGTCAATAAAAGAGGACTTTGACATTAAGGACTCTTAAGAACTTATCCTAACCATTAAATTTTTGTGTTATCAAAATAAAGTATGAATATCATCTCATGAAGGTTATATGCATGAAAATTAAAAAATCCCTACCTTCACACAATTTTTTCCCCTTTTTTTAGGACCCCTCACAAAGTTTTAGGTATACTACAAAGATTAGATACTTGCATGAAAAACTAGGTAGCACTATAGATAATTTTTAATTATTACATCTTAATATATTAGCCTACCACACCCTAATGGATCTTAAATCTGCTATGAGGCCAAATTTAGACTTTGAGATTTGATTAGGAATAAGAGATGTGTTCTGAATCACATCTTTTATTGTGATGTTTAAATTTTTATTTTATATTATATTTTGATGATTGAATGTTATTTAAATGATTTTACTTTTATGATTTTGATGTATTTTTCTATTCCTCCTCCAAATAGATTTAAAGAACCAAATATGGGTATTCAAAATGACTAAATTTTAATAAAAATAGACTTGGTTTATAAGAAATAGGACTTAGAGAACATGGTGTCTAAGTGTCTTATTTAATCATGTTAAAAAAAGTGTTATCTTGACTTCAACCTTGTTTTTAATCAAAGTGGAATGAAAGGAAGAGATATCAAGTAGAATGAACATGAAACAATTTGAATTACCTCAAATCTCAAAAATGTGACAATGTTAAAGGTATACAATGATAGGAAAGTGTGATTCCTTATCATAAGAATGGATGTAACTGTAAGGAAACATACTAACATAGTTTTTTGTGAAAGTTTTATCCATAAATGAAATAAAAGTTAAGGTTGAGAATATGGAATCACAAACTTTTGAAAATTTCTTAACACTCTAAAAAGAACCCTCAGTTTTCAAAAAGGTTTGAAACAATATATATTTTATCAGAATATCCTCGTCTCATCCATGGTATTACAATGAAACTCATAAAACATAAACCTAAGTAGGTGTAAAATGTGAAAATAGTGTTTGTGAGGAATGCCTAGTCTTATCTATGGTCTTACACTACAACTCACAAAAGAAAGAAGAGAATGAAAAAGGTTTTCAAAATAAAAAACTTATGATCAAATATAAAAATCATAAAAAAAGTATATATGAAATAAAATATATTCATGAGGAGAACTGGGTCTTATCCATGGTATTACAATGCAACTAAAAATTAAATGAAAATAGAGACCAAAGGACCAAACAAGGGGTTTAGGGTTTATGTATAAAATAGGCTATTGAAAAAGAGAGACCATTAGATAAGTATTGAAATAAGTGTTAGTAGGAAAGTATATAGAATTATGAAAAAGAAGGGAAATATTTATGAAAAACATTGCTTCAAAAATTGTGCATTGGTGGCTTATTTGAAAATATAGCCTTCATTAGTTTGTAGACGATAAGTACTAGGACAAAGAATGTCTTTTACTAAGTAATGTCCCCATATTTTTTGGGCATATTTCCCTTATTTTTCATCTGTATAATATAATTTTAGGACTAAATCACCAACATTAAATGTGAAAATTTTGACCTTGAAATGTGTAATATCTCATTGGGAGTCATGGAAGGGATAGGAATTTTGAGTGAAAAAAGAAGTGTCTACCATTTCACCAATGTGGATAAACATCTCTTCAAAATATTGGAGAATGTTATCTTATTATCCAAATAAGTTATATTCTTTCCCCATGGGTGAAGGATGAGGGATGTTCATTTTTAATAGTAATTTTATTAGTTGATTATGATGAGGAAGGAAGTTCACATAAGTTCTAAAAAAGGAATTTGGGATGGAAGATGGGAAATTTTTGTTATAGGATCCCATTCATCATAAAATATTAGAGGATTAATGGATAAAGTTGCATAACAATGTAATCAATATGTTGAAGGGGGTTGTATGCATAGTGAAATTTGTGGTGATAAGGGATATTTAATTTAGGTTTAGTTAAATTAGGTTGATCTATCATAGGTGATGTAGTTATGTCATAAAGTATTTATTTTGTTTTAATGGAATAAATTTTGTGGGAATTTTTAAGGATATCTACTTGAGGAATTTTAATTAGATGAAGTGTATAACTTATATCAATTGCATGAGAAGTATGGTCAATTTACATTGTTGGAGGTGAAACATGTGTGTTTGTTAGTTTTTCAAGCTCCAATTCTATGAGATGTGATGGGTATCTTTAAAAATATGGAACCTTAGATAAGTATTATATTTATAGGTTGTGTATGGTTCAATATAAGAAAATAATCTCCTTATATTATTTGTGTTGACAATATTCTCATCATTGGTGTTAGGATCTATGGTACTCTCAATGTTATTGGTGGTAAGGGTAGGTTGGTTGGTGTTATCTTGATGGTTAAGAAGATGATATTTTATAGATAGATAGATGTGTATTGGATTTATATAAGGATTAATTTTTAGTTTTGGTTTCATTATCCTCAAGTGTTATTTCATAAACTTATTTCCATTTGTGTATAAGTGAATAATGGTCAAATTTGGATCCAAGGAGAATGTCCATAGCAAGATTTATTAATTGGTAATAATTTTCATGAGAATGACCCCAACTTAAATCAAAATAAACAAAGTTGTTAGGATGATACCAATGTTTCATATGACATGCAGGGTCAAGATCTCACGGTGAGGATCATGGAAGATGCCTTTGAATTTTTCTAAGGAAAGAAGTTTTGGCACATCTCTGTTATGTTGTTGACGCAATAAGGAACTAGGATGAGATTTTTTTATATGTGTTAGTGAAGTAATATTCTCCATTTTAGTGTTTGGAGTAATGAATTAGATGGTGTGTATGAAATAATTGGTATCTATAGCACCATCATTTGTTGTATGCTAGTTTTTATTTTTTACAAGCATGCAAGTTCCCATTAGAGGATGAGAAGGTTCAAATTGGTGTATAAAGAAATATTGGAATTTATCTTGGTCAATGGCCTCTTCAAAATATTTTAGGGAAAGATTCATAATTTATTATTGTAATTTATGATAAAGATCATTATTGAATAAGTGGAATAGGTTCTCATCTACTATATTATGCTCAAATTTATTAGACAAAAGCTTTCCATTGTTTAATGAAAACTTATGTTGTTTCAAATTCTATTTGTTTATGTTGGAGAGCTATAAATGATGTCATGGTTATGTCATGGAGTTTACTTAGTGAGAGGATGAATTTATTTGAAAGCTTAAGTCACAATGACAAAGTGTCCAATGTGCTTGTCTTAGTATCCTTGAAGTTAGCTTGGTTTATCTTTTGTTTTGGCATGGTTATAGATGTTCAAGGATCACTATGGAGTATTAAGCATGTGAAATGGGTCCTATAATAAGTTTTATATAATTTGGATGGTTTTGTGAATGATTACAATTCATCTAGTATTACATAGGTTTCATCTAGACCTTTCGAGTCTAGTAGTAGAAAATCTAAGTAAGTAGTTTCATGATGTCATAATTAATAGATATGGATGAGTCAGGGGGAGTTTGTCATATGGTTGTGATAACATTAGTCCCTAGTTTCTATGTGTAAATTCTTAGGTCATGTAACAAAGTGTAACAAAATATATGTAAGTGCAAAGATGGGCTCCCAAGTATTTTGATAGTGTTTTCCCATACTTAGCCAATTTTGCAATGTGACAAGAAGATTCAAGTAAGAATTTTGATGTATTCATATCTTGCACATGTGTAAATTTAAGGAGAAGTTGATCATATAGGTTTTTTAAATTTTATGATTAGTTTATTTTTTATAACATTTAAGTCAAGAACTGAAGTGTGACAGAAGATATGCATGTTCAAATTTGGCCTTGCAAATATGTTTTTGACATAGTTGGCTCTGTTGTAAAAAATGTGTGTTTTAATGTTAGTATATCTCACACATGTGAGGGTTCCAAGATAATATTATCACATGGTTATATTATCTTATGTGAGGATATCATATGGTATATATTTTAGAACATGCTCTTGAGTGAAGCAAAAGATATGAAGGTACAAATTTGGCCTTCTAGATAGAGAAGAAATGGTTCCTATACTTAGTCATTTTTTCACAATATTAAAGATCAGGACTAGATGGAGATATAATGGTGCACTATATTTCATACACCTAGATATATAGTGTAAATCAAGTTAGAGAGGTCAAAGTTCTCATTGGTTAACAAAGATAAATATTGAACTTCTTCTAAGATCCAATGGTGCATAGGTGTTTGTATATATTGAGATCAATCGTGTGTGTTGATTTAAATCAGGACAAGTGTTCAATGTTTAATGCTAAAAAGAGATAAAGATGGACATTATTTATGGATCATTGGTTAGTGGGTGATTATATATGGTTCAAATTAAATTATAGAGGTCAAAGTGATAGCTATTTAACATTTTTAAAGATCGAGCTACATATAGAAGATTGATGGTGTGTGTTGAGTTAAAGTTGTTAGATTGCACAAGATGAGGTCAACTAATTCAATAGTTAATGTTTGGGTATTGGAATACTATGTGTTAAAGGTTAAATAATATTTATGTTTCACGATCATTATGGATATTTGAGAGAACATAAAGTGAGCATATTGTCTAATGTTTAACTATGAGTGTTTGTATTTGAATTTTTAAATTTATGAAGGAAAGACCAATGTCTAGTTTTTGGGCCATAAATTTTTTTATTGATATAATTTGATAGTGTAGTAAAAAAAAGTTTATTAGGAATCCATTTCACATATAATGAATCTAATTTTAATAATTTAAAGTGTGTACAATCAAATATATTGAGTTCCAAAATTTATTGTATGTTTAATTATGTTCTACAAGTAACCCGAGAAGGATGTTTGAGCTTGTTTGATGGTATTTAAATGTATCTTTATGAATTACATATCTGAGAGTGATATATAATACACAAGGATAATTTGTGTGAAGTATGAAGGTTTGAACAATTGTATGTAGTAAGAACACAGGTTTATAATTTGACTATGTATTTGTTTGTGGTGACTGTGTGCACACAATGTTGTATGAGCAATTTGTCCCTAAGAAAAAGGGTAATGTGATGTATTTTGGAAATTAAGGAGGAATTATAGATCATGTGGAATGAGTCCATGAATTGGTAACTAGTTATTTTTTATTAGTTTTCTTGGATAAGTGTCAAAGAGATGAATAGGTCTTCATAGGACTTAAAAGTGACTTAGGCCTATTTGAAAGTGGATTATACTTAAGTGTGACACATGTAAAATGATTTAAGGGTTAAGGCATGCATAATGGATGAAAATATTTCTATAATTAATGAATTCTCTATAAATTATGAGACCAAATGTCTTGGTTTCTATATTTTTGAGAAAAGAGTTGTGAGTGAAACTAGTGAAAGATGTATGTGAGAGTTGTGGAGCGAAGGAGAGGTAGAGTGCCTAGTTGATGAAATAATGAGTAGAGTAGATTGATTACTCTATGTATGAATTTTATGTCATATTTTTTTATGCCAAAAAAATTATCTTTCAATTTAAGGATATATGAAGAGGTCTAAGTGTGCATATGAGAACAATTTGAGTGAAGATGGAGAGAGAAGGTGACATGCCTATGTGAAAGACATGTATGAGATAGAGAGGGATTTTATGTAGGGGTTGGAAAATAGAGATCCATAATTAAGTGTTGAAGACATAATTTCAAAGTTAGAGGTGTTTAATGAGGTTCTAAAGGACATAATCTTTCTTAAGAGCAACTTTTCCTTATGAAATAGGTGTTGCACTAAAAGCCTTTCGTTAGAAGGATATGATTAAGGTTTTATAGTCTAAAGGAGTTGACCAATATCTTATTTTTAATTTTTGATAGGATGAGTAGTCCATGTATTTTAGGCTTGAGAGTGGGTTTTATTCCCCATGAGGGTTTTTGATAGGAACTATGTGTTATGTGTTTGATCTTGTATAGGCATTGAATGAATGATCTCTCTTATTAATGTTGCTTGATAAAGTTGATATATGCTAATTGTTTAATAGTTTGAAAGGACTAAAATTGAATTTAAAATATTAGACTCACTGATTCACACCCCTCTAAGTGATTTTACCTCTAACGATTGGTATTAGATCAAGTCCTTTGGTAAAGGCTTGATAGCTTGAAGGTGATCCAAGGTACAATAAGGGTAATAATCAAGGAGTTTTGTCTACTAATCAAGAAAAAATGTTTAATGAATCCAATTATGATTTCTTTAATTCAAGGATGAGGACATACATTATGTCCCTAGGTTTTAATGTATGGAAATTTGTTATAGATGGCTATGTTTCTCCTATTACTCCTCCATCTAGTACTGTAGATAAGAAACTATTTGAAAATGATTCTAAGGAAATGAATGTCTTCATTTATGGTCTTATAGATATTGAGTTCACCAAGGTAATCCATTTTAAATATAATAAAGAGATATGGGACAAAATGTAGATAATTTATGAAGGATATTCAAAGTTCAAGCTTGCTAAGTTGTAGACTTACAGAAGGAAATTGGAAAGTCTTAAGATGAATGAATAATATTTTGTGGCATCCTTTCTATAGAGAGTTTATTAGATTGTGAACATCATCAGAGGTCTTAGAGAGAACCTTGAAGATGCTACTATAGTTTAAAAGGTATTAAGGTCTCTATCACCCAAGTTTGATCTGAAAGTATCTTCTATAAAAGAAAGTCATGATCTTACTCAGTTGGAGATGAATCAATTACATAGCACCCTTACTAACTATAATACGAGGAATAATGATGATATACCACCAAAGAAGGAATCAAATTTCAAGATAGAAATGAAGAAAAAGAAGAATATCCAAGGTAAGAAACCCAAGGAGGATGATATTTCTAATATAGATGAGGATGAACTAATTTCTTTGATTTCAAGGAAATTAAGAATATGTTCAGGCAAGTATAAAGGTAAACTACCCCTCAAATGCTTCAATTATGGTGAGATAGGACATTTTTCTAACAAGTTCCCTTATAAGTATAAAAATCATTATGATGAAGAGCATGATCAAGGTCATGACAAGATAAAGTTTAGGTTTTATATAATCAAAAAGGGATTTAGAAGGTTTGACAACAAGAAAAAGTACTTCAAAGATAAGAGGAGTCTCTACACCAAAGAAGATTATAGCTCATTATATTTGAGTGAAGTCATTGAATCAAAGTATCATCATGAAGATGATGGTTCTATTTAAGCTATAATCCTTTTCATGACAGAGGAAGGAATTTTATCACATCAAATGGAGTCTACATGGATTGATTTAGAAGATGATGAAGATGAGGTGGATTGTGAGACTGAATTGATGAATGCTCTTGAAGAGCTAAATATTGAAAATAAGATCAATAAGAAGATGATATCTAAACTAAATAACTATGATGATCAATTCAATTTTTATGAGGCAAGATTGAATGAAGACACTAAGGAACATGAAGATGTGGTTAAGTATCTCAAATATCAATTAGAAATCCTATGTACAAGCTTGAAAGCTAAATAAGATAAATGTTCAAGGTATGTAATTGAAAATGAGTCATTGAGATCAGAGTTAAAGAAGACATATAGTAAGGTGAAGTAATTTTTGATATTTCAAAAGAGCTTAAGTGATCTAGGCAATATTTTGAATTATCAAAATCATGCAAGTGATTGAACTAGTCTTGGATAAAGATGTGAACCATAGAATTCAACTCAAGACAAGATGAAGACTAATGTGAATGTGGAAAATCATACTTTGAAGAGAAATCATTAGAAAAGGAATAAAGGTGATGAGAGAATGAAGACAAATCAAATCATACAACCAAATACCATGTGTTGTACAAATTTCAATGGTTATTGCTATACTTATAATCAATTTGGGAATAAAGCTAGAGAATGTAAGAGACCTATTAGAAATGAATTTGCATGGAATTATGATGGGGGTCATCAATCAAAAGGTATGAGAAAGGTTGAGTGATTCAAATTTCATGATGTATGACACTTTGTAAAACATTATCCATTTAAGGTAAGACAAGTTGAGTTTTCATTGAGTATGGTTTGATACAGCTATGAATAGAGAGGTTGCATTGCTAGATTCTACAAGTAAAGGACTACAAGATTGAATAGGTTTATTTAGGTTCTTAGAGTAAAAAGAAGAAGGCTAGTTAACTGATGGAAGCCAAATGTAGTAAGTATGAATCATGATGAGACTATAGGTCTAAGTAATCTATTTATTATGGTAAATAATACTTTTGAAGTTGAAGAGTACCAAGGGCTCTCATTATCTACTCATGTTGTGAATGAAGAGACCAAGCTCAAGTACAAGACCAAGGTGTTGATTAAGGCTAGTTATAAAGTGATTATATAGCCAAGTGAATATTCTATTATTATTGATCAAGTATTATTCAAACTACATCAATTATATGTGCATAATGATGAGGTTCTAAACTATAAGGTGAATTCTTTAGATGAAAAAGTGTCATAAATCTATGTTATCTCCATGTATTGTCAATATAATCATAGAAAAGGAAAATGTTGTAGTGGATGAACATGTTATTTCTCTTAAACCTAAGGAGAATAAGAAGAACTATAAGCATCAGATGACTAAGGAGGTAAGGAATATGAGTTGTGTTTAACTCTTGGTTTCACATTGTTCTAAGACATTTTGAAATAGGGTGTCTCTACCTATGCTTCTTAGGAGACATATTTCCTATGTAGAATAAAATTTGTGTTCTCAAGATAATAATGCCAATATGTACAAATAATTGTGTTGATTTTAGAAGGTCATTTGTTAAGGGGGTGCAAAAAGTTCATGAGTTTGCTTCAGAGTTTTGTGAAGGAGTTATAGTATAGGGTTAAAATGTGTGGTTTCAATTGGCTTAATGAGATTGATGGAATGTAAAGAAGAGTTTGGTGATAAAAAATGTCTATTCACTTCTTTGTGATGTGGTCCAAGATTTTTTATGGTCTAAAGGTATGTTGAAGTTAAATTGGAGATTTTTGTTTGCTCTAAGTTTTCCCAGTTTATACTTAAGAGTATGTAGGCCCTAAAATAGGTTATAAAAAGTTAAATTTACCAATGGTTTGGAAGTTCAAATTTTAGTCCATAAGTGTGTAATGTCTATCTCTAGGTGTGCAATAATTTTTAGGAGTGTGCATTTACTAGAAAGTGCTATGTTAACCTTGTTTGTTTTGAGATTCTAGGGTTTTGGGCTCTGTTAGCAAAGCGGTTTGACTTATGAGCTGAGGTCTAAGGATTATTAATATATTGACTAGGATAAATGGTTTTTCAAATCAACCTTCACAAAAATTTGAAGGATTTTGGTTTTTAAGTTATTCATGTTTTTGTCAAGATGGAGGCCTAATTGGCAAGTTGATTTGTGAAGGAAGTATATTACATAGGATGAGATAGTTATTTAAAATTGATGTGCTTGAGGTGGAATATGAGAGTCATATATATGTGAATTTTTAGGTTTTGAAGGTATGTTTACTAAAATTTTTGGGCTCCACAATCTCTAGGTAGGACTAAAAGGAGTTTAGATAGGCCTAGTATGAAGATTTGGTGATTTTTGCTTATTTTTCTCAAAAAGAGATAGGTATGTATGATTAAAGTACATTTGTTAGGTTATTTTAGACAATTTTTCCTATTTGGTGTGTGACATGAAATTCTATTGGTGACTCTTGAGGTGGCTTGTAATATAGAAGGCTAGTAAGCCTATATGGTGGTTCTTCATGGTATATGGAGATATGAAGATGATCAAGTGATGAAATGGATTAGATATTTTAGGGGGAGTCCCTCTAAAATAATTTTTGGTAAGTTCCATTAGATGTTAGTGTTTTGTGTGGTATGTCTTCATTGGTTGTAATACTTGGTTGAAGAGTGTTGGCTTTTGGTAAGAGGAATTTGTCAAGGCAAAGAAGAGGTAAGATCAAAGTAAGGGGGAGTTTTTAACATATTTATAAGCTATTAATATCCTTTTGGTAGTATTTTCATTTCTTTATGAGCATTTGGTGCCCACTTTGTCATTGTGTCAAAGGGGGGAAATTCCTATTATGAGAGTGCTTGAAGAGAGAGAAGGGAGGTGAGTTGTATGATGTATGTTGACATCAATGACAAAGGGGGATATTATTGGAGAGTTGAAAATGATGTCATGGTGATGTAATTGAGGTGCCTTTATGATTGGATGAAGTTCTTTGATATCCTAAGTGATAATGACAAAGTGTGCAATGTGTTTGTCCTAGTATGCTTGAAGTTGGCTTAGTTCATCTTATGTTTTGGCATAGTTAGAGATGATAAAGGATGATTATGGAGTATTGAGAATGTGAAAGGGGTAATAATGAGGTTTTATATGATTTGAATGCTTATTTTCATGAGTGGATTCATTTGGTAGTCCATAATTTCATCTATACCTCTTAAGTCTAGTAGTAGAAAATATAAGTAGGTAGTTTGATGATGTCATAATTACCATATGTTAGAGGGATTTGGTCATATGGTTGTGATAAAACTAGTCCATATTTTATATACACAAATTCTTAGGTCATGTTTTTAGGTGTAAAAAATATATGCAAGTGAAAATTTGGCCTCTCATGTATTTTGATAGTGTTTTCCCATACTTAGCCAAATTTTCAATGTGGCAAGAAGAGTTGTGTAAGCATTTTGATGTAGTCATATCTCACACATTTGGAATTTTAATAAGATGTTGATCATATGGGTTTGTTTAGTTTTATTCCTAGTATATTTGTGATAAATTTTAGGTCATGCACCAAAGTGTGACAAAATATATGCATGTTTAAAGTTGGCCTCCCAGATAATTTTTTGACATAGTTGGCTCTATGGTAGAAAAATATGATTGAGCATTTTAATGTCATTGTATCTCACATGTGTGAGGGTTATAGGAGTATATTGTCACATGGTTATTTTATAATATGTGAGGAGATCATATGGTCAAAATTTTATAACATGCACTTAAGTGAAACAAAATATATGGAGGTACAAAGTTGGCCCTCCAAATATATATGCAATGGTCCCTATAATTAGTAATTTTTGCACAATATTAAAGATCAGGACTAGAAAGAGATGAAATGGTGTATGGGAGTTAACATTATCTAGATATATTGTGCACATTAATTCAAAGAGGTCAAAGTGTTCATTGTTTAACAAAGAGAAAGATCAATCTTCTTCCAAGATCTAATGGTGTACAGGTGTTCATACAAATTAAGATCAATGGTGTGTGTTTATTTGAATGAGGACAAGTTTTCAATATTTAATGTTCAGCAAAAATAAAGATCAAGATTCTTTGAAAGATCAATTATGAGTAGGTGATTGTATAAATATATATAAATTGTGTGCATTAAAGTAAATATGTCAAAGTGATAGTTGTTTAGCATTATTAAAGACCGAGCTACATATAGAAGATTGTTGGTGCACGTTGAATCAAAGTTACCAAATTACATGAGATGAGGTCAACTGATTCAAGGTTTGATGTTTTGGCATTGGAAATATATGAATGAAATGTTAAATAATATTGATTGTGTGTGATCAAATATTAATATACGAGATCATGTGATGTGAGCATATTATCTAAAATTTAACTGTGACCATTTGTATTTGAGTATTTGAATTAATGAAGGAAAGACTAGTGTGTGGTTTTTGGGCCATAAATTTTGATCGTGTAGTAAAATTAAAAATTTAAGAGGAATCTATGGAACATCTAATGAACCTAATTTGAAGATGTGAAAGTGTGTACAGTTAAATATATTGAGCTTCAAAGTTTATTATGTGTTTTACTATGTTATGCAAGTAACTCGAGAAGGATATTTGAGCTTGTTATAATGGTATTTAAATATATTATAATGAACTAGATATTGGGTAGTGTTTTAGAATCCATGAGGATCATATGTGTGTATTATGAAGGTTTGACCAATCATATAAAGTTTAAACAAAGGTTTAGAATTGAACTATGTATTCTTTCATGGTGGTTGTGTGGACATAATGTTGTTTGAGTAATTTGTGCTTAAGTAAAAGGGTACTGTGATGTATTTGGGAACTTAAGGGGGACCTGTAGATCATGTGGCATGATTCCATAAATTGGTTATTGGTATTTTGTTCTTAGTTTTCTCAAAGAAGTATCAAAGAGATGAATGGGTCTTCATAGGACCTAAATGTGACTTAGGCCTATTTGAAAGTGGATTATGCTTAAGTGTGACGATTGTAAGATGCATTAAGGGTTAATTTATGATAATGGACAAAAAAGATGTTGTTAATTCATGAATTATCTATAAATGGTGAGACAAAATGTGTGGGTTTATATATTTTTGAGAGAAAACTTGTGAGTGAGACTAATGCAAGATGTATGTGAGAGTTATGGAACAAAGGAGAGATAGAGTTCCCCATTAATGAATTAATGATTAGAGTATATTAGTTACTATGTGTATGACTTGTAGGTGATATTTATGATGTTAGAAAATTAATCTTGAAGTTTAAGGATATGTAAAGAGGTTTGAGTGTTCATATGAGGATAGTTTGAGTGAAAAAGGAGAGAGAATGTGACATGCCTATGTGAGAGGTTTGTATGAAATAGAGAGGGAATTTGTGTAGGTGTTAGAAAATAGAGATCCTTCATCAAGTGTTGAAGATATTAGTTCTAAGGTGGAGGTGTTTAAGGAGGTTTTAAAGGACTTGATCTTCTATAATGGAAGTTACTCCTTGAGAAATAAGTGTTTCACTAAAGGCCTTTTGTCAGGAGGATATGATCAAGGTTTTCTAGTCTAAATGAGTTGACCAGTATCTTGTTTGTAATTTCTTATACAATAATTAGTCCATGTGTTGTAGGCTTGAGAGTGGGTTTTATTCCCCATGAGGGTTTCCCATAATAACTATGTGTTATGTGTTTGATATTGTGTATGTATTGAATGCGTGAGCTCTCTTGTTAATGTTACTTGATCTAGCTAATATATGCTGATTATTTGATAGTTTGAAAGGATTGAAATTAAATTTGAAATATTTGGGCTAGCTGATTGACCCCCATCTTAGTGATTGTACCTCTAATAGTTTATAATTGATAAAATGGGATAAATTATTTTTAATAAGATCATTCGTTTAGAATTATTGAACAAATACGTTGATGAAATCGTATAAACTAATGATGGAGTGAGATTTGAGGTGATTATACCAATACAGAGCATCTCTAGAGAGATATTTAGCTAAAATATTGGTTACAGAGAAGGTATTCATTTTAACCCAATCTTTGTATAGGTTTCCAAATTAAGTGCAAAGTAACATTTGTAGATCGTTTATAAGTGATAGTGGCAATTATACCTCATATGTCAATATTTGTAATTTGATGTACAAGATGTCCATTTTGTAAAATTAATAGTTTTATTAACATGTTGGGGTTGTGTTATAAGTTTACCATGTGCATACCTAAAGGGAGGTTGGGGGATTAGGAAATGGCACACCCCATTGAGTATGTTGAGGTTGATTTAGAGTTATAATAAGTTGTTTTAAATTTACATCATTTGATTTTCATTATTAGTTTTAAGAATATCTAGTTGGTTGAGAGTTTGTAATATTAGCTTATTATTTTGAACACTATTCTGACTAGTAGAAGTAGCTTTGAAATCATTAATGTGTTTTGAGGTATTTATAAATTGGGTAGAACTATTAAAATGAGATGCAATAGTGTCATGACAAGTAATAGTGGCATGGGAATCAATATTAAAATGAGAAGTAAAAGTTGTAGTATATCCATTATGATTTAAATGATATTAAGTATTAGTTTGCATGTTTAATGTAGGCCCATTAAAAGATACACCAACCATGTTAGTAAAAATACTTGGCATAGAGGTGAAAGAAGACATGAAAGATGATGTCATAGTGTTAGAGGGAGATACTATAGAGGGTAAAGGAGTGGATGAAATTATTAATTGACTTCCCAAAATCCATTGGAAAATATAGGTGATGGTGAATGGGGATCTTCAAAATTGAAGTCCCATCATGATGTTATATATAATTTAAGGATTATTCCATATACATTGAGGATTTTCATTGATGAAAAGAATAATTATAGATGTATATTCAATATTATTTTAATCTTACACAATTTTTATAAATAAGGGATTAAGAAAAAAAAATAGGGAGGAGTCTTGTAGTTGGTGGTTAAATGGTGACATGAATGATACTTTGATCTAGGTTAGTTATCAAAAAAATTGTCCTACTATGTTTGTTAGGAATTGTAAAATTCATCATGTTATTTTGGTTTTTATCCATGACATTAGCATAAGAAAAATTATGATGAAATTGGGAAGCTAGACACTTACAAAAGAAAAGGACAAAGTGGTTATTATACTAGGTCAAATTAGTCAACTATGTTTTATAAACAAAATAGCTAGTAGTAAATAGAGTTAAATACATCGATAGTGTTCTGTGTGAAAGAAAACATGGTATCTTATAAGAGACTAATTTGATTGTATTGATTATGTTCTATAGGAAGATAAATAGAGTAACCTGTAAGAGAATGAGTTGATTGATTCGATTATGTTCTATAGGTAGGAAAATTTTGGAATGTTATAAATTTGGATGACTAAGTGGTAATTTTATATAAAAATAATTTAAACACATAGTCAACTAGGTTAATTAAGTTGATCTAGTTGTAACACATAACACAAACCTTATATTAATGCTAGTTTATTTATGTTTCTCGATATGAAATACAATTGTCAAACATCAAGCAACAATACTGAAATGTAAATGCTAATCTAAAGATTAGACATTCCTATATGTTTTAAAATTTAATAGGGCATTTAGCTTTATGAAAGAAATAAAAAGAGGTAAGTTAAAGTTAGTTTCAGGTATGTTAAGGTTGAAATTGATCTATATTGGTGATGGTATTAGCTTCGTATTGGGCTCTACCCCTTCACTTCATAATCTCATATTGATAAGGGTGTTGGGTTCTTTACCGATATATACCATTAAACATGTATTTATACACATCTAAAAAATTGAGTCAGCTTCCCTCTTGGTGATGAAATCCATGTAAGAGACTTGGGTATAAGTTTTTTAATGCTTATTTAATATTTTTTTATCTGGTTGTGTGTGAGAGAAGAAAGTAACTAATCTGATAAATTAACCTTCCCTGTTATATTATGTGCACTACTCTAATCAAATAAGTAGATAAATAAAAGGTGAATTAATTACTACCAATGTGAGTTAATTTCCTTTTCTTGAAAAAGGTATGATACCAGGTTGATTAGATTAACCTAGTATGTAAATAGTACAAAATAGAGCTGATCTAGTCAACTCTATCTGTTGCAAGATAGTCTAGAGAAATGTAGTCGAGCAAGTAGACTAAATTTCCTAGGTAGGAAGTATTTATAGAACTAAGTCAAGCCAATTAACATAGTTTATTATAATGTGATAGCTTTTAAAGAACTAAAAATTTAGAAAATTAGATCTATAATTTAACTAAAAATGAAATAACTACGTTGATTAGAATGAACCTGAAGTTGTTTTTTTTTATCAATTTCATTTATGATTAATTTTAGTAATGTATTGAATTTGTTTAATTATTTTTTTTATGTTTTCTAGATGAGGACTCAAACCTATAAAATATAATGTTAAAATGAATTTAAACTAGTTGATCAAGTTTACATAAACTGAATAATTAAAAATAATTAAAATAATTAAAAATAACTAAAATAATTATGTCAACAAAATCTATCTATTAGTTTCAACAATTTTTTTTTTGAAAAATAGGATGAAAATCTTAATTGATGTGATTGATCTAGTTTTTTAAGAGGGAAAATCCAATCACTTAGAGATAAAAAAGATCAATAGGTTTACCTTAGTTAAAAAACCTACAAGATGATGAGCTAATTGTGTTGATCATATTGATGAAGTATAAGATGAATTGTAAAGAATAAAAAATTGGGTCAATTGGGTTGATTTCATTTTCTATAGAAGAGAAATACATGCACATAGAGCTAAACCAGGTCGATTTAATTGAATTAGTATTGAGAAGTATGCAAAAAAATCTATACTAAGTTGACAAATTCAATCAAAAAATTTGAAAATGAATATTTAAAATATTCAAGGTTTAGGTCACATTGGTCTGACCAAAATTTATGCAAATGAAAGTGAAGATGATCTAAATATCAATCCTAACTTGAAGAAGATAAATCAGCTAACTATACTACTAGCAATACATAGATAATCAGGGTCATGACCAGTATGGATATGATAAACCTAACTAAGATATCTCTTGTCCTATAATATGGCTATAGAGGGTTCCAAATCCTCTAGTCAAGAAACACCACAAAATATCCTTAGATAGGTCTTGATAGTTCAATACACTAATAAAGTAAATTAAATATAATATAGTGCTCACTAATGCTTCTTAAACAAATGGGAGATAAATATAAACAATAAACATGTAAAGAATAACTCTACTCATGTCAATGTAAAGTTAATCCTAAACAACAAGATATAATACATTCATTAGCCATTGTACATTAACAATTGAAAATTAAGAGTTGGGAATACTTACCTTGAAGACAAACCCATCAAGCCTCAACCTCTCCTTTGGCCAATGGTAATTTGGAAGAGGTTATTATGTATTTATCAAGAAAATAAGGATGGATAATGGATTGTAGTCTATCCAAGGACCTCTTACTGAATCTAAATCCTTCATAAGACAAAGGTTTAAGAAGAATGAAACCCTAAGCAATGAGTCTTTAAATATAATGGTGGATAAATAGATAAATAAGTGTAAATAAATGATTAAATTTATTATAAATAGGGATAAATATTTGTGTGTGTATCTCTATATATATATATATATATATCTTTGTGTGTGTGTGTGTGTGTATCTTGATTTGACCCTAATCCCTTCCAAAAGTTTAGCAAATGTAATTAGCATAATCAACCTTGTTAGTTAATAAATAGAGTAATTAGGTCTTAAACTAAGTTGGTTGGGCTGACTTAGTCCTATAATGTGTTCAATTCCTATAACTAAGATGACCCAATAAATTTCATTAAATAATGTGGTTAAATGGGTTTGGGCTTAAATACGGGCTCTTTGAGGTGGTAAATTATTTTGAAAAGAATGTAAGGAAGGTTTTAAATATTTGGGAAATGTGTATGAGGTATTTGTATTGGTTTTAGTTTGAAGTATAGGGAACAAGAATATTTCAAAACACCAAATACCTACCCACCCCTTTCTTGGCACACCCTTTAAGGCATGCACTAAAATAGGTTGAGAATCGATGGGTTCATGCAAGAGGGAAATCATTAGTAACTAATAAAGTTTAAAAATATTGTGTGTATACACTCTTCACATCCATTTAATGAACATCCCATTAATGTGTTGTGATAATGGTGAGAGTTGAGTCAGACTGAGTTAATTTTTGAAAATGGGGTGAATGTATCAATGTAGTCAATGCTAGACACCTGAGAAAACTTTTACTACTAAACATGATTTTAACTTATCTACAAACCCATCTACTATAACTTTTGTTTGATGGATCCACCTACATCAAACAAGATTTCTTCCATTGGGAAGTGGCACTAAATCCCAAGTGTTGTTCTTCTACATCAAACTATACTCCTCTTACATAACATTATCATACTCAAGAATGTCTAATGCCTCATGAAATGATTGTGGATTAGAAGAAAATGCAATGAAATCATGTAGGGCATCTTAAAATTCTGAATGGGTTCACTTGTTTTTTGATGTATTTACAACCCATTGGCTAGTACTTTAAAGTGTCTATCTATGACAAAGATGACCAATGCTCAGAGAGTTAGTAGTACATTCCTCATCTTCTAGAGATATTATAAGAGAAAGAGGGGAATCATCAACACTAATATCATCATCATAACTAAAACAATAATCTAAATCATTAGGAATATGAGTAGGCATATCTAAATCATTAAAACTATCAGCATATCCTAGTACATCTATGGAAGGGGAGAGGTGTCGAGTGTGTAGTTTGAAAGACCCTCTAAAAATTAAACACTCCTCTCAATGAATAACTTGTGAGTGTTGTGATGAATAATCCCATATTCATTAACACCATCAAGATATCCAATGAATATTGAAGAATAACCCTAAGGTTTCATTACCTTATGTTTCTTATTTAGAATACAGGCCATAAGATGAGAACTAAACACTCGAAATTACTTATTATGGGTTTTTGACCACTCCAAATTTTAAAAGGAGTGACTCCCTTTAATATTTTATGAGGAACTTAGTTATATATGTAATACACATAATTGATGGCATCAACCCAATATCAAGGCATAAGAGAGTTGGAGTGTAACATACATTTGGCCATTTCCTTAAGGATCTGTTCTTACACTCTACAACACCATTCTGCTAAGGACTATATGTAATTGTATGTTTTAGTTCAATCCCATCTTATGTATAAAATTTATCAAAATGGTTGATAACATACTCACGACCATTATTGATGCATAAAATATTGATGGCTTTACTAAATATTTTTTTTAAAAAGTTCTTTGATGTCCTGAAAAAGGTTAAAGAGATCAAGTTTATACTTGAGAAAATACACCCAAGTGTACCTGAAATAGTCATCAAAAATTAAGCATATATTTAGTCTTATTGAATGAGGGTTTTGGAAGGGCCAACAATGTCACTATGAATAAACTCCAATATCTATGTAGCTCTCTATGATTTTCCCTTCTCATACTTCTCCTTTGGATGCTTATCAAGAATGCAACCCTAGAAAACTCCATCAAAAAACTTAACTCAAGGCAACCTTAAAACCATGTCTTTACCACTAAGTTGCTCCAAGTAGTGATATTTGATATGGTTGAATTGACCATGTCATAATTTAATCAATTCATCTGAATGAGTGAGCAATGTAGTACAGGGTTGATCATGAGTAAAATGTAAGAAATTTTACAACCTAGATTGGTGATCTATTTTCCCAAATACAACAATGGAATCACTATTAGCTTCCCTAATAATCATAGAATTGGGTGTGAAATCAACTCTCTTATTCAAAACTATGTGAATGATTTGGTAAATAGATAAGGGATTTGTGGATAAAGAGGGAACACATAAAACATCATGAAATGTGTAATAGTTCACTTCAATAAATCGTATCCCACTAAATTATATAGAAGTATCATCACCCAATATGATGGAAGATAGAAAATAACTATAAAGATGAGAAAATGTCATATGATGAATCCATGTGGTGTGAGGCACCAAAAATAATAACCCATATGGAATGTTGGGATGCAATTTCAATAAGTGCTTTGCATTTATATTTTCCCTTCTTACTATCTAAATTTATCATTAGAAGATGCATGTGTTAATGAAATCTAAGTATAAGAATTAGGGATACTAATATTGTGTTTCTCAAACATTTTTGTCAATTGGTCAATCTATTTATTCATGTATTTGGACTCGTCATGCCTATATTTATTGAAATAGAAACATGTGAGTCATTCTGTCTTGGGTTTCCCATTTGCAAAGGACTATTTTGATGCTTTTGGCTTAACATCAAATTTTGAACCCTTTCATTCTTTGGGTATTTATTTTTTTGTTTCTTCTCCTTATTTTTGGAATCCTTCTATATTTTATGACTCATAATTAAGACATGTTATTTAAATGACTTCACTGTACCCATTTGTATAAGCTTATCTTGTTATCAAGTCAATTTAACAACAAATTCATCTAAGGATGACATAATCCATATAGCTCTAAGGGCATGCTTAGTGGCATGGAAGGTAGAAATGAATAAAACATACTCAAATCCAAATTTTAAAAGGATGGAAAGAATCAATTGATCATCCATTTTATCAATCCCACATATTTTCAATTACAACATGTGTGATTTGAACTTGGTAAAGAACTCTTGAATCATATCAAAGTCACCTAGGTTGAAAATGATGAGCTTTTTATTTGACTCATGACCCACTATTTCATCTTAATTTTAAATAATTTATCCAATAAGGACCACACTTGATTTGGAGTTGTTATAGATTTGATATGAAAAAGAAAATCAGGAGACATAGATAGGTAAAATAGATTCTAGGATTCATCACTTTAGCTATTCCACTTCACCTTCTCCTACATCATGTGTTGGTTATGTTTTTATACCCATCATGATATATTTTAATCCTTTGAACCTCAAGATGATTTATAATTTGAATTTTCACTCATGATATTTGAATGGTGTAAGAATCAAAATTGAACCAAATCCATGGTGTAGAAATGAATTATGTGTTGAATTTTGTGTGATGTAGACTGGTAATATGATACCTCCTGAATCTATATAGGTTCAAACTTATAAGTTATTAAAATATCACTAATGTGAAGAGCTCAAAAAACCTTGCACTATAAAAAAAAATGTCACCTAAAAAGGAGATGTAGACTAAAATTTATGCATGTTTGAATGTTTCTTACTTTTAAGAAAAGAGTATCTCCATTTTGCATAAATTGAAAAAACTTGGGTGTGTAAGATTTGGTTGGCCAACTTGGTGAGAAAAGTTAAGCCCCTTTGGGTTGGGCATTACTAAAAGCTTAAATTTATATGTTACCAAGGGGCCAAGGGTTAGGACAAGGAACTTATTTTGATTTATTTTAACGTGGGTAGTGTATCACCCTAAAAAAGGACCCCCCTTTGAAATGAATAGTGTCACCTTCCACTACCTTAAATTTGATGGTTGCATACACATCATAGCTACGTAGAATAGTTTTTTAGAAATTAAGGTGTGATTTGATAGATGGTGGAGTATATGGGGGATTTTAACACTATTAGTGGGTTTTATATGGGTTTTTATCACCCTTGTCATAGTCTTTAAGGGTTTTTAACACTACCAATAAGTTCCACAAGGGTTGTTATCATCCCTATCAGTGTTTATGGGGTGTTTTTGCATAATTATTTAGTTCTATAGGTCAGATTGGTAGGTTTATTAGATACTATTAAGTGTGTTAGCATACCCTTTAGGGTATATTATTTCTTCTATCATGCACATCAAGATTTGTCAAATATGTCAATAGGGTCATCGAGGTCTAGTGGGTATATTGGCATGCTCATCAGGATCTAACCAAGTTGCATATATAGGTCATAGGTTCCACAAAGGTTTATAAAATTGACATCAAACTATGAAAAATATACATGTAGGGGTCATGGGTTCCATGGGTCTCACTTTCAAGATCATCAACATCTACATGTGCTATAGATAGGTGCACATAATTATACCAAGTTCAAGAAATCCTAAATTTGTAAATTTGGAGAAAATTATTAAAAAATTAAGAGAGACACACTTATTTTATTTAAAAACCCAAAAAATTTATAAATGGTTTTTCTTGAAAGTCAATTGATGTACAAATTTTATATATCTTGAGAAAATGCCTCCAAACCCTCCAAAATGGATGAAAATTGTCTATCACAAAACAAGGTCATGTGCAAAGTTAAATCTAGGATTTTAACATATTATGAATCTAATGAAGCTATTATTTTTTTAGTTTTTGGCCTTGGATATATAGATTTACATATATTTTGGGAAAAAACCCCACCAAACCTAATAAAATCAAAATCAGTAAAAACCCTAAACAAGATAGAATGTAAGATCTCATAATAGAATTGATGGCAATCATATACTAGTAGAGATTTAATACCATGTTATAGTGGGTTGAAATTAGTATCAATTAGATAGGTTTTAATACACATAGATTAACATGTATGTATTATTAAAACCTAAATAACAACTCACAAAATGGAAAAAGCTTATCTTCACAAAAAAAGTTATATTAATGAGCATTAGCCAAAAATTGTATAGGAAGATACATTATATAGTGAGTAATTATGTCATCCAATAATTTAATTAAATCAAATCATAATTATAAAATTAATTAAAGTGAATTTACCCTAATGATATATTATTAACCTATCAAGATAAATAAGACCGTATAGACAAAACCCAATGCGACAAAAGCATACACCAACACAATTAAAAAATATTATTACAGATATTCTCCAAAATTTTAAATGGGCCTTACCAAATTGGTTTGATATGTTTACCTTAAATTTTGTGCTGTTATTTTATTATGTGAAGACAAACTAGATCACCAACATGGAATTGATTATCAACCTGATGCTTGTCATGCCTAGCCTTGTATTTGGATTGGCTCTTTTCCAACTACTCTTGGATAGTTTCATGAACATATTGTACCTTATATATGAACCTCTTGGAATTGTCTTCATAATTACTTTCATTCATCACTATTTCTTATCTAAAATTTAAGTCCAAGGGAGAGTTAGGCAAACAACCAAAACAAGACACAAAAGGAGATTTACCTGTAGAAGAATATATGGCATATTTATAAGCATGTTGCACATAACTCAAGTTTTCATCCCAAATATTGTTATTCATTTTTTATGTATCCTAAAATAAAGTTAACCACTATAAATCTTACTGCTTTTATTTGACCATTAGTTTATGGATGAAATGCAGTGATCTTCTTGAGCTTCATGTCCATCAAGTCCTATAAAGCTAAACAAAAGTTCTCTATGAATCAAGAATCCTGATAAAAAATAATAGATGTGGGTAAACCAAAATGAACAAAAAAAATTGAATATCAAGTGTTTAGTCTCCTCACTTGTGATAATTTTCTTACAAGTCACCAAAACATATATTTCAATAAATCTATCCATAACCACATAAAAATTCATGATTATTTCTATACATAGGCAAGCCAACCAAAAATTCCATAGAAACACTCTCCCATGTATTTCTTGGTTCATGAAGTGGGGTATAAAAACCCAAATTTCTCTTAATAGGATTATTAGTGGCACAAAGAATACAACCTTATACAAATTTGGATACATTTTCATCCATTTAAGGCTAATAATAATAACTATGTAACTGTTCAACTATTTTTCCATTGCCAAAATGACCTAAGACAATAAAAGTGTGTGATTATATAATCACATAGAATCTTTTATCTTATGGAATACATAACAAGATGATACAATAATCCATCTTGCATGTGATAGTCTAATTCTTCTACCTAGTTTTCATGGGATAAATCTTTATAGACATCCTTAAAATCAACACCTCTAGCATATTGTTCCTTATAAATTTCATGCATTAAAGAACTATGATGAAAAATAATAGATGTTAAAATAGGAGGTATTGAAATAATATAAGTTACCTTGTTTTGTGTACCTTTCTTATACATGATCATGAGATGTAATTTTTGTAAAAATCTTATTTAATAAAAGTTCCTTGATTGTCATAGCTTTGACTATGGTTTGAGATATTACAAAGGCTAGTGACCCATATAGATTATTATATATGTACCCATTTAGTATTTATTCCATTTTTCACAATTTTAACCAAAGAATATAATTGTTTACAATAAGTTGGATATCCCCTTACTACATTTGTGAAGGTTTCATAATGGTAACAAATGATCTTTTACTTCTACATTAAAATTGCACCCATGGCATAATCTATTACATCATTTTCAATCTTGAATGGCTCAAACAAATATGGTAGTGCTAACACTAGGGCTATGCTTTTCTTTTCTTTTATCATGTAAAAGTATTTTTTATTCTTGCCTTCCCATTGAAATACATGTTTACTACTTGTCAAAGCATGTAAATGAGATGTAATCAATGAAAATTTAGTAATAAACTTCCTCCAATATTGGACTACCCCTAGGAAGCTTATAACTACATTTACATTATTATTCTTAGGACATTTAATTATGGATTCAACATTAGAGGGATCAATTTTAAGTTCAAAACCCCCTACTACATAGCCTAACCATATTAAATATGTGTTTACAAATTCACATTTAGACATATTTAATTATAATTTATCCTTTTCAAAAGTATCTAAAACTTTCCCAAAATTTTGAAAATTGTCTTCCCAAGTTTTACTAAATATAAAAATATAATCTAAGTAAAATATAAAATATTCATCTATTAATGGACTAAATACATAATTCATAACCTGAATTAAGGTGGTGGGTGCATTACAAATCCAAAAAGGCATAACAAGCCACTCAAAAAGACCTTGCTTAGTTTTGAAAGTAGTTTTCCAAATATCACCTTCACTAATTATAACTTGGTGGTAACTAATACTTAAGTATAAATTAGTGAAATAAATTAAAATTTTAAACTGATTTAAAATATCATCAATGTGAGGAAGAAGGTATCATTTTTTAACCATAATTTTTCACTGATTGGAATTTCATGCACATCTACCAAGTTTCATCTTAATTTGGCACCAAAATAATTGGCAACCCACATGGACAAGTGATTGGCTAAATGACCCCTTTATCAAGTGATTCTTTAATTATCTTCTTTATTTATTCATTCTCTACCATGAAAAACCTATACATGCCAATATTAGGAAGAGGTGCATCTTGTTGTAGTTGTATATCATGTTGAATATGCACTTTTGAAGGTAATCCTTGTGGATCCTTAAAAAGTAATCATATTTAGACATAATATTAACTATTTCATTTTATGTTTAGTATCACAACCTTCTATATCCTTATATTTATCATCATCCTTGGATTTTACCATGAGTACAAAATTATTACTTGCATTGACATGCTTTTTCATCTATCTTATAGATACAAGTGACAAATTTTCCTATATCTAATAGGATCTTACAATGTATTAAATCCCATATTTTACAATAAAATATTTATCCTCTTACCTATATAACACTTATTTTCTATCTTATAAATAAGGAATTCACAAAACAACCCCATATATATCGAGTGGAACCACATCTAACTCTACCTCATCAATGAACTTAGAGGAGATTAAAAATCTAATTTTACATGTTTTATTTATATTTATAATCATCACACACCCATACTAAAGGGTATGACTTAGGATGTGGTTTAGTTTATATTACTAAATTTTTCACAACTTCTTCATAAATGATATTAATTTGAAATCTAGTATCAAAAAGATTATCTTTAATAGTATGCTTAGAAATTACTCTAATGTGTAAAAAAACACTTCTTTTATTTTCATCATGCATAGATTAATAATTTAAATAATAATTATGATTAAGAGATTTAGTGATAGAAGAGGAAGAACATAAATCTTGTATTCCCATGGCATGACTTTGGTCTCATCACTATAATCAGATCTAAGATATTATTTTACTATTTTATTAGTATTTTTACCTCTATTATTCTTGAATCATTTTTGCCTATGTTCTAAGTGGAGCTTCCAAAAATTAGCATCGTCATGGACTTATATTTTTAAATGAGAGAAAAAGGATTTCCATCATCTTTTTTGACAATAGAAATATGTTTCATCTTACCTTTTCCTTTACCTTTACTTTTATGTGGTTTACTTTGTTTCTTTGTGAATTATTCCTTATCCTTGGTTACTTTCACTTTATTAAATATGGGTAACTTGGAAATAAAATTAATCAATATTAGTATGGTTAGACATGAGTATTTTATGCCTCAAATAACTATGTTGTCCACTAATATATTTCAAAAGAATCACTTAAGTGTAAATAGGAATAACTAACACAAAATCCATCTTTATAAATTCCTATGTGTATTCATGTACACTTTGACCCTTATTACATTTTACCAATCCATAGTATCTTGTTGAATGTAGCCTAATGGATAAAATTGATTTTTCAATGCAAAAACAAAATCAGCCAAAGTATAAATCACTTTAACATGTTTTAGGATATCTTATGCATCTTACTCCCACCAAATGAGTTTTGTACCATCCAAGTTAAAAATAACTAACTAAATTTTTGGTTACTAATCATTAATGTTATAAACCCTTCACTATGCTTCCTTCTACTTGATCTAATTTCTCTGCACTAAGCTCTCTGTTATAAATTGACAAATCAAACTTAACATCAAGCTTTATTATGGAATAAATAAGAATTAGAAACTTTATTTTGTTTATCAAAGGAATAAATATAATTTTTTGAAGGAGACAGATGAGATTTAAGAGGTTCTTCTCCTTTACCCTTACTAATGGTTGAGGATTATTTCTCTTGTTTAACTTAATGTTCACCTTTTATCCTCTTCTTCCTTTCATGGTACAATTCTTCCACCATGCTCTTAATATTGAGATAATATTGACATAAGGTTGATTTTTATTTTGGTTATCCCCTTGGAGAATACATGGCTTAACTTACACATTTTAAATCAATTTTAGGGTTGTACTCTTCAAGTTATTCTTCTCCTTGATTTGAACTAGACCTAGTTTGGATGTAAAATGGAAATGTGAAAATATTAAAACCACATTAAAATATCCCCAATTAAATTTATCTTATACAAAATTGTACAAATTGTTATTTAATGCAAGATGCACACTATTTATAAATTTTATATACTCGTAACATTTTTCTCAATTTCTATCTTTTTATATGAAATTGAATTGTTTGGTTAAAAATTAGGTTAATTAATGATATAAAATATCAAATAAATGAATATAAATAGATAAAATAAATAAATTAAATTGATAATGGAGTTCTCCCTTTTGGGGGCTATGTCTCTAGGTCTAAAAATCACTCATACCGATCTATTAAATGGTATAAAATACAATTTTTCATATAATTTTTACACTAAAATATGACTTTGGTATGAAAATATAACCTTTGTTCTACCATTATAAATTATTTTAAAGAATATATTATACGTAATTTGTCTCTTTCCTGCATAAAACATTATTACTTATTTCTTACATTCTCCCCTTCAAAGGGGAAAAAAAAGTTTCATCTCTACTCTTTTTCAAATATAATAATGTGACTTTTATAATGTTTCCAAGGACCTTTTTTTTATGTATTGAATCCTTATATTTTTAACCAATATGTTGGGATTCAAATCATACTTTCATTACATGTTTTTAGGCTTGGATAAGGATTCCACACATTTCAGGTGGGATTTAATCCCACATGAATAGGGATTTTTAATAATAATGTTTTAAATAAAAGTTTCAACACCATATGAATTTGTCTTAAGACAAATATATGTATTAGGGTATGTGTTTATATTTTTCACATGTCAAGATACCATTGGTAAACATGTCAATTCATGATTGGTCCAATTGTACATGTCCAGTCACCATCATAATTTTACCCTGTGTATATGTTTTTTACCTATTTGGATTTGGATTACATAATTTTTTTGGCTTCATTAAAATTGTGTTGTAAATCTCTCAAAGATTTATTCAATGCATGGGAAGTTTTATAAAAAATCTAGACCATATGATTAAATCAATGTAGTGATCCTTATGTATTAATGAACCAAGTATGCATCAGTCCTCTTAGGACTCAAAAAGTACATTGTTGTAAGGATTACTCAATAATACTAGTAGTCACATCTGAAATTTATAATAAGATACATTAATTATCATACAAGTGGGTCAATAACCTTAGTTGTAATTAATAGGAAACATAGAATCAATTACACTAGAATCAATTACACAATAGTATTATCGAGTAATAAGAAATCAACACATGATAATTTTAATAGCCATGAGTAAGTATCAAATACCGGTTGAAATTAGTTTTAAGGAATGAGATCATTATCTGGGTGCTTTACCTCCAACCACAAACCAATGGTTCCCCCACACATATCACCACTAGAAGTGGCCCTTACCTTCACAAAGGGAAGATAGTGATAATGTG
Organism: Torreya grandis; assembly: GCA_037957365.1. NCBI lineage: Eukaryota > Viridiplantae > Streptophyta > Pinopsida > Cupressales > Taxaceae > Torreya > Torreya grandis. The sequence continues at coordinate 671,692 of JARHVA010002043.1, forward strand.
AGCATATAGATCCATATGAGAACAAATGTGTGATTACAATAACTATTACATTCATAAAATCATATAGACTATAGGTACACCTTTATATAATATTACCTAGATTAAACATGCAAATAAGATGTCCATTGGATAGACAATTTATATAGCTATAACATCACTATGGAAAAAATATGTATAGTATTTAGACTTTAAAATAGTTTGGGTCATTATATAAATAAACATTACTCTTTTATTTAACATATAATCATCAATATAATCCTTACTAAATTAAATATGTGTGACTTGAAATTTGGTATCTTGCCTATCACACATCATTCCTTGGGTAACAAGGTTGATCTTAACTATCCTCAGAATCAAAGAATATATTATAGTTTTAATCACATAGGATAATTTTCCTAACTTTTTAAAATAATTTTAGGATACTTCAATGTTACATCATATTAGTGTATTATTCATATAGGAATTAATGATAAAATAATGTCTATTTTATAACTCCAACTACACATCTAACAACTCCCTTTTTCATAACAATATTTAACATAGTATATTTTCCATTGAAAACAAGGTTACTCATCAAGTCTCAATTTTATTTTTTCACTATTATATCATACATATACAAGTTCTTAATATGTAACATTAGTAAAAAAATTCATTTTATATAACTAATATCTCTAATAAAAAGCCACAGTACTCAAACATGACCATAAAAGGTTTAGTTTTTGAAAATAATAGTATTGGGTAAATATTTGACCATAATACCACTAAGCTAAGAGCATCCCAATGCTGAATTTTATCCTTGCCAACTATAGGGCTTTTAAGTGTTTATATCAACTATCTACATGTCTATAATTTGACAATAACAATACTTAATTTACTAAATATATGCTAACATTGATCATCCAAATTCTACCATTACCGTGAACAAATGTATTCTATACATATCCAACATATTTATAGCTTAAATACTCTTTACCAAGGTTTTTCAGAGGTATGCTTCACATTGTTCTACATCAAAAAAAAATATTTTTTATATCTATAACACAATATTAACAAAATTTCATAATAATAATATAGTGTTCAAAGCTTAGATATGAACCACACTTTTAGTTCCCTTATGATTCCATAAGTTTAATACTCAGCTTTGAAGATCAAGGACATAAGTTATTTGAATAGTTTTACTTATCTAAATGCAATTTTTATGTATACAACATATTCAAAGGTAATATTATACAATAAATATTTTATTTTAAGAAAATAATTATACTAATGTAGTAATAAATCCACAATATAACCTTTCTAGTCTAGTTACAAGTTTGTATTAGAGTAGAAGATATTTTTTATTAAAGACTTATGTAGTTTATAAACTTATATCCTCTAATACTAACCTTTAGGAAAATAATATAAGTTTTTATTATTATTATCCACCACTTCTATATAAAATTGGGTGAGTTTCAACTCTTAACCCTATGCATATAGGAGTGCATATCCTATAAAAAATTAATAGAACCCACAATGTATAGTAATGAATATAAATAATAAATCTTAGTAATTTTAAGATAGAAAATTTCTTCAATATTCATTTTAATCATTAAACATACTCAAGGTATAAATAATGTGGTAATGGAGGTTTAGTATAATCAATAAATACATATTTAAATAAGTGAACTTAGTCTTCCATAATTCAAATTACAAAAGCATAAGTTCATGTTCAGTCCCTAAAATATATGTTCCTAAAATAAAGATAAGGATATATCTCGTAATTTATTGATAAATGGATTTACAACCAATATGGATATATAACCAAAAACCATTAGGGATAGATATAAAAAAAACACCATGACAACCCTAAATATGTCAAATGGTTACCCTATAACTTATAAGGTATTACATTCATTCATATACTTGTAAAACAAATAAAACTAAATTTTTTTAAAGTAAAAAAGTCAAAAATAAAAAAATGTCATTAAAAAATCAATATTCAAACTTATAAAATCATTACTTACATGGTTTTTATGTATTAATAAATTGATAACTTTATCCATGAGTGTAAGACCATTTTCAACTTCTCTTTCTCTTATTCACCTCCTTCATTGTGCCATACCATTCCTCCTTCCCCTATTTTAAGGTTTTGTTTACCATGGATTATAACTAAAAAATATTCATACTTTATTTTTCCTTAAATTTCCAATATAACATGAATTCACTCCTCGATTAAAATAGAAAGTCCAAGACCCAACAGGTTGCAAGTTAAAATTAAAAAAATTCAACATGCATTTTTTTAGCTAGGCCAAAGTGAGATTGTTTATTTCCACTGTGTGGGACTTATTTTATGGTTTCTACTACTATTTACATAACTAGTACCACATATTAAACTTGAATTCACTATTTGAATTCATTTTGGATAAAACTTAATCAACTTTGTTCCTTGATTAATAATTACTTTAATTAATCAAAATATGTTGTACACACCATTAGTAATAATCCACTTATGTCCTCTTCCCATGGTGTTAAAATAATTTATTAGTAATAATCAATACACCATATGGGGTTTACCTAATATGATAATCAAATTAAGGATTATGATATAAAACATAAATTTTATGCCATTCATCCTTACCTAGATAATGATTACCTAGTAAATGAAATTTATGACTATATAGGTAAACCCAAGGATATGATTATTCAATAAAGTTAAATACATATATTATGAGACTATAAATTATACCAAAAATATATAAATAAACCTACATTATCATAAATAGTATAAATTTCATACCTAAGGATAGACAAACATCATACATAATGGAAAGAAACACCTAGGTAATCAATATAAAAATAAAATGTAATCAAAGTAACTAATAATCAGGTAGTACTACATGAGTATTTGATTATTACGTTATCATTATATCAACCCCAAAATTTCATGATATGCCACATTATCCCTTATTATTATATCCATCAAGGTTTCAATGTGAGGAAAGGAATAAATTATCCTGCATCCACTCAACTAGGTAAAAATGGTAGCTAGTCCATTTCCACACACACACACACACCAAAAATAAATTAAATAACTAACTCAAAATTATTTTTTAAAATGAAACCATAACTTCATAATCATAATACACAAATAATAATGTAATCATCTATTTTATAAAAATACAATAATTTTGTAAATACATATTACAAATGCAAGATATAAAGTCTAAACTAGATCAATTACAAAAGTGTTGAACTCAATAATAAAAAATAAAAAATATTAGGTTTAACAATTAATTCCATTATTTTTTTGTAGGGGTATAATGGGTTGTAATAGTTACATATGGGGTATGTAAATTCCCATAGGTTAAGTCATTAAATAATACTTAAAAGACTCTTGATATAGTAGACATGTATATATGTATCATTGTTGACTAGTTTTATATATACATGTAAAGTAGAGGTAACATATTAATATATTTAATATATGGTATTCCCAATATAATATTATAGTTGAGATCATTAGGCATAACTTAGAAAACTATAGTAATTATTCTAGGACCCACAATAATATTCAATGTATTTTTCGTAATAATCTATATGATATATTATCAAATACATGAATTTTAATATTAAAATGAGAAATATCCTTTGATTTTATATCAAAAAAATTTATAAATGAGATATTAAAAATATTTAGTCTACATCGATTATCTATGAAAACCTACTTTGTTGGCATACTTTTAACAAGCACTTGAATGTTCAAAGAGATTTTTTCATTTATAATATTCTTAGTGGATAAGTCTTATTTTAAAAAGAGATAATTTAGTTTATCTATCATAAATTTTTAAGGATAGAGGAAATATATGGTGGTTCTACATCACTTGAAAATATTATGTCACGTAATGTAGCGTAAAGCATATATTTAGGAACATGCATTTTTTAGAGCATTTCTAGCATAGTAACTTTGACATGGGCATTTCTAGTTGATCCATGGTATCATAACCATTGGTTCTCTTTGTTCAAGGTAGAGGGGATTGAGGATAAATAATATGATTTTCCTTTTTTACGGTATAAAATGAGTGATCCTACCCATTCACATTATAACAACATTGATCACATAATATAAAATGAGCCTAAGATGAATAATGGGAGTGGGATAATAACTTTTAGTATTCATGGACCATATTTTGTGGAAAAAATAGAGTCATGCATGTTTTATGGCATTGATTAGTAATTGAAACTAATTCAAATTAAATAATTAGATATTGTGGATTATGATTAAAGGCTAAATAATTTATATTGTGACTTTGAATCCTATTATTGTACATGAATTTTATCCGTTGAATCATATGTTTATTAAATATTTTACATATTAAAGGAGAAAAAGTAATGATTACAACCGTATAGTACACACAAAGATAAAAACAATGTTCATCCATTATAAACATATGTACATTTTTATATTAAGTAAAATCATAAATGAAAATTAAAAAATGGGTTATATACAAAAATATAAAACCCCTAAAATAAAATAATAAACCCTATGGGAACCTAGGGATTGATAATTCTCAATACAATGTTCAAGTTCACTAATATGTTTTACCTTTTTTTTATTAATGAACCTTAACTATGATATAAAATACTTGAGATTATTTTATATTAAGAAATATATAATATATATAAATATAATTGTAAATGACTGAAATTTATTTGACATTGTAATTTAATAGTTATGGATAGTATCACAAAGGTTTAATATACTTGGAGGTTAACTACTCTATAGAAGATTAAGAATTTAGAAAATCATCAAAAAATATGAAAAACTATATTTCAAGTCACTTGAATCATGATTTGGACAACTATGTACACCTAGATGGTATCATAAACCTTAGGTGTGTACCATCAAGTGTTATGTCCAAGCCTACTGGTTCTACTTATGTGGATTTTTATTTTCTATTTGATATATTAAGTTGAAACTACTTATCTTCAAATATTATGTGTCTTCCTAAGGTTTGATAATACATGAAACTCAATAAAAAACTTATTATTCACTTGAAATATGAAGTCCAATTGAAATGGTAAAATTATTCCTATAAAGGGGAAGAAATGTGGCTAGAGCTAACCCCAACCACTTTCCATTGACTAGTTGAGGCTTGCCTACATATCCAATAATCTAAAGGGGAAATTTAAACCTCATGTAGTTCTCCTTTTAAGGTGAATTTGTGGAATGGTGTTATTTAAATGTATGCAACATGTGATCTAGATATTGATTATTTATAGTTGAAAATCTTGACTTGGTTCTTTAGTGCTTCAAATTTTGAAAGGACTTCCCTTTAGTGACTGATTGGAAAATTTGAAAAAATAGGGAAGTCCTCTTTAATGTGTAAGTGTTTTAATATGATTTATAAGTGATTTATAGATAATTAATAGGTTTATGCCTATTTTGTATTAAAATAAAACTATTTGGGTGTTTTTTATGCCATTAACATGGGAAAACATATGAGCTGACCCATAATAAGGATGATAATTTGAATTTTTACCCTTTTTAAGAATGAATGAACTATGATAATTAGATAATACCATAAAAATATATGTTCTAAATTTGATGTTACCATTTTTAAGGTATAAAAATTGCTTTGATAGTCTAGAGATGTCTGAGTGAGATAGAAAGATAGTTTGACATAGACTCTGTGGTTTCTTACATGTGATTGATAAAAACATAAATATGTGAGAGAATGTTGAATGAGATTAATTTTTTTACACATAAGTCATGTAGGGTGAAGTTAAGCCAAAAATGTAACATTGTCAAGTATCAATTACAAAAATTTAATTTCTAAAAAGTCCCCCACCTTCTAGTATTTAAATGTAATAAAAATACTAGAGTAAAAGGATAAATATGTACTTTAGTGTGTAAAAAACCATCTATATTTGGGATAAGGCTCAAAATGTGAAACTTATTCTTCAAATAAACAATAATGAACATATTTTAGTCAATTCCAATAAATATAAATATGGAAGTGCATTATTTGAAATTTTTATTGAGAAAGAGGAAAGAGTACACCTATCTATGGGTGCACCATATTTTTATATATCTTATTGAATATGATGTTTCCATATTGGAGCATTGGAGAATGGTTCCTAATATTAAACCCTTTTAGATAGTTGGGGGTGATCAATCCCCAAATTGTGTAGCTGTATACACCCTAATTTGGTCAAGGAAACACAAGTATTATGTATTTTGTTTCTCTTTGACATGAAGGTCTTGGTGATGAATATATCCCTTGTTCTCATGGTAATTTTGGATTTTTTGATATTTATTGTCTTATTTTCCATATATTTTTTACTCCTGATGGTCCTAAATCACCTCATCCCAGTCACAAGACCCCCTAGCCTATCTTGCTTAGTATTAAATCTATTTTTAAGCCTCAGGTAGTGCCATTATTAGGATAGTAACACCATGTGGTACTAGTGTCTAATTATGTTGCTTGTGTTTGATAGTCAGTTTCTCCCATGTTTTGGTTCTTAACCCTACCTTAAGAGTTCTCTTATATTTTATCCCTCTTTTATAACTTTTCATCTAAAGAACAAGGTCTTATATTCAAATCAAAGTTTCTTATATATAAAGAGCCTCACAAAGCATTTTGCATCCAACACTTACTATTTTGTCACATAATTACATAAAACCAATCAATAGTAAAACTTAATACTCTACATAATACTCAAATATCACATGTAGACATTGTATGTTTGATCAAATAAGGGCCTAAAAAAGAATTAGTCTAGCATACCATGTACATTGATTATGCATGTTCCCTAAGGGATAACTACATGCAATTTGAGACTATTAACATTAGGGTTAATATACAAAGCATCTAAGATGATAGGGGTTCTTCTCTAAATGATTGTAATATCCCACAATCTATTTTTTCCTTTTCTTTTGCATTTGATCTAGTTATTATTTCATTTGTGCAGGTATTCAATAGGATTTTAGAAGATATTTAGCAAACATAGTGACATAAATGAGCCTTTAGAAGACACAAAACCACCTACAAGTCCCCCAAAACCTCCCACATCTTCCTTGAATGTTATTAGACAACTCCTTTAAGAGGGACACTAGCACCATTATTAGACACTAGCACCATATGCCACTATTGTCCACATAAGGGTGCTACTATTAAAAGCTATATTTCAGCTACAATCATAAAATGAAAGGTTTTTGATTGTTTATCTAGCATATTTTAGCCTCTTCAGCTACATAAATACCTATTTTACTCAAGATAAGTTCTCTTTCTCTATATTCTTACTATTTGGAAAAGGATTTTCAAATCAATTATTTCCAGTTTTCATTCTAGGTTATTTTTATACTCATTTAGAAACATAAGATTTACATACCCTAATTCCTAAGACATTAAAACACTTGGTGAACCCATATTACTTAAAATATTTCATTAAACCCTATTTTTTTGTAGGGTTTTCCTTCTTCAATTTTTGTGCACTAAATTATGGTTACAAACTTCTATTTTTTCTTGATTTTTGGCACAACCTATCTCATTCAAATTAATCCTATGTTAGGCTTTCATTAAATTAAATCAATTTAAATTTTAATAAAATAAGCCTCATTCCAAACCTTAGATCCATATATTAGGTCCCTATGCATCCAAATACTAATAGTTAGGTTTTCAATTACAATCCTAATTTCTTATACACATTGGGTAAATATTTCTCATAGTTGAACATATACTTATGTTATATTACATTCTACCACTTGTGTTCTTTTTAATAATTATTTACATTATCTTCTTTGGAAAAATTAAAATGGCATCTAAGAAGCCTCCTACCCCTTACCTAGTTGATGAGAAAATGATTTTTTATCATAATGAAAATAATGAATGGAAATTTTTTCAAGATTATATATTATAACATGAAAATGGTTTAATTAATAATAATGATGATTATTTTTTTAATAAAGGATATGAAGATTACTATGAGCATAGAAATGAAAATATTGATGAGGATCTAATAGATACATCTTCTTCTCTTTCCTCTCCCTCTTTTCTTACACCTCAAAATCAAACTAATGATATAATTCCAAAATAACCTCTTTTTAGTATTGCTTTGTTCCAATGTGATCCTATATTTCCATCTACTTTCACTACCTCATTATTCAAATTAAATCAATATAAGTGTAATACATGAAATCCACTTTCGCACAATTCAAGTAAAGTATACAGGATCAATGCATCTTATTTACCCTTATTAGTTAAATTCAAAAAAGCATGTACCAATGATATTACACATTTTATCAATGCACAATCTAAGGTATACAAAATTATTTTATCATCTTCTTTTACATTCCAAGTCAATGAAATGATTTTTTATAACATAATGGTAATGCAAATGTCTCTAATTCTTATCCTACATGTCATAATATGTGAAATGAAAACATTATTACTATATAATCTACCCTTGACTCCAAGATTTAAATTAATAATCATTTACTCACTCCACACCTATATAGGGAATAAATGCATTTCATCACACAAGCACATGATTACACATTACATAGTAGTAAATATATAAAATCTTCTCTCTCTCTCTCTCTCTCTCTCTCTCTCTCTCTCTCTCTCTCTCTCTCTCTCTCTCTCTCTCTCTCTCTCTCTCTCTCTCTCTCTCTCTCTCTCTCTCTCTCTCTCTCTCTCTCTCTCTCTCTTAGTGAGCATGAAAATAATACTTCTAATATTACCTTTACAAGTGAATTAAAATATGATTTGATGAACCTTGGAATAATGATTATTATGAGCATTGTGAATAATACATGGAGTATACACCTTCTATTTCTCTTCCTAATTCATCTATTTCTGTTGTTTAAAAACATGATAGGTCACATGTTAGAACCACACCTTCTAGTTCTCTTCCTAATTCATCTATTTTTGTTGTTTAAAAACATGATAGGTCACATGATAAAAACTCACACACTTATTATTATGTTCATAGTTTAAATAATATGCATTCACATGTTAATAAAGTACATTATAGCCTATTGGCATGTGATACATTTTTGAAAATTAACAAAATAAGAGATACCAATGAATCTCCCTCAACCCACCTTAATATAATAGAGCTTGTTTCTAAACATAACCTCAATGAAGGTGATAACTCATTTTAATCTAACAAAGTCCAAGCTATTACATCTACAATTTTTATAGAGAGAAAACTAATCCTCCATAAAAAGGGTTCCCAAGTCAATGTACCAATGGTTAAGATAAATAACACAATTGAAAAATTAAACTAACCTCTTGATGATGCTAATACACCTTCAAAAGATGTAATATTCTTAGTGCATGATGTGGGTGATTTTAAATAAGAATTATACCATCTCATATTGGAGAATAAATCATACCAGTGTCAAGCCTACTCTAAATGTCATCCATGGCAATTCTATTCCATCTAGAATGTTCACTAGAAGGTTGCCACCCAAATTTCACATACTAGTGTTACTTACATTTTATGGGCATGGAGACCCATATGTACACCTTCAAGCTTGTGATAAAATACAAGTCACATGTAACCAAAAAGTTGACTCTACTAAAATTATTTCCAAAGTACCTAGATGGGGAAGAACTAAATTGGTTCCATCATGAAATACCTAGTGGGTCACTTCATACATATGATGATTTAGAAGCAATCTTTCTTAGGAACTACATATAGAATAATGGACCTTGAGTCACATATGAGAGGTTACCTTCATTACACTACGATGAGACAAAACCAAAAACTAAATACATTATAGTATTAAAATCATGTTTGCATCAATTGATTTAATAGTTGATAGATTTAGAGGTATAATAGGTCTTTCCTAGAGGCCTCATTTTTCCTCTTAATAATAAACTATTACATAAGACATCCAAATAATTTTAGGATCTATGTAACATAGTTATAGTATTAGAGATGGAACTAGGACTATTTGTTACACATTCAAAGGTAGATTTGGAGTAGTTTTCTCAGAGCCATAATCATCTAACATGATATAAGAACCTATCCATTCCTAATTAAGAATAGATAGAAAATAAACAACCAATAAAAATATTCAATAAGGGAAAGAACCACTTCACACATCACCTCCTAAAATGAGTAGATCACATGTCACTCATTGATGGGTTATATAAGTTTTTAGAAAGGGATATGGAGAAAATAAGACTTAGCTAGAAATAGATGGATATGGTTGAGATAGTATGTAGGACAAGTGTAGTGTAACAAATCAAGATCTGGATTTCATTTTATGAAAGGATATGAGCATTAACATAGGACACCCTATGTTCTAGTGCTATAGTAATATCCTACTATTGTCTAGAAGACATAAATTTTTTGGTTTTTTTTTGTTATCCCTATGTGACCCTGCCTACGAAAATTTGGATGTTAGATGTCTATAGAACTCCCTATAGAGATGATTTAGTATTCAAACCCTGGACTCCATTATGCTTTGAAAAAGTTTGAAATAGAGGGGGGGTAGTGTGTGTAATATGCACTAAACATGTATCCACATTGCTTGTGTGGGCATGTTGCCTACATACAAATAATTTGAAGAGGGATCAAGCTATATGTAGTTCTCCCATTTGATGTGATTTATGCAATAGTTTATATAAAGACACAAAATGCTAAATTGGGTGTGCTTGAGGTGGCTAGGGATTGGTGTAAGGGTTTGAATAAACTTATGGTTGTATTAGATGGTTATATGTAGATAATAGATAAATATGATTGAGTAATCTTGCTTATATTCATATTTGCTTATTAATATTTACCAACCCCTTCTAAATGAACTTTTAATGGGATTTTATAGAGATCTGTTGGTCATCGGTCAAATGTATTCATGCTAGGATGATATTGTAGACACCGCAAACGTGTCTGCACCTTGGTCCTCCCCCTTGGTCCTTTCCCCCTCCTAGTCCTCCTTGGTCCCTAACCCACCTAGGTCTTATTAATTAGAAATTAACATCTTTTAAGTAATTGAGGCCCCCTTTCCACCCTACCCTTGCCTCCTTGGATCCTCCCTTAAATCCCTCCACCTTCCCCTAGCATTTATTAGCCCAAATCTCACCATTATATCCCCCCTCGTCCATTTTGGCAACCTTGCGACCGTTCTGCCCATGACCCCTCACTCGGCGGCGTGCAAGAATGGGCAGAGGCTATTTTTAGCCTCTGTGCCCATCCTGCGACCGCCGACGTCGGCGACCCTTCGGCCGACGTCGGCGAAACTGCCGGCGTCGGCAGCCTTCATTATCCCCTCCTGCGTCCGTTGCACCCCCTGGACTCTTGAGCTCGCAAACAACTCCTCTCGGCGCTTTGGCTCTTATTTCTCCTCTGTCTTAACCTCGTGCAGCAGCAGCAACAGGTGAAGCAGGCCTTGGATCAGTGTTTTCTCCTTGCAGCAACTCTTCAGTGGCTCCAGCACCATCTCCATCTTCTTCTTTCAGCAGGCTAAAGGTAAGCTAGTCTGGTTTTTTATTTTATTTTCTTTAGCTTAATCATCTGTTTTCTATTGTCCTCTGTGTCTTTCCCTTTGTCCCTTCCCCTGAGAGGCTGCAAAGCCTTCTCAGGCCCCTTCCTCTGTGTATCCTTCTCTTCCCCTTCCTCTTTGTCTCTTCCTTCCCCTGTATCTCTGCCTGAGACCATCCCCAGACCCGTCCATCAGACCCAGACCCGTCTATCAACATCCAACCCGTCCATGGACAGACCACAGACCAAGACTCAGACCAGACCCTGCCCAAGCCCGACTACAGGCCGCAACCCCAACCGACGCCAGTCACTTCCCCAACCGACGTCGGCAGGATAGCCGACGACGGCAGGTCAGATAACCGACGCCAGCAACATTACCGACCTCAGCGACTGTCTTCAGCCTACTCCTTCATTCAGGTAATCATTTTGTTTTCTTCTTTCATTTTTAATCTTTTTATCATTTCTGTATTCTGTCATTCTGTCTTTTATCAGTCACTTATTTTATCAAAACAGTGGGTTGACCTCCCTTAAGGAAGTTTTTACACTTCTGGGAACAAGCCTTTGCTTGGCAACCCACTACCTATCTGTCTAACGTTTTTCTTGTCCTAGTTTCCCTTTTTCTTGTAGGTGTCATTCCTCCACAGCCAAAGAGGAGTGCCCACGAACGTCTAGATTTACGGTGCGCAATCTATAGTCCAGGTACTTCCAAGCCTTGTCCTTCACTTTCTTCTAGTTTCTTTCTTTATAGTCTGAAAAGCAAATTTGAGGTAGAAACATCTCTGGCACGCCCGGTGGGACCCTAGGTTCCTCCTGGGTTCCTTTCTTTTTTATTCATCTAGGTGCATTTAGGCTCCTTCCTTCTTGTCTCTTTCTTCTATTCCAAATGACACTATAAGCAGGTCTAAAACAAACATTTCTTCCTTGCATTCTAGACTAGTCTTAATCTCATACTCTCATCCCTTTCTCCTTCTTGTCTTCATAACAATATCACATTTCGACTTGGGCTTAAAACGTATTGCACTTTCATTTCTGCTTGTGCTTGCATTAGTCCACATCTAGTAACTTAGGCGCATATTGAATAAACCGTAGACACTTTATGTTACACTACCTAATCACATGCACAAAACGGACATAAAACATACCTGAGACAAGGCCCGACTGGGAATTCATCCCCCAGCAGATACCTTACCCATCCCGGTGACCCCACTTGGATTTCATCACCAAGGGGGAAGCCCACTCCGTTCTCTGGCGGAGTCTAAACTCTAGGCGAGGTATATCTTGGCTAAGCGAGACCAGCTAACCACTGGAATCGTGAAGTGAGGGGAGCTTGCTCCTTAGCACCAGGCCACGTACCAGACCCTAACACAGATCTTTGAGCACCTAAAACAACACCTGAAACCATCTTTAGACCGCCTTCTTCTAGGACCCATTTTTCAGCCAATCTCCCCAAACATTCATCTAAGGCATAAGCCACAAGTTTCTAAGGTTAATTCCTAGGATTTATCGCTTAGGCCTGTCTGTCTCTCTCTGTTTTCCTCTTTTCATCTGTTTGTTTGAGTGTGTGAGGATGTTTTCTTCTTTGTTTTTCCAAGAACCTTTTGGCTCTCTAGAAAACACAGTCACCGACATCGGTTCTGCCACCGACGTCGGCTTCCCCTGTCACCGGCATCGGTTCTGATACCGACGTCGGCTTCATCTGTTACCGGCATCAGTTATCTGACCGACGTCGGCCTCATTTCCTACCGACATCAGTTTTTCAACCGACGTCAGTCTCTGTCACTGTCCTTTTTTTTCAAAACCAGCAGCCTGAAACCTGTCCATTCTCTGTCACAAATCACATTCTGGTTTTCTGAGACTGTAAAAACACAGTTTCTGGAACCAGGACTCTTTTCTTAACCTCTTTAGCCAACAACCGCTTTCGTCTACCTTGTCCCTAACCAAGTCCTATCATGGAGTTCCACTCGGAGACTGAAAGAACTCCTACAGGACCGACCCCGACCCCGACCCCGACTCAAATTCCCATCATCACTGAAGGGGACTAGGATTTTGCAAGATTCCTGGACCTCAACACCACAGCCCTTCAAAACTATCTCGCAAGAAACCCAATGCGAGACCTTTCGGGTGACATGGCGATGACATCCACACCATTTGCCACCCACCCCTTTTCGACTCAGCCTTTCGCCTCAACCATTAACCCAACCATGGCCAATACGCGAAGTTTGGCCTCCCCGTCTATTTTTAGACCGACCTCCACCGGGGTGTCATTACCCCCTCAACCGCCTGCAATTCAACCAAGTTCTACATCATATCAGAACTTGATTGTCTCGACCCCTCACACTTTTGCGCCCACCAATGTAGGCGTGCCGACTTATCTTTCTACCAGTGCTGCCATTCAACCACGTTTGGTGGTGTGCAGTCACCCTATACCTTCGACCTTCGTAACGCAACCACCTTTAGCCTCCGCTTCCGCCCTTGCGACTAGTCATCCGTACATTGTACAACCGACTATGTCGCACGCCTCCTCTAGCCTCTTCCAAGCGCCTTACAACTTAGGGGGCGCTCAACCCGTCAATCCGTCAGCAGATCTTATCAAGATGCTGATGGATAAAATGTCCAGTCTCGAAGCCTCTATTTCTGGTTCAAGCAATACTTTGTCATATGAACAAATTTGCAACGAGCCTATCCATCCTTCCATCCCTATTCGACCATACCCTAACCATTGGGAGCTTCCAAAATTCTCTCGCTTTCAGAGTAAGGAAGACCCTCAACAACATCTACGGGCATTTAGACATGCCTGTTATCTTATTTCCCATGATGATGCGTTACTTCTACGCACGTTTCCTATGTCCCTTTCTGGCCCTGCCCTTGACTAGTATAGTTTGCTTGCCAGACACTCTATCTATTCATTCATCCAACTCGCCCAACTATTTCTTGACCATTTCTCGATCAACATCACTAAATAAGTCTCAATCACAGACCTTTACTCCATCAGGCAATTTGATGACGAATCTATTGTCGACTTTGTCGCTCGTTGGAGGGGCCTGATCAACCAGCTCTCCTTCTCTTTGCCTCAACCCGAGCTCATCGAGCTCTTTTCTCGAGCATGTGCTAGACACATCTCTTCTACCTTGCGGATTCAGACATTCCGCACCTTTGACGAAGCTTTCATCATGGCCCGAAAGCTCGAACTCTGCACCCTTGAAGAAGATAAGGTCAAATTGCGTCATACCAACGCTAAAACCAATGGCCATTCTTCTTCCAGACCTTCTTCTTCTGCCAATTCTGAATCCAAAGGAGTGGCCAACACTGTGGTCGTTAGATCACCATCCTCGACAACAACTAATTACTCTCAACCTTCGACATCTTCTAGCATCACCAAACAATTCCAACAACGGTACATTCAGCGTTCTTACACTCCACTTGGAGAACCATACGCTTCCGTTTTGGAAAAACTTCTCAAGCAGGGGGTCCTCAATCTCCCTCCAATCCGACCACCTCAATTTGACCCTTCTAAAGCCATCCCTACATGGTATAGGGAGGCCGACTTCTGTCCCTTTCATCGCGTCCAAGGCCACGACATTGACAACTGCCGAACCTTCAAAAACATCGTCCAAGACATGCTCGACAAGGGCGATCTCATTTTAGATAACCCGAACGCCCCTCCCAACCAACACATCGACATTTTCAAATAACCATTCCCTAATCATCCGCCTACTCAGAACAACATCCAGACTTCGACTAATGACTCTCAAGACCATGACATTCACACCATTAGCACTATCTTGCCTCTTGTCCTTGACCAACCTCTTCCATTAAAGGATGAGGAACCTTCTTCCCCTACTGGTCTTCCATCTACCTCCCTTGCATTGGAGGATGCTTTGACCACATCAACGCCATCAAGCCCACCTTCATCCGATGACCCTATCTTGCCTACTCCTCAACTACAAGTAGAAGGCACGATCATCCACGCCCTCTGCCCACTTGAGGAGTCGCCCTCTCTTATTTCTTCTCCACCAAGAGAAGAACCAATCTCTTCACCCATTTCAACCGAGGGAGACCCAGTCACGGTTTCCTCTTGCCCTTTGCGTGAGATTTCTATATCTCGCGCACCTTCATCCACATCTAAACCCAAACCCATATCTAACCTCGCCTCGCACAACGGTGGCCCTCGACCCAAACACACAAAGACTACTAGGCCTCATCGGAGAATTCCTCCCCCACCTTCGTCATTGCCCTCTATCTTGGGCCCGCATCCGTCCACTTTAATAGGAGTGCTTCCCACTCCCATCCTTTACAGAGGCACATCGCCTCCATTTCTCCCTCATCCCATCAGACATACGTCTCATCCAAACCTTCGACCTATGCCTCTTTCACCTCCCAAACCAATGTCACCAACCCTCACTGCAATAAGACATCCCGACCCGTTAGCAGGTTCATATGCCTTACTCTTACGGCACTTGTTGCAGTCCTCTCGCCTCAACCTCCCGCCTCTTAGACAATATCAATCTCTTGGACCTAAACCACCTTGGTTCGACCACACTTGCATTTGTGCGTATCATCGCACGCCTGGGCACGACACGGAGCATTGTCATGCCCTCAAGGTTGCCATTCGCCAATGTTTGGCGAATGACACCTCCCTTCTTGACCACATCATCAATAAACCTTCAACACCACCTCACTCATCAACTCTCGGATCAAGGCCCTCTTGGTTCGACAACTCTACATTCTGTCACTATCATCACACTCCGGGACATGACACTGAGCATTGTTGTGCTCTCAAAGCTGTCACTCGTCAACACCGGAAAAAGGATTCCTTGCCCATCAAGGATCCTCTTGACCACCTCTTCAACAAAACATCCACCCCGACCCATGCCTCTTCAACCTCATCACCTAAATCGGGATCTCCATGCCAGCCTGTGGTCCCTTTTCCGCCTTTGACCCCCTTATTCGACATTAACACCGTCCATTTGACCACTAAACCTCAATCGACCTTAACCAATCTTTCAAACATTCTCCCTACCCGCTGGGGGAATTCATCCTTCGTCCAAACCTCAACCAACTCCTCAACCCAGTCTCTACCACATATCAATCACTCATTTAATCTTATATCTCGACCAAGTGTCCATCGACCCAACCTCTGACCAATTATTCGACTAATCTCAACCAAACTTCAACCACATATCAATCAACCAGACCTCTCGACCAAACATTCAACCTTTTTCAATCAACCAACGACAATGTCAACCAACTTCACATCCATCAATCAACGCCTGACCAATCTGGAAAGAGGCAATTGGGGCAAGCTTGCTCCTAATTGACTCGGACCTTAACATACTAGCATGGCCCAGGGTCTTATTAGATCTTAAACCCCTTCTTATGCGTTGCATCTTCGACCTTTCTTCTGCTAGTCGAGTACTCATCTACTTGGCACGTAACTTGAGCTCGTCCCTTGAGCAATCCTCATCCTCTTAATCCTCATTCCTTTCAACCCTATTCCCCTTTAACAAGTCCTTTACAACCCTTTTAGGATGCAGTGATGCTTTGTCCTAATAAAAGGGGCGTCCTTGAGCTTCTACAGTCTTGTTCGTGACTCTCATTTTTATCAATATATCCAAGTCAAGATGTCAAAACATATCCATGGTCACTAAATCAAGTCAAATCAAAAAGACAGACTGATCCCTCGAAGGACAGCTGTACTATCATTGCTGTATTACTAGACTGATCCCTTGAAGGACAGCTAGGCCAACTTATCAAACATTATCAAGCAAAAATATAGACCACTCCCTCGAAGGATGGCTATGACTACTCTGGCAATAAACAGCAACTATTTTAGAAGCTTCCCGCATCGATCAGCTTCACAACATGACCATTACATCAAATGACATCTCTATGCAGGCTTCTCGCATCGATCAGTTTGCGCAAAAAAAAAAAAAAAAAAAAAAAAAAAAAAAAAAAAAACGAGTCACGGACATTGGCTTGTAGTTGTCTCAGGGTCTCCTATAAAAGGGGCAAGGTTATTCCTGCTCTTACACTGGGTTACCCTATCCTCCTCCTATCACCGACTCAAGGGACTTCGAGCTCACTTTAATGTCAAAGTGATTCGATTACCGTTCTAACTCAATATTGGTCAACGACGTAATGCATGAGCGGGGCTTTGGTTCTAATCACCCCTATCTGTGCTTCCTTTCTGGTCCTTGTCAATGAAAGAGCGATTTGCCTTTCACCTTTTCTCTACACTTTGGTCATGCTTTGGCCACGTCTCTTGTCGACTCATCCTTAAACCAAGTCAGCTTCAACACTTTTTCACTCCATCCTCGACATTTTCAACATGACATCAGGCATCATCCTTGTCCATTTCGCATAGTTCCCATGGACACCAATACACATGGAAACTATCGACCAGACCCAATTTATGTTAAGCATAAACCAATACTTGCTGAAGCATAAATAGACCTTTTATTCATTTTTAGCATACATCCATCGCGACTATGGAAACTTGCTAAAGATGAAAGACCCTCGACTACTTCTACAAAATACACCATTTGTAGCATCCTTTTATCCTCATCTTAGCCTCATCATTTCAACACATGACCAATCTCATCATCGACCATTTGACCCTCTTTGTCCGAACTACATTGGTCTGAGGCCCTAGGATAAGGGCTATGTAGGCAGCACTCAGATACCACATCTTCTGAGGTTAGCTCGACCACCCCCGTTTGTTCATCTCTATGATGGACAAACCTTCTCTTCTTTGACTCTTATCACGCCCAACTTCATCACCTTTGACCAAGACCTTTGTCCACGACTACTCATTCGACTTTGACCAAGACCAATCAATCCCTCTGACCCTCCCTCCCTTTTAGGGAGAACTACATCGGCCTGAGGCCCTATCATCAGGGCTATGTAGGCAGCACTCAGTTGACATGGGGTCTTCTGGGGTTAGCTCGGCCGCATCCTTTCGTCCATCCATCTTCTTGACCAATGACCATTGGCGACCATGCCTATCTCCTTCTTCTTTGACCTTCTTCCAAGACAATGTTGCCTTGGTTGTTTTTGCGTGTATGCTATTCCACGGCTGGTTAGCAGAATTGTTCGCAGACCTTTTTTGACCCTTCACAAGTATAGGATCACGAGCCAGTTGATCCCTACTACTTGTGGCTTTTTCGTGTTTCTGGGAGCACTTCCTGAGCCCTGGATACCTGGGACACGACGACCATTTGGAGCTTCAGCTTAGATTGAGTGACCCGATCAGCAGACGACTAAATGCTGGGGCCCGATTACTTCAATTTTGGCACTCCTTGACCCTTGACCATGCGACAATTTGACCTGACCCTCTCGTGAAGTGGACTACGCGCAATCATGACTATGACAGCGTTTTCACTCACTCTTTTCTATCCATTTCTTTGTCAAATCGACACTCGATCTTCGGTTCCCTTCTCTCAACTATCGCTTTGAGGGGGGAACACCTCATCCTTTTTCTGGGACAACCAACTCCTGTTTTTGTCTTGCAGTTTGTCTAGAACAACCAACAAGACAAAAAGGGGCAAATGTAGACACCGCAAACGTGTCTGCACCTTGGTCCTCCCCCTTGGTCCTTTCCCCCTCCTAGTCCTCCTTGGTCCCTAACCCACCTAGGTCTTATTAATTAGAAATTAACATCTTTTAATTAATTGAGGCCCCCTTTCCACCCTACCCTTGCCTCCTTGGATCCTCCCTTGAATCCCTCCACCTTCCCCTAGCATTTATTAGCCCAAATCTCACCATTATATCCCCCCTTGTCCATTTTGGCAACCTTGCGACCGTTATGCCCATGACCCCTCACTCGGCGGCGTGCAAGAATGGGCAGAGGCTATTTTTAGCCTCTGTGCCCATCCTGCGACCGCCGACGTCGGCGACCCTTCGGCTGACGTCGACAAAACTGCCGGCGTCGGCAGCCTTCATTATCCCCTCCTGCGTCCGTTGCACCCCCTGGACTCTTGAGCTCGCAAACAACTCCTCTCGGTGCTTTGGCTCTTATTTCTCCTCTGTCTTAACCTCGTGCAGCAGCAGCAACAGGTGAAGCAGGCCTTGGATCAGTGTTTTCTCCTTGCAGCAACTCTTCAGTGGCTCCAACACCATCTCCATCTTCTTCTTTCAGCAGGCTAAAGGTAAGCTAGTCTGGTTTTTTATTTTATTTTCTTTAGCTTAATCATCTATTTTCTGTTGTCCTTTATGTCTTTCCCTTTGTCCCTTCCCCTGAGAGGCTGCATAGCCTTCTCAGGCCCCTTCCTCTGTGTATCCTTCTCTTCCCCTTCCTCTTTGTCTCTTCCTTCCCCTGTATCTCTGCCTGAGACCATCCCCAGACCCGTCCATCAGACCCAGACCCGTCTATCAACGTCCAACCCGTCCACAGACAGACCACAGACCAAGACTCAGACCAGACCCTGCCCAAGCCCGACTACAGGCTGCAACCCCAACCGACGCCGGTCACTTCCCCAACCGACGTCGGCAGGATAGCCGACGACGGCAGGTCAGATAACCGACGCCGGCAACATTACCGACCTCGGCGACTGTCTTCAGCCTACTCCTTCATTCAGGTAATCATTTTGTTTTCTTCTTTCATTTTTAATCTTTTTATCATTTCTGTATTCTGTCATTCTGTCTTTTATCAGTCACTTATTTTATCAAAACAGTGGGTTGACCTCCCTTAAGGAAGTTTTTACACTTCTGGGAACAAGCCTTTGCTTGGCAACCCACTGCCTATCTGTCTAACGTTTTTCTTGTCCTAGTTTCCCTTTTTCTTGTAGGTGTCATTCCTCCACAGCCAAAGAGGAGTGCCCACGAACGTCTGGATTTACGGTGCGCAATCTATAGTCCAGGTACTTCCAAGCCTTGTCCTTCACTTTCTTCTAGTTTCTTTCTTTATAGTCTGAAAAGCAAATTTGAGGTAGAAACAGATATAATGAGGAATATTAATCTAGACAAAATGGTCACCTAGGTTTGAAATGTGATTGTACAAGAGTTTCAAACTTAGACACCCTAGGTTCTAACACTATAGTCCAAGTTGGGAACTATTGTCCTGAGGGTACATGACTAGGAAGATGGAATTGTCATACAAAAATCAGCCTGGAGGAGGTAGAATCACTATTTTAAAGGCTATAGATGATTGGGAATTAGTGAAAATGTGCCTATAAGGGTTATGAAAGAAAACAAGAGGTACCTATGGGTTGGGTGTCATAAGCCACACTCAAGTTACCAATTTTCACATTTTATATGACTAGACACTAGTATTGATTCCAAATCTAACTCTAATGTATATGATGCAATGTTTCTAGTAGAAGATTATTTACCTACAAGTGACCACTCAACTTTGGGGTTTTGATATGATGGGTGAGAAAATGATGATGGTGGAACTATGGCTTCAATAAAGATAGACCTATGGAATGAATCATGAGAGGACTAGGATCATGAGGAATACACTCATTTTTTATGGAGGATTCATCAAAGATGGGGGGAACATGGAATATGGACTTGATGTTTTTACCTTGTCATGGAGAGGGAAAATATTGATCATGATAGGGAATGGAATATTGGCATTTCTCATCTTGTTCATCCCTAGATGTAGAGTCATTTGATTTATTCTCAAGTTATATGTCACCATGATGAATGAGGTCTTGGAGATAGTTTTTGAAATTATGACATCAATTCATGGTATGTCCCCAAGTTTAGTGATATGCATAGTATTGACTAGATTTATACCAATAGGTATTAGGCTTAGTAGGATAAAAATGTCATATACATGGATAGAACATCATGTTAGTGGTGACAAGTTGGTGGAATATGGATTTGGAGGATATAGGAAAAGGAGTATATGGTCTCTCTTTACTTCATGACTTGGATGTAGAAGAATTAAAATTTAGATCAAATGGTTATTAATGTGATGGGGTGTGTGGAATAGTATAAATGAGGTGGCCAAGATAGGATTCCCGTTTATAGTGTGAGAGGTAGATGATTGGCTATGAGAAGTGGATGGAGGATTATAATGGGACTCACATGAATGTGTTTTGACTAGAGGTAATGGTGGGTGGATGGGATCAAAGTTTGTAAGACATGGAATTATAATCTTAAGGTGGTGAGAAAGGAGAATATCCCTATTGGATATGAGGCATTATTCAATAAGGGTATTGACTAAATTTTTTTTGGATTCCATGAATAAGGATGGGAAAAAGTATGAATGATATAGTTTGTTGGCACTAATCAATAGATGTGGGGGATTGAATGCAAAGATTAAGGGATGAAGATGGGATGTATGGTACAAATTTGGACAAAGGCTTGCTTTAGTCCTATCTCAAGCTTGACTTGATGTGTGATGTGATTTGATATTTAATCAAGTAGACTAAATTAAGATGTGAGATAGACTTTGATGATTGAGATTGTATTTGACTAGATGAGATATGACAAGCTCTAAGATTATATGAGGGGCTATACTAACCCAAGATATTGATATAATCTAAGGATTGATTGGGTTAAGACTAGCTCAAGATTAAGATGATTGATTCAAATAAGATGAGATGGCTTGATTGATAGATGGATAGTGATTCAAACTTGATTAGACATAATTAATCTAATGATAAGGACCCTATTATGATAAGAATATTTTTCCAATATGGATGAGGACCAAAGTACAACTACAAACTTGATGGGAAATTAGTAAATATAAGGGGATGAGATAAGTTATACTATGATTAATACTAGGTAATATAATATTAGGATAAATGATGGGTTATTGATAAAGTGTACTTAAGAAAAGATGTGGAGGATAGGATGTGGTTAGGATATATAGGTGATGGGGGTATGACAAATGATTAGTGGATATGACTAGAATAGGATGGGATTAAGATAAGAGGGTGATGGGAGATAGGATGAGACAATTAAAAGGATATATAAATACAATATGCACAAGAAGATGATATGATGATAAGTCAAGGATATACAAGATGACTCTATGTGAAGACCTAGATAGGTGTATACAAGTTTGGGTAAATGGTTGAATTAGATTAAAAAATAACACTGGTCTAGCATGACACTCACCAAATCAAGTAGACCACAAACCTATGATTAGTAAATTTAAAGGTGTGTAACCTAACAATGTTACCATCTAATGGCTTCATGGGTGGTTTTATAGGTTGGTGACCCGTTACGGAATCAAGTGAACCCTCATGACCCTATCTACACTTGACATCTACTTAGGACATGATCTTGACTTCGGTAGTAAGTCATTTGTTGAAGCCATAAAGTCCTATGTTATACTAAATGGGCTCTCTGAGGGCATCCCAAATAGATTATAGGTATGATGGGGCTCAAGTCTATGTAAGGTGTTATTTGATGCCTAGTTTAGAGAGTTAAATCTTCCTCTTTATATATGACTTGTATGGGTTCAATTTCTTACCTAGAAATAGTTGTCCCTAATATTTATACTCCACCAGAACATGAGGTATGGATTAGTGCGTGGTGGTGAAATCTATGGCCATATCCCCATAGGACTATGTAAAGTGTGTGGGTGTCAGTTTCACATTATATTACCCCTATAAAATAAAAAATGAGAGGTATTATGGGTGGTTTTTTATTCTCTAAGAATTTTTATAAGGATGCAAGGAGGAGATCATACACAATCATAGCCCTTGAGTGACAAATAGGTAGACAAAAATGATTAATTAACTAATTAATTAGATGTGAGATATATATAGGATCAAGAATATGCAATAATTTAAAATTATTCTAGAAAAAATATTGGTTAAAACAATTTTAGACAAAATTTATTTTTAGGATGCAAAAATGTATTTGATAGGCAACCTGCAAGAAAATGATTAGTAGTTTGATTAACACTTTAAAGAGGTAAACTACAATACAATAATTATTAGTTTTCATTGCCAATCTTGAGAGGTAACATATAAGACAAGATGTTAGAAAGTTAAAATCATTTCAATATTTACCCTTACAAGAAATAAGAAGTTAGTCTAATAGGATTTAATAAAAAACACTAAAAAATAAGATTTAACTCTACAACTTCTTTGTATGATGGGGGTATAAAATGGGTGTCTAGGGGAGACAACCCCCAATGTGGTCAAGGGGTAGAGCCACTTGTGGGGTTTGGGGGTAGCACCCTAGGTGTGATCCTTTTCATAATATAAGGTGGGGTTGAGATGTAGAGCCCTCGATGCCTCAAGAAATTTGGTCCTTACAAGAGGCCCAAAATGATTCAAAAATCATGAAAAATGACTCTAAAAATGCACTAAAATAAGACTACTTAAAAAACAAAAAATAGTGAAGAAATATGATGTAAGAGTGTAATAATATAGATACACAATTAGACTACTATAAGACTACAACTAGAAATATCAATATCAAAATTGTTAGGAAAAAATGCTAATTATGAGTTGTGATATTTCCCTAGATAGTTAACCATGATAATAAACCTAGTAGTTCATGCAAAATATCTATAGTTTATGAAATACAAAAACTTAAAGGTCAATACCAAAATTCATGAAGTGGTGATATTGCATAAAAGTGCAAAACTTTAAATTTTCTAATTTAGACTAAAAATGTAAACTAGTCCAAATGTTTCAAAGATGTAAATGCCTGGGAAGGATGCATGGATAACATTATAAAAAATTAATTATGTATAAAAATCTTATTAAAAGATGCCAAGACAATATTTGTGTAGCAAACTCAATAACCCACATAATTCACAAAATAAAAAAGGTATTTTTCATATCAGTATGATTTAAGTCCTTTAATTGGTAGTTAGAACCCAATTATCTTAAATAGAGAATATTAAAAAACTACCTAATGAAAATATCGCTAATATCAGGATAATACCATAACTTTCAAGATGAAACCATAAATATGGGATTAGTTGTATTATATAAATATGGAAAAAGGTCAAGTATGTGATATTTGGTTTCAGATAATCCTCTTTATGCCTCTCTTATTGACGTTATCAATAAAAATAAACAAGTTACAAAGATAAAAACCCTTAAAAAATGTGATGAGAAAAGATATATGCTTTAAGATCTAAAACCACTCAAATAAGATTTTAAAAGGGTTAATATTGTGGTTTATGTGAGTATTGGTCCCTCTTGATAAGATGAAACCTATAGGTGAGATATTAGAGGATAACTTCAAAAAATTATGTCATAATTATCAATATCAATACCATGATTAAAAGGGTGATATCATGAGTTGAAGAATAATGATATTGTGGTTTAATAGTCAAGCATCAAAATATTAACCAATCCTGTTTTTCCTATAATTAGATGGTATAATCCTAGATTTTGAAACACAATGATATACAATGTAATCAAATAGGTGTTAGAAAATAATAGATAATAGATTAAATGAATGAATATATGCTTGACACAAGGGCCTACAAAACCATGACTCAAAGATGCAATATTATGATTACAAGTGAAATAATGTGATTCACAAAGCTAATGTATTACATGTGATTAACAACCTACCATATTAAAATATTGTTAGCAATTAAAAAATTAGTGGTTATTTTAATACCATGACTCTTGGGGCAAAACTACCACTATGAAGTTAACACTTGCAAAGTTATATCATGATTTTAACCTATGTGTGAAAATTTTGTTAAAATATGGAATTTTTTCTTGATTTATTCAGCCTTGAAGCTATCAAAAACACTACTAAGAATAAAAATTATTAAATTGGGAGATTCCCTCCCACCATGGTTTCGAAAATGAGTAGGAATTTTATTAAATTGATTAAACTATGTAGTTTAAAAACCTAAAGTGTCCAACTACCTAAGTAAGATCTAGAGCCATTGGAATCAAAAGAAAATATATGAATAAAAAATTCAAAGCATCATTCTAATCCTAAATATAATTTATCCAAACCAAGAATAAATGGATAAAAGATAAGAGGATTGGATTGAAATTATTGTAGATTCAAATTTTAGATATTATGGTGGCTTGATCATGGATTCAGGGATTTGGTATGTGGATTCAAGTTCATGTCATTACCTTTTAGATGTATAATTTGTTTATCCATGATAAATGGATTGTTTATATAGTAAATGGAGGGAATATTAAATGGTTATATATAAATCTTGGGCCATTGAGATCAATGGTTGGGGATATTCCAAGGAATTTTTAGTTCTTTAGAAAACTCTAGAATAGAGGGTTCTATATGGGGAAGGCTAAGTTAGAAAGGATTATATAATCCTATTAGAGATTAATTAGGATTAAGTATGGGATTAAATAGTGACTTGGTGGGTGATTAGGGACTAGGGGAGTATGAGAGCTTGGGAATAGACTTAGTAGGTGGGTAGGTGGGTCATGGGAATTTAAAATTACCAAATAGTGGATAAGATGGATTAGTATGAGATAATGGGGATGATTAGGTGAAGAAATTAATTGATGGTAATGAATAAGGTTAATAAATAAATAAATATTTAGGGGGGATATTAAATAAATGAATATGATTAGGATAGGGGGAATAAATTAGTAGGATTAATTAGAATAATGAAGGCAAGTGGATTCAAGTGCATACATTGGGATTGGTTACATGGGTAACATTATTCATTGTCTTAAACTAAGTTATTCTGACTAGGAACAATGGCCTTAGAATAACTTGCATAGATTGTTTTTAGGTGTTCAAAGGCCTAGTACACCCTTTTTGATGTTATCCTTGAGTATTACCTTGATAAGACTACCAATTGGGATGATATGCTTGATTGAAAGGTCAATAAGGTATAATATGTTGGGACTGTTACATTTTCAAAGCCCCAAACTCATTTAAAAAACTTTTTAGAATGTTTTTAAATTCATAAAACTCATTATAAGTGATAATAATTGGAATTGGTTGACTAGTTACTTTGGGAAGAAACATCAAAGTGAGTTGATTAGGTGGTGGCTTAAAAAAAAGAGGCATTGGTGGTATAGGAGCTATTTTTCTAGCTTGGATTAGGTAATTATCAGATCTTATATCTATTTCATATGCATTAGGATGCATTGAATCATAATAACCACATCGCTATTCAAGTATCTCAAAACTTACTTAAATGCAGTGCTTGGAGAAGGCTTGACTAGTGGTGGAATCTAATACTAGGTCTTCTAAAACCTAAAATTGAAGTCTACCATGAATTTATGAGGGGATATTTTTATAGTAGTAATTTTATTTATTAAGGATAGATGGTCACTTTTGTATTTAAACTATTTTGAAATATTTTCTCCTAGCTCATCTTAGTTATGTATTGAACTGGGCTACAATCCCCTATACCATTGGCATGTTTTTCCTTTGAG
The DNA here is from genome assembly GCA_037957365.1 of Torreya grandis. Lineage (NCBI taxonomy): Eukaryota > Viridiplantae > Streptophyta > Pinopsida > Cupressales > Taxaceae > Torreya > Torreya grandis. Next base: position 698,469 of record JARHVA010002043.1, read on the forward strand.
AGAAGTGGTAATGAGCCTCATAGCTACATTGTATGCTAAAATTATATAGACTATGTCTATGTTGGAAATATATTTAATATGTTCTTTGGGAGTGAGGAATTTTTAGATTAAAATGAGGTATACTTTTTAGGGATACTATTGGCATTTCATCACATTTATCAAGGGAAAGAGGACTACCTTCATTAAAGGTGATAAATATCAGATATCTTTATTGATCCATGAATAAAATTCAAACTAATATTTCTATTAGCTTAGGAAACATATCAAATAGAGCTATGAAATTAGACCTTGTGGGAGGTGAGGTTTAGGACCTTGAAGGAGGTAACCTAGATATTCTAGTTCTCCTTATTAATGAAAACAAATTTAACTCATAATAATGATAACCCTTACCTCTTGAACAATTTCTTATCTCCACTCTTGGCATTAAAACATAGGTCTAATTTTAAAATAGGAAATTATGGAGTTTTTAGGTGCTTTTATAATGTCTTCAATTCGATAGCTTTCTAGGAATAAAACTAACATTTTAGCCAAAAATATTAACTTAATGAATTTAGGGTCCCATCAATCATGATAATTACTATTGTCAAATGTATCTTTAACCCATTTTATTATAAATATTATTTAATGCAATAATGTGAATATTCCCAAGGTGTAGTACCTTGTTTCCTTGGGATGAATCTCTAGAGAAGGATAACTACTACTTAAAATAAGTGCACTTGATATAAGATCAACTTATAAGCCTAAAACATCACTAGAAAGACATATTTACAACTATTTCAAAGATTCTTGTAATGGAAAAGGGGATATTGGTAAATTTAGAATGGAAATTAGTTATGCACCAAAGCTTAGATAACTCTTCCACTTACTTTAATAAGCACAAGATAACTTTTATAACTGATAACTTTTCTACACAACCTTCAACTCTCAGATCTCTCACATAAGTAATATTAGTGCCCAAAATTACACTAAAGTAATTGGGCCCTTATCATGTGTAAATTATTATCTCCTTATCCCAAATTTCATCTCCAAGTCTTCCTTTAGAAGGTTAAGTTCATGTAAAAATTGGCTAACTCCTAATATAGTCTTTTCTTATTGAATGTGTCTTTCCCTTAGAATTTTTTAGGGTTTTTGCATGAACATAATATCTACCAAAAATAGGTCTTCAGGATTTTTATCTTAGACAATAAATTTGAAGACTTATTTTTGTTAGACATTGTGTCTGCTATAAAAGGTCTAAAGGAATTCAATGTATTACTTTTCATGGAGCTAAGTGTTTTACAATAAATCCAAAGCATAATTTGTTTTGGAATTTTTGTTTGTGATAAAATTCCAAAGGGAACTTTCCCTTTAGGCATTAGGCCCACACAAAAATTCTGACAAAAAACTTTTGTTTCAGAAAAGGTGCAAATTTTTATTTGTTTCAAACTTTTTGTCCATGGTAAAAAGTCTGAAGGGTGCTTACCCTTTAGGCATTTTACCCATGTAAAAATCTTGAAAGAAATATAAGGACTTATTTATTTCAGCCAAAGTGTCTATATAAAGTTTGAAGGGTCATTTTGCCTTTGAAAAATCCCCAAAGGGTCATTTCCTTCAGGCATCTTGCCCTGAATATTTTTTGAAGGGTACTTTCAAAAGGATAATTTTGAGTTTTCAAAATCCTCAAAGAATCAATTCTTTCAAGAATTTTTTCCTTGTAAAATTTCCAAAGGGCATCTTCAAAAGGTCTGAAAATCACTTTTAAGAGATCTAAAGGACCATTCTAAAAGGGTGAAGGGAAATTATATAGGGTAAGTACACTTGAAAAAAAATTTAAAGGGTATGTTCAAATGGCTAAAGGTTAATTTTATCAAATTTAATGTAGAACAAAAGTCCTATTTCATTTGGGCATTTTTCCCATGAAAAAAGTTTGAAAGAATTAAATTTCTTTAGGAAAATTAACAAGTTCAATCTCTACAGGGAAATTTTTTTAGACAACATGTCCAAAATAATTATCTTGATGAAGACAGAAAGAGCTAAGTCTCAACTCTTTTATAAAAAAGTGTAAAGGTCCAATTCCTTAGGTAAAAGTGCAAAAAACCAGTTTATTTGATAAATTGTTGCAGACAACATCTCCAAAACAATTGTTCTAATGAAGGTTGAATTATTTTTGGCATTTTACCTGTGTAAAAGGTCTGATAAAGCTCAATTCTTGTGGGAAAAGTGTGAAGTCAAAATTTTTTGGGGAAATTATCTCAAACATTTTTTATAAGAAAATTATCTTGAGAAAATTCTTGAAATAATTTTTTTAGGATAATTGTGCTAAAGAAAATCCTAAAGTAGAAGTGTTGAGGATAAAGAAAAGCTAAAGATAGAGAAGCCAAAGTTAAAAGGCCTAACAAGCAAACATGAATGTTGAAGGCAAAGATCCCACTAACCAAATTGAAATGGAACAAAGTTCTCAAAGAAGTTTTTGAATTACAAATATGATAATTTCATGGATGTCTTTTGATAGATGAATAGATGTCAACTTTAGCCATGATAAGTAGGCATTAGGAATCAAATATTCCAAGATGATTATGTGATAATAAATTTTAGACCCTATGAAGTAGTCATTTATTTTAAAATGGAGGTAGATCTAATGACACATGTTTGCATGGATTAGGATGATTTTATGATATGTAATCAAAGCTAAATAGTAAGAAAAACTAGGACAGGTGTAGGTGTGCCAAGTGTCAAGCTCATAGGGCATGATTTAAAGATTGAGTACATTTCTAGAGATTGATGATATGCATTTAAGTATACACAATCTCATTTATGTGTACTAAATGAAGAATTTTCAACAAAGAATATAATGAACATGGTACTACCACATAGCAAGATCACTTTGGCCAGACATGATTGATAGAGTAAGATGTAGATAGCCTAAAGAGATGTTAAGTGGCACCATTTTAGTACAATACCTATAAACAACCAATAATAATCCACCCTTAAAATAATGATATGATAGAGTGAATTTGCTCATCCCATCTAGATTTGATATTTCATAGCCAATGTTGAAAAGTCAACAACCTTATGAGAAAGTGCAAAAATGATAAGTGGCATGGTTGTGTGCCATAAATTATAAATTGAGCATCTCACATAAGATCTACAACTCACATTTACTTGGGAAAAGATGATCTAATGATGCAAGACAAGGTATAATTTTCAAAGGGCTTGGATTTCATGAGGAAGTGATAGGTGTCTAGATTGGATCCAATCAATTGACTTCATCACTCTTAAGCCCCACAAATGCCTAATTGGATCTGATGTAACATGCCAAATATCAGTATATGGAAATATTTAGTTTAAGTTAAAATTGCCAGTTATTTCATGGACATGGAAATGATTCAAAGTGTAAAGGAACATCTAATTGACATTTTAGAGCATATTTTATTAATGGTCATGGATCTTTAATGTTTTCATCATAGCTAGAAATTTTTTATTTTAATCATCACAAGGTAGTGGGCTTTCCTTGGTGTACATAAAGAAGAGATTTCCTATCCAAAAGTTTCCATGATTTGTAATCGATCAATAGGAGAGAATTTATATATAATTTTCACATAAAGATAAAATTTTTTTGGCTCTTCAAATGATTTTTTCCCTATAGTTGTGTAGATGAGTGGTCAAGAGCATCTTTAGGTGGTTGTATATGATGATTAATAGTTGTTTAGGCCTCCAATATGAAGTTCGCCATCCTAATCATTAATTCATCAGCATCTTCATTCAAAATATCAATGGTTTGTTGCAAATATTTATCATTCCTTGTAGAGGTAGTTGTAACAATAATCCTTTTCTTGCAAGTGGATGAGGATCTTAGGCATGACAAAGGGCATATTCTAGTTGGAAGTATCTTAGTGAACTTGAAGGATTATTATGAAAATTTTCAAGGTGTGACCCATAGTTATAGACTAAAAAATGTATAAATAGGGGTTTTGTCCTCTATTATAAGGTGGTTATTGATTGTTGGTTGTGGTAGGTCATTGTTTCAGGCATTCATTTTTTCTAAGTGTAGGTTCTATTGAAATTTTTTTGGGATCAACTACTATGTGTAGATCTTGTCCCCCTTGCTATGGTGGTTGTATATGTATAACAATTAGAAAGCTTTTAGAGCATGTTTATGTCTCCCTTGTCAAAAGATAAATCTCACCATGCTTGTCCCCATGGTAGCATTTTGAAGTGTTGATGTTTGTAATATTTATTTTCAAGTCAATGGGAAATATTTATGGTTCTTTATTATATCCTGTTAATGAAATGCAATAATATGTTTTACAAGTTCTATTAGTTGAATATATGGGTTTTATTTCATTAATGGTTGTTATTATAAAACATATACCTAGGTTATAAATTCTTTCTTACAATTATATTTGGAAATGTTTTATTGAATACCTTTTAAGGGCACCCTAGGTTGATGAATTTAGTAAGAGAAAGTATTTGAGATTCTAGTTTTAGTGTATGTTTTAAGGTTTCAGGGATCATTTAGTGTTTACCATTATCTTGAATTTGATTTTTTTCTACAGCTTTGATAATAAATATTGTCATGAAATAATGTTATACATCTTATTATTTGGAAGCTACCAGTACACAACCCTCCATTTTATAATTAACTAAATTGTCCTACCCTAAAAATAATATGCCTTGTTACATATTATAAGTGTTTTTTTCCTTGTAAATGCATAATATTTTGCATATTTTAAATTTTTTTTCAATTTGTGTTTTAAATCCTAGTATTGCAGTCTTTTATTTAGTTCCTTTGCTAGTGAATATTCTTCATAATTGAATATTATAGTCATAATTCATCTATCTTTAGTATCTTGTGTATGGATTAGAGTATTTGTGCATTTCATATGACAACCATTCATGGGTGAAGTGTGAAAAATTGGTTATTCTCTAGTCATATTTGTTTCTTGTGCCAATAATCCTCATTGGAGATATAATTTTAAAATCTCTCCATGTGAGCAAGCTACCCCATAAGTCCTCTCACCTTAGTTTAGGTAGAGCCAAAAGTATCAAAAAATTAACCATACCCTCTATACATACGTCTAAATCATTTTTCAAAATTTGATCTAATATTGATGCCAAACCCTTCCCCAAATATAATGGCATACTAGCAAGTTTTCCATAATTACTTGCCATTCACCTTCAAGTGTGTAAGGTAGAGTGTAAGAGGTGTACAACTAGGAACCAACACTCTTATGGCACCATTTTTGGGGACTTAGACTAAACTTTTGTTCACTTGTGTTGCTATGAATTCTTGTAGAGAGCCATGAATATTTCATCTTGTGAAGTTATATGTTGTTACTACACTGATATGACTATCTTGGTTGTCAACATGGTATCACTCCATTGGTGACATGCCAAGAAGCTTTTTAAAGAAATGTTAACATTACATGTTGAAAGGTGTTTTTTTCCTTTTCAACATTATTTTGAACATTTTTGTGTCTTTGTTCTCTATCTCATTAAGCTTTAGTAAGTTTAATTTTAGCATGTATCACAATAGTTTATCAACTGCTATATTTTAGAAGTTTTATTTCTAGTGGAGACTTTGAATTTATTTTCTAGTTTCAAGGAAGATTGGTGCCTCTTCTGAATATTATTATAACTTTCAATTTTGAGTATCTTCTTGTTTGAAAATCTAGAAGGATTGAGATCATCTTTCAAAGGTGACTTATCTAAGAGACTTATTCCACCCTTAAGTACTCCTCAAAGAAGAAGGGGATAAGTATAGAGCCCAGTTTAAGGGTAGAGCCTAGCTACTAAGGGTTTTTTAGATTCTAAAAATATTGAGATCTTTATTGAGACCCCATTATTGAGGACTATCATAACTCTTCTAATAATTCTAAAATACATAGTCCAATTGATTTTCTAACTCTTTCCCAAGAAGTTGAATCCCCTCCCATGTTTGATCTACTAATTCCACCTAATTTACCCCCTCATATCCATTTTCCATTTTTATTGAACCTCCTATTTAACCCATCATGAGGCATAGGAACTAAGATGAGAATTCATGTCATAAATTCCACATGTTCCCATATTTAAGCCTACCAATTTTGATGAAATATAAGGCTATCCTAATGAGGTCCCAAATGAAGTTAGGAAATACCTCCCATAATTCCAAGGGAACAATGCAATGAGTGGTGATTAACACTTGAGATATTTTCACAATATTATTGAAGATTATGAGGTTGAGTATGAGGATGTGTGTATCAAGTTATTTGTGCACAATTTGGAGAAATATGCAAATGAATGGTTCAATTCCCTTCCTAATGGATGCATTGATTCATGGGAAGAGATGCATAATGTTTTTAGAATTTATTATGGTGTTAGGATTGATCTAAGGTTTATCTTGGATAAATTTTAAAACATCAAGAAGAACCCCAATGATTGTGTTTAGGACTTTAATACATGGTTCAACAAGACCATGATGTAGCTACCCAAAAATATTAGGCCCAATGATACAACATGATTTATAAATTACTATGATTCCTTTGATAAAAAGGCTACATATTTCTTGAGAGAAAATGATCCTACTAACTTGCAATTGGTATTCAATATGACCATCGAAATTAATAATTACAATAAGGCTATGGGAAATCCTATAAACAAGCAAGATGATGTGAAGATCGTCAATCCAAAAAAGACACATCCCATGAATATATCCAAATTGGAGGAAACTATTAAAACTTTGGTCTCTACCATCAAAAAAATGTCATACAAGTTGGCTAGAGTTGAAAAGGGGGTCCCTCAAGTGTTTACTAGCTATGATCAAGATCCATATCTAAATCAAGCTCAAAGGGGGCCTACTTTCAACCATCAAGATAATGATAAATAGAAGAGGCCTGAATGTGAAAAAAGGATAGATGGAAAGTAAAATAGATGGTGTATAAAGGAGGTACTTGATCCTTTAAATGCCAAGGTAAATTCTAGGAATTCTAATTTTGGCATTGATTGGTGTGATGCGTGCTTCCTTCTACACCCTCCATGTGATACTTCTGAATAAGTTGATGAAGGTTTAGATGAAATTGAATATCCATCATTTAAATATGATATTTTTATATTAAATTATCAAATTATTCAAAATAAATTGAATACCTCCATGGAAGTGTTGGATGATACTAAGGTTGATTAGTTCTAGAGCACTATGAAAATAGAAAGTGTTCTAACTTTTGACTTTGCTTATGATGTTAATATGGCACAAACATATGAATTTCCCATCCATGATTTTTGTTTCTTAAGCTATATGATGATTAAGAAATATCCTAGTGAAATTCCATCAGTTGAAGACAAGAAACTATTAATTAATGCAATAACTACCCAAAAAAAGGCATACAACTTGAGAAGTAGGCAATTAAGTGCTGCTTGTCAAGATACTACCCTTGCAAATCCAAAGGTAGGTAATGCAAACAAAGAAGAAAAGAAAGGTGCAAATATCCTAAAATATTCTAAAGTTTCACCCATGACCTAAGTTGTTAAGACTAGAGGTTCTCCTACTAAGAGCAATAGATGCCCATATTGTATAGTATCCCTAAGGTTGCTAATGAATTCAATCAAAATCACCCTTTAAATGCTACTATCAAAGATTCAAATCCACCCTAGCCTACTCCACTTTAGACCTTGAGTGATTGTATTCTAGATGAAGGTATTATTACCCTTTCACCAAATACACCTCTTCCTTAGTATAGTGTATGTTATATGTCCCAATTGTTGAGTCAAATAAAAATCACCATGCCACTTGTTGAGTTATTAAGAATACCTAAACATAGAAAGAGGGGCTTTGAATATTTAGAATTTGGTGAAAGTTTATCTTTGAATGAATTTGAGTTACCACAATCACCCCTAGAATAAGATGAATAATTAGAAGAGGTTTTTTAGCCCACTCTAGAGGTCTATTTGGGGATTACACCTGTATAAAGTTAATCGAATGTGGATCCATTTTATATGACCTTACTGATCAATGGTCTAATTATTCACAACTGCATGTTTGATTTTGGAGCTTCTTGTAATGTGATACCCTTAGGTGTATTCAATGTAATTGGAGTGAAGATCATGTCAACCTTTGTAAAGTGTTATTCCATGGACTCATGAGAGGTTCCAATTATTAGACAAGTCAAGGGGTTGCTAGTATATTTAGCAATGCATCCAAGAAAGTATTTAAACATGGATGTGGTAGTTTTAGACCACCTACCTAAGTAGGGGATTCCAATATCACATAAATGGGATGCTAGAATGGGTGAAGTGTGGAGATGGACCTTTAATATTCCACCATTCCTTTAGAGGGTAATATGGTTAGAATTTATAGGATATAAATATATTACATGTGATTGAAGATTTGAAGCATGTTCTAAATGAAGTGTTATATATGGATGTTCAATTAGGTAACTTTTTTGGGAATATTGATACTAGTAAACATCTTGCTATTTTGGATGTTGAACCTAACAAAGAAGGTGTAGTTTGGAAGATGTGTTTTGATGGGGCTTAATCTAGTCTTAGAAGTATATTTGGGGTTGTCCTCTATGCCCACAATGGTAAATGTTTTATGTTTTCCTTTTAGCTTTATTTTGAGTGCTCTAACAATACTACTAAGTATGAGGAACTCTTGCTTTGTTTAAGGATTGCTCATGAATATTGAATTAAATGTTTGATTGTTAAGGGATATTCTGATCTAGTGGTAAAGTAAGTCCATAGTGATTTTTCCACAAAAAAGAGGTTGAAATAATATGTTTGGGATTTCCTTGACTTTTTTGATGGATTCAATCTTTGTAATCATGATAGAAGTTTTGACCAAGAAGCTGATAGACTTGCATGGTTACGTAATCACTTTGATATTGTGAATATAATCCCTCATTGTTAGTATCAAGTGGAGTTGCTTGTCAAGAATGCAATCTTATACAATGTTCATCATTGGTAGGTCTTTGATGATGATGCATAGATTAAGAGGTTTTTGAATTGTGAAACTGAGTTCCATGATCAACTCATAGACCTAGGATCTATGGTTCAAGTCAATGATAGGAAGGATATCTTATTTGGGAAGGACATTATTCAACTAAATACAAAAACTCTCCCAAGAGGACTATTCAGTTTAGAAGCATCTTTTGGTGGAGTGGATAGAATCAAGTTAAGAGACTCATATATTTCAAAAGACATGATTGAGTGTAATTTGGGTTCTCATAAGAATCCAAGAAAGGTTTCGCTAGGTACTCACCTAATTATAGTAGATAAAAAAGCATGTATCTATTAAGAAAGTACCAAGATTGCTTAGCATGGTCTTATTCTAATCTGAAAGTGTATAGGGAAGACTTGTTCTAGCACATCATCCCATTATAGCCTGATAGTAAGCCTTTTAGGTACAAATAAAGACCCATTAACCCCATTTTGGCCACCAAGATGAGGGATGAATTAAAGAAGCTGAGGGATGGTGGTATCATTTAGCCCATTAGGTATTTATCATGGGTCACAAACATAATCCCTATGTATAAGAAAAATGGTGAAATTTGCATGTGTGTAGATTTTAAAATTTTGAATATAGCTTATTTAAAAGATAATTATCACCTGCTCAATATGGAGAACCTACTACAAAGTGTTACTTGATCAAAAATGTTGTCCACATTAGATGGATTATCAGGTTACAACTAGGTTTTCATGAAAGAGTCTAAGAGGTCCAAGACCATGTTCACTATGCCTTGGGGCACATATGTGTTTATGAGGGTGCCTTTTGGGTTAATGAATGCTAGTGCAACATTCTAGTGTGTTATGGATGCTACTTTTATAGGGATAATTAACTAGTTCATTTTTGTGTATCATGATGACATTATTTTGTATTCCAAGACTAGAGAAGAACATTTAGAGCATCTAAAAAAGGTGATAATCATATGTAAGGAGTTTGGAATTTCACTAAATCCAAAGAAGTGCCACTTTGGAGTATAAAAAGCCAAGTATTTGGGACATATAGTGTCCAAGTATGGTGTCATGATTGACGCTAAAAGGGTATAAGCCATTGAAAAAGTGCCTATCCCACAACCTAAGAAATGAATTTAGTTTTTCTTTGGACAAATTAACATTGTAAGGATGACTGTGTCCATTTGTGTAGAGATTAATCTACCTATTACTTCCATGCTGAAGGACCATACCATGAAATAGGAGAAGGTAGTACAAGATTTCAGTGACATCAAGGGAGCTTTAAAGTCTACACCTATTTTGGCTAGTCTTGATTACACAAAGTCATTTTAGATATTCTTTTTTGCATCATACAATACTATTACTACTATCTTATTGTAAAATAATGAAGACAATTATGAGCAGCCCATAGATATATTTAACAATACTATGAAAGGTCTTGAAATGAACAACACCATCATGGAAAAATAAGCTTTTTCTCTTTTGAAGGTTGCTAAGACATTCAAGCCATATTTTTTGAGTTTAAAAATTATTACCTACATCTCGTACACCATGGTAAAGGACATTTTAACTCAAACTAAAGTATCCATCAAGAGGTGTAGGTGGGTCAATAAGTTATAAGAGTATGACATGTATATTCAAACCACCAAGCTAGTAAGAGGGATGGGTCTACCCAAACTTATGGACAAGACTAATTTGCAATCTGATTAGGTAAGTACTACTATTTTTAATGTTGATGATTCCTTAAGTTAATTTAATGCATCTCTATGGTATAGAGACATTGTTTTAGATTGAGGGTAAAAGTAGGTTTTGAAGGGGCCCCGAAACCGTATTACAAAGAGCGAAAGGGAAAACATCTAAGACCACAGGCAAAGCCTAAAAACACTATAGGTAAGTAGCAAAAATAGGTTTTAAATGGACCTAAAACCACTAGATAAACATCCGTTCAAAACCCAAATAACATATATCTGGTAACACAATAGACAAAAGATAACAAAAAGAAAACAGGGAATAGTACCAGTTTCAAAACCAACAAGAAGGACTAGATTATTCATCCAGTTCCAGTATCAAGTTCATGGCTTCTTTTCCTTTCAAAACAGTTTCCTCAGTGGTAGCCTCTAGCAGAGCTCCTTTTTGTGTATCTTTCTTTCTAGAGCTTTGCCTCATCCTTTTGCTGGGACCCTCTAGTGCTTTGGTCTCCTCATTGGCTCGTTTACCTATATTGATAGCAGTAGCACAAATGTTGGATGTGGTATAGAGACATTGTTTACTACTTGTAAAATTTGAAATATCCCATTGACTTGGATAAGAATCAAAGAATAATTCTCAAGCTTGTATACCAAAATTACCTCTTAACTGAGGATGGTCTAGCATGGAATAAAATAGATGGGGTTCTCCTAAGATGCATGATAGAAGAGTAGATTGTTGTCCTAATTGAACACTTCCATAATGGAGTATGTGATGGACATTATGTCCTTAAGGTTACATCTCATAAAATATAAGAGCTAGTTATTGGTTTCCATCGCTATTCAAAGATGTTGTTTAGATAGTCAGAAGGTGTGATAAATGTCAGCACTTTTCTAGGAGGATGAAAGCTTTAGGTTCTCTTCCGTTTTAGCCTATGATAATTGAAGGCCCATTCGGACAATGGGGAATGGATTTCATTAGATATTTTTTTATTCATAAAGTGTTGGACATAAATGGATACTAGTTGTAATTGAATACTATAAAAAAATAGGTTGAGGTAGTCCCTACAAAGAAAGCAATGCACTAGGTAGTAATGGATTGTTTTCTAAATCAAATTATTTGTAGATTTGGTCTGCTTATCAAAAAAATTATTGATAATGCTATGAGTTTCAAAGGTTAAAATTTAGTGGAATTGTGTAGATAGTATGGGATTAAATTGACTTATGCTTCTAATTACAATCCTTAAGGGAATAGGTAAGTAGAATCGAGAAATAATAACTTGCTTAAGATCATTAGGCAAATTTTAGAAACAAACAAAAAGTGGGTTGAAAAACTAAAGTTTGCTTTATGGGATAACAAGATCATGCTTAAGAGAGATATAAGAGGAAGCCCTTTTGATCTTGTTTATGGAGATCAAGTAATTCTTCCTAAGAATTTATAATTTCACACCTATCAACTCATACATCAACTAGGGGATGATGCATAAATCCACCACTATGAAAGTAGGATGAACCAGGTTATTGAGATTGATGAAATTTAAAGACAAGATCATGAAAGACAACTTAAGCTCAAAGAAAATATGAAGAAAATATTTGATAGGAAGGTAACTCAAAGAACCTTCCAAATAGGTGATTTGGTTCTACTTTGGGACAACAAGCATGAGGAGAAAGGAAAGCATGGTAAATTTGATGCCTTGTGGATGGGTCCCTATTCTATTAACTACATGATTAAGGAGCATACTTTCTTCTTGAGATATCTGGATGGTGAAATATTGGAGCTACTAGTCAATGGTAGACATTTGAAACACTTCCTTGATTAAGTTCTTAACATGTGTACCATATTATATATTTTTTTGTTGCTTTGTCTTGTTGTTGTTTTGTTTTCCCTCTATTTTACGCCTTATTTGTATAGTTTCCCTTTGTGTTCTATTATGTCCTCATTTTCATATCCTCCTGATCTATTTTTTATATGTGTACCATGTTTTTTAGAGCCTTCATGAATTTTTGGTAAAAGTTACTACATCTTGACTCTGTGACCTAATGGATTGGCACTTGGTTTTATGTTTTGGGGTTCATTACACACCCATAGGGGGTATGCATCCTTGGAAGGAGCTCGTGTTAGTGCCAAAAATTGCAACAAATTAATTGGTCCCTTGGAAATTATAAATGAATACATCCTTAGACCAACTTCCATCCCCAAGTGTTCATTTAAAAGGTCAAGTTCATGTAAAAATTAGATAAGTCCTAAGCTAGAATTTTCTTGGTGAATGTGTCTTTCCCTTAGACTTTTTCAAGATTTTTTCAAGAACATAATGTTTGATGGAAATAGGTCTTTGGGATTTTTATCTTAGACAAAAATTTTGAAGACTTATTTTCATCAGACATTTTATCCACTACAAAATGTTCAAAGGAATTAAATGTCTTGTTTTGTATCAGGCTAAGTGTTTCATAAAAAATATGAAGGGTCATTTGTTTTAGAATTTTTGTCCATATAAAAAATCATGAAGGCCCCTTGCCTTTTAGGCATTTTTTTGGCAGAAAAATATCCAAAAAAATCCTTTATTTTGGAAAAGGTGCAGAGTCCTATTTGTTTCAGACTTTTTATCTTTAGTAAAATTTTTCAAGGGAACTTACCCTTCAGGGATTTTACCTACACAAAAATCCCAAAAGAAATGTAAGGACTTGTTTATTTCATCTAGAGTGTCTAAAAAAAGTTTGAAGGGTCATTTTATCTTTGTAAAATTACTAAAGGGTCATTTCCTTTGGGTATCTTTCCCTTGAAAAATTTTTGAAGGGCACTTTCAGAAGGGTCGTTTCACCTTTGCAAAATCGCTGAAGGATCAATTATTTGAAACATTTTTCCCTTGAAAAATTCTCAAAGGGAACCTTTAAAAGGTCCAAAATGCACTTTCAAGAGATCTAAAGCACAATTTCAAAAGGCTAAAGGGAAATTCTTTAGGACAAGTACCCTTAACAAAAATTTCAAAGGGTATGTTCAAATGGTCGAAGGGTACATTCAAAAAAGTTTATATAGAGTATAAGTCCTATTCCCTTTGGGAATTTTTCCCATAAAAAAGTTTGAAATAATTTCATTTCTTCAATAAAAGTACCAAGTTCAATTTCTATGGGGAAATTGCTTTGAACAAAATGTCCAAAACAATTATCTCAACAAAGATAAAAGGAGATAAGTCTTAATTATTTTGACAGAAGTGAAAATGTCCAATTAATTTGGAAAAAGTACAAAAGAACATTTTATTTAGGGAAATTATTTTAGAAAAAATGTCAAAAAAACTGTTTTGATGAAGCCAAAAATTTGAAGGTCGCATTCTTTTGGGCATCTTACCTGTGAAAAAAGTCTGACAAAGCTCAATTCTTATAAGAAAAGTATGAAATCAAAATCCTTCGATAAAATTACCTCAAACATTTTATTTAAGATAATTATCTTGATATAATGCTTGAAATAATTGTTGTGGGATAATTGTGTTGACTAAAATCCCAAAGTAGAATTGTCAAGGATAAAGAAAAGCCAAAGATAGAGAAGCCAAAGATAAAAAGACTGAGAAAAAAATAAAAATGCCAAAGATAAATAAATTAATAACAAAATTACCATAGAATAACGTCCTCAAAGAAAATTTTGAATTAAATATATGATGGTCACATAGACATCTTTTGATAGGCACATGGATGTCAACTTTAAGCCATGACAAGTGGCTGTTGCGATTCAAATGTTCTAGGATGATCATGTGAGCATCACTTTTAGACCTTGTGAAGTAGCCATTTGTTTTCAAATGGAGATAGATCTAATGAAATGCATTTGAATGGATTAGGATGATCTGATGGTAGGTAATCAAAGCAAAATAATCAAAAGAACCTAGGACAAGCATAAGTGTGATAAGTGTCAATCTTGTAAGTCATGATTTAAATATTGATCACATTATAAGAGATCACAAGTATGTGTTCAAGTTTACAAAATCCATTCTATGATGTGTATTAAGTTAACAATTTTCAACAAAGAAAATAATGAACATGGGACTACTACTTGGAAAGATCACATTATCTTGATAGAATTGATAGAGCGGGATGTAGATAGAATGCAAAGCTACCAAGTGGTACCATTTTTTTATAAGACCTATAACTAGATAATAACTCTCCACCCCTCAGATCATGATCCAATAAATCATGTTTTCTTGTCCCATCTAGATTTGATGGTGCATAGCCAATGTTGAAAATTCAAGGACCCTATGAGTAAATACAAAAATGATGAGTGGCATGGTTGCATGCCATAAATGAGAAAGTGAGCAGCTCACACAATATCTATGGCTCATGTTTGCTTGAGAAATGATGATCCAATGATTCAAGATAAGGTGGAATTTTCAAAGAACTCAAATTGCATAAGGAAGTGATAGGTGTCTAGATTGTAGCCAATCATCGACTCAGTCAATCTTAGGCCCCATAAATGCTTGATTAGATTTGATGTGGCATGTCAAATGCCATTATGTTGTAGAATTTAGTTTAAAATATAAAATTGATAATTATTTAATGGATGTGATAATGATTCAAGTCATAGAGGAATGCCTAACTACCATTCAAAATCATATTTTCTTAACAATTATAGATCTCTTCTAATTTCATCATAGCTAGAGCTTTCCAATTCTAATCATCACAAGGTAGTGGGCTTTCCTTGAAATGCATAAAGGAGAGATTTCCTATCCAAAAAAAATTATGATTTGAAATCTATCAATAGGATAACATTTGTGGATAAGTTACACATAAGGAAAAAATATTTTTGGCTCTTCATACAATTTTTTCCCTCCAACTATGAAGGTGAATGTTCAAGAGACTCTTGAGGTATTTGCATATGATGACTAATAGTTTTTTAGGCCTCCACTATGAATTTATGATCTATATCATCAATTCACTGACATATTTAATCAAAATATCAAAGGTTTGTTACAAATATTTATCATTCCTTATAGAAGAATTTGAAACAATGATCCTTCTTCTTACAAGTGGATAAGGATCTCAAGTGTGGCAAAGGGCATATTCTATCTAGAAGTATCTTAATGCATTTGAAGGCTTTTTATATAATTTTTCATGTTACGACACATAGTTCCAAATTTAAAAATGTATAAATAGGGGTTTTGTCCTCTATTCTAAGGTGGTTGTTTGTTATTGGTTGTTGTAGGTCATTATTTTAAGCATCCGTTTACTTTAAGTCTAAGTTCTATAGAATTTTTTTTGGGATCAATTGATGTGTTTAGATCTTGTCTCCCTTACTAAGTTGGTTGCATTTGTATATCCATTAGCAATATTTAAAATCATGTTTATGTCTCCCTTGTCAAAAGAGCAATCTCACAATGCTTGTCCCCATAACATCATTTTGAAGTGTTGATGTTTGTAATATTTATTTTCAAGTCAATGGGAAATATTTGTGATTCTTTATTGTATCATGTTGATGAAATGAAATAATATATTTTAATATTTATACAGATTGGATATTTGGATTGGCATTCATTACTAGTTGTAATTTTGAAGCATTTACCTAGGTTATCAATCCTTTTTTGTAGTTATATTTGGAAATGTGTTATTGAATACCTTTTAAGGGCACCCTAGGTTCATGAATTTAGTAGGAACAAGTATTTTAGATTCTAATTTTAGTATATATTATAGGGTTTTAAGGATCATTTAGTGTTTACCATTATCTTACATTTGAATTTTTTCTTCATCTTTGCTAAGAAATATTATCAGGAAATACTACTAGACATCCTGCTATTTACAAGCTACCAGCATACCACCCTCCATTTTATAATTATATAAATTTTACTACCCTATCCTACCATATAAATAATACATATTATTTCATATTGTAAGTGTTGTTTGACTTTAGAATGTATAGAATTTTGCATATTTGAAATGTTTTTATAGTTTGTGCTTTAAATAATAGCATTGTAGTCTTTTATTTAGTCCTTTTTATTCTTGAAGATTCTTTAGAATGAAGATTGTATTCATAGTTTCATATATCCTTAGTAGCTTGTGTATTACTTAGAGTATTTGTGCATTTCATGTGACAACCCTTCATGGGTGAAGTGTGCAAACTTAGTTATGCTTTGGTCATATTTGTTCTTTGTGCCAAGAATCCCCATGGAAATATAATTGCAAAATCCCTCCATGTGATAAAGTGACCCCCTAGGTACTCTCACCTTGGTTCAGGTAGAGACAAAAGTAGTAGGGAGATAACTAGACCCTTTTTAGGTGCCTCTCAATCATTTTATAAATTTAGTCTAATCTTTATGTCAACCCTTCCCTGACTACAATAACATACTAGTGGGTTTTCCATAATTTATTACAATTCTCCTTTAAGTGTGGAAGTCCAAGTGTAAGAGGTGTATAACTGGGAACCAATGATTACTTTACATAAAGGTAATAAAACTAGTAAAACATCAAGAGGGTTAACAATTCACTTTGAAAGGGATCAAATAATGAGAATCCATAACTAATTTTGAATAAAAATGAATATACACAACATAAAACTTGTAGAAGAAAGTGATATTATTCTAAATGAAGGTAAGTAACATTGGACAATAATATAGGGAATAAATTAAAATCCACAAGTAGATATCAGTAACCCAAATGCAATACACAACATGAAAAATAATTGAATAAAGGTAAATCAAATATTTATTAATGTCAAGGCTAAAACCTATGTTATAATTTTAAAATGAGTATAATTTTGGTACACCAAAGAAGAGGGCTCCTAAAAAATTCATTTTTTAATCATATATAGATAAAAAAATGAATGAGAGAAGAAAATAATAATAACTTCTTCAACCACCTTCATCAATTCAAGCATGTGTAGGAAAAAGAGACAAACTTAGGTGTACTAGAGAAAAAACCATCCTATTGTTACTCCATTTATATTTTTTAAGGTTTATCCATGATAGATGTGGTAAAAAATTTCCCCATGTTGTTATTTTATTGGAATGGACTTGGTATTTTTGCCTAAAATAGATTTGAACTAACCACTATCCTCTAAGTCATGCATGTTTAGAATGAAAGTAGTTGATATTTACTTGTTCTCCATGCTTGGAACCTGCTAAATGTTTTGCATTAAAATAGGTCTCAACTGACATAACTTGCCCAATTAGTTCCTTTGGACATGTTCTTCATGAATTATAATTACTTTGAGGGCATTGGACTTATTTAAGAGAATGTTTCCAACTACCTTCCATTTTTGTTTACCTTATCAAGCAACTTTAACCATCTATTAGTTTAAGGAAAATCTTGGAGACCTATTGCATACCTATTACCTAGGTGTTGTGATGATTAAAACCTTGTAGGTGATCTTGAAGGATATTATATCATTATTTTATCTTATTAATTGGGTTTTAGGAGCTATAATACCTTGTATTTTTTATTTTATACCTATATATCAATTTAGTTCTTGCTCAAACCTTTTATCTCACATTGCTAGACATGGAAAGAATACATATCTTATTGAAAAATTATAAGTTGGGTGTTAATGATTCATGTATATTCCCTTACCCATTTATTAGCATTATAATCATTAAGAAACCCTTTAAAATTATGCTATAAACCTATAGGTTAGGATTAGATATTATATAAAATTATAGCTTTGTAACTTTTGAAACCTACTTGAAATCCTATTCAATATTTTTGCCATGAACTTGTTGACCACTTGAGAACCTTGGAACATGCTTGAAAATTTTTTTCTCGCCTCACTAACCTCTATTTTGGCAATATATCATGAAGGAAACATTAGAAACACTACAACCTCATTGTATTATCATGGAGCCTCTTTTTTATCATTAATATAGTCATGAAATATTGAAAACTATGGTGTATAACTGTAGGAAGGTCTTAAGTGTTTTGATTATGCTTAGACTTATTTTCATTCACCTTTTGTTAATTATGAATCCTTATAAATTATGCTTAAGATATATTAGCTAGTCTAAGGTCATAATAAGGTCATGAAAACTTATAAGCTCTTGATACAAACTTCTTATAGGGTATTTGAGGGATTGAAACTCTATTTGCTCCTCATATCCTCAATCAATACCTAAAATAATGATTTAAGCTCATGAAAATATGGTTTTGGGTCTAAAACTTGTAAAAGAACCTTATAAACATGTTAGTATCTTTATTTAATAAATACAAGCTCATGTTTATAGCTCTAAATTGTTTTTTTATGCTTATAAGATCATGGAAACTCATTATATCCTTTTGCAGATGTGTTAGTGTGCTTAGAGGAAGTTTTAAAACTTATTTTATCTTTGAAAACCTTGTATTCTCATTGAAATTCTTGATCTTAGTCATGGAACCTAGAAAGATATATTTAAGACTTGTTTATGATCTTGAAGGAGCTTGGATCATGCTCATATTTGAAAATATTCTTGCTCATACTAGAAACCTCATGTTTATTCACCTTAAAATCCTGGTAATGTTTCAAATTATGGTTGAGAACATTATAGGTTTTAAAAATAACTCTATATATATGTAACCTCATGACTCTTGTTAATAAAATGGATGAAAGATTCAGGACATGTATGTGGCTACAAAATTATTTCATATGTGGTCACCTTGAAGAGGCATCACCATTAAAATGTGTGTAGATATAGAACCTAGGATGAAACATATGATCATAAAAGAAAATGTAACCAATGAAAATTTAAACCTAGTGTCCTATGACATAGGCATATGCCATCTATCCATAAAAGGCATTTAGAACCAAGGTGACAAGGGACCTAAATTTATATGTTTATGGTCCCTATACTTATTTAGGGCCAATTCTTAATAAGGTTATAGAGTATGAATCCTTCTCAATTACCCATGAGGTAAGTGGCATTGGTTGCTTATAAGTTTTAGTTAACTTGTATGAATAACCTAGTAGAATATGAAGCATTGATATTAGGAATATAATTTGCTTTAAAACTTAAGTTCAAATAAATAAAGGTTTTTGGGGATTTTTAGATTGTAATAAATCAAGTTAGGAGTTAGTTACAATGTAAATTTTCCTATTTGAGGAAATAAAAACATAAGGCATGAGATTTGATAGATATGTTCAATACCTTAAATTTCATCCCCATCTATAGAGAAGAAAATTAGGTGGTTGATTCATTAGTAACTACCACTACAAACATAACATCCCTAGATGACTCAAGGTTATAACACTTCTTAGTAGATATCATCCTATATCACTTAGTCTTAGATAATATGAAGAACATCCATGTTTTTGATGATGACCACCAAATTTTAAAATTCCTCAATAACTCAAATCTATTTGAGACAAAGTAATATATGAGGTAGAGAGAGATGATCCCAAGTAGGAGTACTATGAACAAGATGACATATTGAAATTAAAATGAAATTGATTCTTGAAGGTGTTGAGGTGTGGAGCTAAAAGCTTCACAGATGAGCAAATGCAAAGTTGTAGGATTTACACAGTCACCGACATCAGTCAGGGATCAATTGGAGGCTACCAATGTCGGTTATGGATCGGCTGATGTCAGTCATATGCAGACAAATAGGGACCAACGTCGGTCACCTGTGCATTCCAGAATTCTATTTTCATGGGACGAACGGATTGTTTTCATGATAAGATTAAGTGTTAGTCTTAAGTCTATGTTTCTATCTTTAGTAAGACTATTTTAAGCCTCAGATTAGGAGGTGTATCTAATGGTTGATATTGCATAGCTCATGATCCGTAATTCTATATATAGGGATAGATCTTCATAGCTTGTAAGTGGTAAGATGTAAGATAGGCAATTCAAGTAGCTGAATTGTGTTTGTATTTGTGAAGAGAGAACTCTTGAGGGAAAGAGATCTGTACATCTAAGAGAGGTGTGGAAGAAAGAGAGATTTCTTCAATTGTATTTCCAAGAGTTTAATACAATTTTTCATTATTTCTTGTATCTCTTATTCTTTATTGATTCTGATTTCTAGTTACTTTTAATTCTGGTTAATTCCATGCTTAGTTGCTTACAAAAGTAATCAATTGTTCTTGTTAAGATCCTGACAACTGGTATCAGAGCTTGGGTTCACTAACAAGTGGTTTCAGATCTATTTAGTGTGTATTGATTACAGGGCACTCGCAGGGGTTTATGTTTGAGTGGGAGCATAGCAATGGTAGAAGAAAGTAAAATGAGAATGGAGAAGTTTAACGGCAAGAATTATCAATTATGGAGGATGAAGATAGAGGATTATTTGTATCAAAAAGATCTGAGAGTGACCAGTAGTAGGCATTTATGCTATGGAGGGTCAAACACTTCTCTACATGATTATGTAGATTTAGATATGGTAGGTGACTTCGATGGCAGGAGAAGCACCACAAGGTATGTTTTCACTATTGGTGGAATGATAGTTAGCTGGATTTCAAAGTTGCAAAAGGTTGTTGCCTTGTCTACTACAGAGGTAGAATACATTGAAGTCACAGAGGCTAGCAAAGAGATGATATGGATGACACGATTCATGGAAGAGTTGGGAAAGGAGCAAGAGAGTTGTATATTATATAGTGATAGTCAGAGTGTAATTCATTTGGCAAAGAATTCAGCCTTTCATTCAAGAACCAAACATATATAGCTTTGGTACTACTTCATTAGACAAGTATTGGAGGATGGTGAGTTGAAGCTGGAAAAGATCCATATAGATAAGAACCCTACTGATATGTTAACAAAGTCGATAACAAAGGATAAGTTGAATCTTCATTCAACTTTTGTTGGTCTTCAAAATCGAGCTTGAAGATGATGGAGAAGCTAGAAGATGTTGATTTATAGGTATAGGTGCAGTTGTTTATCTCCAAGTGGGAGATTATTGAGGTGTGGAGCTAAAAGCTTCACAAATGAGCAAATGTAAAGTTGCAAGATTTACAATCACCGACATCGGTCAGGGATCGACTAGAGGCTATCGATGTTAGTTATGGATCAAATAATGTTGGTCATATGTAGGCAAATAGGGACTGACGTCGGTCACCTGTGCATTCTAGAATTCTATTTTTGTGGGACGAACGAATTGTTTGCATGTTAAGATTAATTGTTAGTCTTAAGTCTGCGTCTCTATCTTTAGTAGGACTATTTTAAGCCTTAGATTATGAGGTGTATCTAATGGTTGATATTTCATAGCTCATGATCCTTAATTATATATATAGGGATAGATATCCATAGCTTGTAAGTGGTAAGATGTAAGATAGGAAATTCAAGTAGCTAAATTGTGTTTGTAATTGTGAAGAGAGAACTCTTGAGGGAAAGAGATCTATACATCTGAGAGAGGTATGGAAGAAAGAGAGATTTATTCAATTGTATTTATAAGAGTTTAATACAAGTTTTCATTGTTTCTTGTATCTCTTATTCTTTGCTAATTTTGATTTCTAGTTACTTTCAATTCTGGTTAATTATGTGTTTAGTTGCTTGCAAAAGTAATCAATTGTTCTTGTTAAGATCCTAACAAGTGGTATCAGAGCTTGGGTTCACTAATAGGTGGTTTTAGATCTATTTAGTGTGTATTGATTATAGGGCACTCACAAGGGTTTTCGTTTGAGTGGGAGCATAGCAATGGCAGAAGAAAGTAAACCGAGAATGGAGAAGTTTAATGGCAAGAATTATCAATTATGGAGGATGCAAATAGAGGATTATCTGTATCAAAAAGATCTAAGAGGGACCAGTAGTAGGCACTTATGTTATGGAGGGTCAAACACTTCTCTACATGGTTATGTAGATTCAGATATGGTAGGTGACTTGGATGGCAGGAGAAGCACCACAGGTTATGTTTTCACTGTTGGTGTAACAACAGTTAGCTGGATTTCAAAGTTGTAGAAGGTTGTTGCCTTGTATACTATAGGGGTAGAATACATTGCAGTCACAAAGGCTAGCAAAGAGATGATGTGGATGACACGGTTCATGGAAGAGTTGGGAAAGGAGTACGAGAGTTGCAGATTATACAGTCATAGTCAGAGTGTAATTCATTTGGTAAAGAATTCAGCCTTTCATTCAAGAACCAAACATATACAGCTTAGGTACCACTTTATTAGACAGGTATTGGAGGATGGTGAGTTGAAGCTGGAAAATATCCATATAGATAAGAACCTTGTTGATATGTTAACAAATCTGATAACAAAGGAGAATTTGAATCTTCATTCAAATTTTTTTGGTCTTCAAAATTGAGCTTGAAGATGATGGAGAAGCTAAAAGATGTTGCTATACAGGTATAGGTGTAGCTGTTTATCTCCAAGTGGGAGATTGTTGAGGTGTGGAGCTAAAAGCTTCACAGATGAGAAAATGCAAAGTTGCAAGATTTACATAGTCACTGACATCAATTAGGAATCAAATGGAGGCTACCAACGTCTGTTATGGATTGGCTGATGTCAGTCATATGCAAGCAAATTGGGACTGGCGTCGGTCACCTATGTGTTCTAGAATTCTATTTTCATGGGATGAACGGATTGTTTGCATGATAAGATTAAGTGTTAGTCTTAAGTCTGCATCTCTATCTTTAGTAGGACTATTTTAAGCCTTAGATTAGGAGGTGTATCTAATGGTTGTTATTGCATAGCTCATGATCCCTAATTCTATATATAGGGATAGATCTTCATAGCTTGTAAGTGGTAAGATGTAAGATAGGAAATTCAAGTAGCTGAATTGTGTTTATAATTATGAAGAGAGAAATCTTGAGGGGAAGAGCTCTTACATCTAGAGAGGTGTGGAAGAAAGAGAGATTTATTTAATTGTATTTCCAAGAGTTTAATACAATTTTTCATTATTTCTTGTATCTCTTATTCTTTGTTGATTCTGATTTCTAGTTACTTTCAATTTTGGTTAATTCTGTGTTTATTTGCTTGCAAAAGTAATCAATTGTTCTTGTTAAGATCCTGACAAAAGAGAGTGATCTCCCTTAAAATGATATTCAACCTTGATAGGTCTATGCATAATCTTGATAGACCAATACACCTAGATCATATGTCTAAGAGGATTAATTTTAAACCACTGAAACATCTAAGAGATGTTAATATTAGCATATATTTCAAATTTCTAATATTGAAAAAAAAATGTTACTATTAAAGTATAGAGATGTTATTTCCTAGGCATATGGTGACCTTAAAGTCTTCAACATGAGTGTGGTCATAGATACTATCCAACTCAATAAAAATTGGAATCTTTTCAATTGGAGGAAATGACCAATGAACCTAATCCTAGAGCCACTTATCTACAAGGAGTTTCATAAGATACTCTTATTTGGGATTATCTTCCTAGTCTATCACTCAATATGTGTATCCAAATTGGAGCCTATTCACAATAATGTTGTGGAAATTAGGCTATTTTAATATTTTAGAAATATAAACTAAGATTCTAACAAAGGTAACTAACATTTTCCCTCTCTTGATGAGGTAATTTAAATGTTGAGTACATCTTAGATGTTTTACTTATTGGATATATTCTTAGGATATAATCAGGTTTTAATAAGTCCTGAAGATTGATTTTGAACTACATTTATAATAAATTAGGTAATTTAACCTATAAGAGAATGTTATTTAGCCTCATCAGTACAAGATCTAAATTTTTAAAATTTGTGAACTTAACCTTCAAAGGTTATTTTGTCCAAAATTGACCCACATACAAAGATTTTGCCTATATATCTTAAGCAATCATCATCTACAACAAGGTTTTGAGGATCAATGGAAGGAGTTACTTCCTTCAAGGTTTTGGATCATTTGTATTTTCTCAACAAGTAAAACTACATAGAAAACCAATATAAGAATTGGTTTTCATAGATAGGACAATGAGATAAGTTCATAATCGATTGCCTTAAAAGTTTTAAGTTCAATTATGATCTACCTGGTTCATTCAATAAAAATAATTCACAAGTTTGAGCCAAGTATATGCCTTAAAAATATCTAGTAGTGTGGGACATGCTTGGATATGTCAATTTAAATCCACAAGACCATTTGAATTCAAAAATATTCAAAGGATCTTTAGAATTAATACAATTCTATCAAGTGTCAATATCTCACTTGATCAGATCATAGATAGATGGCACATAGATAATAGCTTGATTTAGTGGGACCATCAAGATCAATCATGCAAGTTAAATCATGAAAATAAAGATATAATAATGATATTAAGGTAAAAAGTTCAAAGGATCTTAAGATGGAGTGAAATGGTGATAAGTGTCATGATCATAATCAATCAAAGGATCAATGGTGCATGTTTTATCTTTAAAATTAAAGATCAATAGAATACATTCAACCATGAAAAGGAGATTGATGGTGCAAATTAGGTGCAAATGTCTATGATCCTATATTAAATTTGAGCTTTCTACATGGTGAAAAAGTGGTAACCAGATGAAGACTGGTAGTAAAATCCATATATTGAATGTGGGGTTGCCAAGTGTCACAATTTGGGAAGCTTGAATCAAGGATTGATGAAGAAAATTTAATCAAGTTTCAAGAGGCAAAATATGTTGATGCATGTCCAAATATATAATGGTCATATTTTTTATATGATAAAAAATGTGGTGAAGATGCCACATTGGTAGGCATATCAGATTGAAAGATTTTTTGGACCCAGATAGGTGAGTGCATAAGGTCATGATCTAAAAATGATTTAGGTCAAACTAGAGCAGATATTTCATGTTCAAGGGCCACCATTAAAGCTCAGTATTGACCTTTTTTTTGAAGATTTAGAACTTCAAGGACTTATTTTCTAAGGTCAAAATGTGTTTACATGACTATGTCCATTTTTTTTGAAGGGGAATCAATGTGTATAATGAGTTTTTGGCCCCCATAAATTTTAGAGGTAGAATAGGTTTATTTAAACCTAATAGAGATAAATAATGGGGCTTCACATATGTTATATCTTGATTGAAATGATGAATATATGAAAACTAATAAATGGGATTGGTTTTCATATATATTATACCTATGTCCAAGTTTTTAAGTAGGAGTAGAGTTGTGATTATGAAAATAAGTGTCTTATATTTTGACATAGTCACATCCTCGAAAAATAGGTACTACAACCACTTAAAGCAGATATAGTCATGGATCTATTAGGTCCATGGATATGAGGATTTTGTACTTATAATAAAGACAAATAGATAGTGGCATAGAGGTTCCAAGGAAAATATTTAGGGATTGGAGATCATAGGTAGAGCATTCAATTCTTTTTCATAGCCTTTAAATATTTTCCCTTATTTGTAAGATCATGACTCGTCATCCTCAACAAACTCTTGTCTTCTAGTGTATTTCTTAGCTAGTGTCAAAGTTGGAAGAATATTAGAGCTAATAAAGGTTAAATTTTTCAAAACAATGGTTGGTTCCAAATAAAAAAAAAAGTGGTTAGGAATTCATTGAAAGGTGGCGGTAGCCCATTTATTGATTTCTGATGGTGTGCTCCTCCTCTCTCTTCCCCTTTACCCTATATCCAATTTTTATTACCTAATTGTAAGAGATAATCATGGAGACTCTTAAATATTATGAGAATCTCATTTGACAAGGAAATATCCTATTGAAATTTATAATAAATACCTCTTGATGTAATAAGATGATTTTTTAATCAATCTCTTGCCTTTAACTAGTGCTTAGTAAGCTTGTGCATAATGTCTTTATGAAGTAGATTCTTCCATATCCATCATCATTATTTATTGCCTCTTTTAAGGTATGAAATTGTGCTCTTTATACCATTAATGGATGCCTATTGTGAGTCCTATAATTCCTCTTTACTCCATTCATTATTTCATGAGCCTAGTTTATGAAACACTTATGCAAATTATCTAGTTTGTGAGATTGTGAGAGCCAATATTATCTTACGTTGAATTAGTGTTGGTTTCAAGCATATGTGATATTGATTTAAATTTAGTTCCTCACAAATTTAGATTTATTAGTATCCTTATTCCCCCCTTTCTATCCATTTTCCAAGTAGAATCATTAGTTTAGGTGATCTACCAAGATGAAGTCGGTCTTATCTAGAGGTTCAACCCCACAAAAGGATACCCAAAACATGGGGTTATCTAAATATTATGGATGGGAGTGGGGGATCCTAAATAAATATCCTATAAGGGTGAAATTCTACACCACAAATTTTTTTGGCATGCTTGGTGGGACTCATTTTAGAAGAAGATTGGTTAAGTTTGATGGTGGTTTGATTAATTTGTAGTAGTTATGGATTTCATGCAATAGTATTTGGTGACTCTGAAGAACACTCAATAATTTGGTTTTAATCTTTCATGATAAAGGTGACTAAAAGATTATCTTCTAAAGGTATTCCTTTTGAATTTGTTGAATTACCTTTAAACTCAATTAAAAGGTTAGTATTTTATAATACACATCCATCAATTTCCCTCATAAATAAATTTAAAAATATACCTTTACAAGAAGATATTTTTTAGCTCATTTCATTTTCATGGCAACCCCTAGAGATTTACCTTTTGTGGATTTCATGGTTAGATTCCTTTAGACCTCCAAAACTATGATCCTATCTTAATAATAGCTCTCACAAGTTTTACTTATTTCATGGGAGACTAATTTACAACCCATCATCAACACCTTAAAGATATAGCTAACTTATATAATATTTATGATATCACTAAAGAAAATGTGGCTATCAGGTTATTGTCCATCTCTTTCATGGGTAAATCCTTAGACTAATATAAAAACCTTATTTCTAACTCCATTACATAATGAGATCATTTAGGTGATGACTTGTGTAAAATATTTGAAGACAAAAGTGACCATTTATCACTTGCATAGTAGCTAACCATAATCAAGAGGGCTCCCCATGAGGTTATGTAGGATTTCAATACCAAGTTTTAGAATACTTGTGATAATATTCCAATCTCTAATAGGCCTAGCCTAAAATTTACCTTCCTTTACTATCTAAAATCTCTATATAGTGATAGTGCAATAATGATTCAATCTATTGGAGGAAACACACTATCAAATACTTATGAGGTGGTAATTAGAGTAAAGAATTCTGTAGTAAAAGCTAACAATCTTAAACCTAGGCCACTAATGCCTTTATTTACTAAGATTCAAACACCTCATATCATCATTCCTCCCCTTTATATGATTCTTCCTATGCTAATAATTACTACCATTCCTACACCAAAGTAGGAAAAGGTTTCAACTAGTCAATCTAGTGATTCCCAAAAAAACAAAAAATTCCAAGAGCTTAAGATCATGATTTCAATCCTTTGGAAATGAGTTGGTAAATGTGAAAATGCAACAGGATCAGTTCAGAAAACCTTATCCAGATCCATATCAACCTCAATAGTAGTCTTATCAAGAAAATAGGCCACCCTACAAAGGAAATTTCTAATGACAAGGCCAACAAGGCCAAAGATAAAGGAAACCTAGTTATATTAGACAAAATAATTATAATATAAATTCTAGAAGCACTTCCATCATTTTCATCCCTAATCAGAATAATATTGATCAAGAAGTTAAGGGTATTATGCCTTATAATTAATCTTTCGGTCAATCCATTATCCCAAACACTGAGTTCAATAAGTGTTTCAATGAACAATGGCATCAAAGTGCTAAATATGGGTATAATTAATCTCTTATGGCTTAGAATATATAAGTACCTAAGATGATAAAACTGGAAGAGCCTCAACAAGGCCAAGGGCCTAATGAATGACCAAACTATTTGGGTGATATAATGGTTAACTATGAGTAAGAAGAGTGTTATACACTCACTCAACAGGCTAGTTCTAGCCAAGAATACATTCTAGTGGTAGCTAATACAAGGTTCAAAAGAAAGAATATGGATAGTAACCAGGAAGTAATTAAAGAGCTTCCTACCAATACTCCTTTACTATCAAAGCCAAAGGAACCTACCACTACTCAAAAGGTTTAAATAACTCAAAGGAATTAAAATCAATGGAATGCCTTTGTACCCCAAAACTCACAAGTTCAAGGTACATTTATGGATCCTAAAGCACAACCAAAAGTTGGTAGTTTGCCCATCAAAATTATGGAATAAATGAAAAGGTCCAATGTGATTGTTCTAATGTGGGACATGCTTTCCATGAATAGATAGCTAGATATTTTTTGAGAAGGTTTATCAAATATCAATGTTTCTAAGAATCCACCAAGCAAATAAAATGTAGTTCTCATCAATGCAACAAAAGGACCTAATGTTGGGAAATCAAACAAGATGGGCAAACCTCCTCCTTTCTACATTTCTATCATCACTAAGGACTCCTTGGTAGTGTTTTAGTGTCAATATGCACCCTTGAATAGGGTTATTCAAGCCCTTTCCAATTGAGATACACTATGGGAATAACCCTAGGTTATGGGCCACCTATGGTGGGGTTGAACATACAGAGAACACCAACTTCCTCTTGATAGATCACCTATACTAATGTTTACACTGAGAAAAGGGTTAGAGAATGGGTAAAGGGTTCTTAAGAAGGCTAAAAGGGTGATGCACCAAATTAAATTATAACTCACACAAGCATGAAATATACACTAAATAATAATAAGATAGCACTATCTCAAAAAATCTTAAAATATAGCTAATTACACAAGTATTTCATACACTAAGTTCAAGGATCAATGAATGAAGCTAAGAGAAGTTCTAAGACTCATACCAAGATTAAATTAATGGTAGAAAGAACACAAATGTAGACCTAGAATGAACTAGAAAACACCCTATAATAGTCAAGGAAGAAGGACAATGGGCATGGAATATTCTCCTTCACAATGCCATCATTCAAAATCTTACTAAACATAGTTTAAAAGAAAGATATAGGTAAATGAAATCTTTATTAGCTTCAAGAGGTCTTTCACACAAGTTTTGATAGGGTCTAACCTTATCAAATGAGAGTCTTTGCTCCACTAGAATTAAAAGAGAGTCTTTTCTTAGAAAAATTGAGAGAGAGCTTACAAAATGGAAAGAATGGATAATATATTGTAAAAGGAGAGAGAGAAGAGGGAGCATGAGTATAGAACTCATTAATCAATCTACCGCCTTTTTGATCAAATCAACACCCATTCTCTTTTTGACAAGTTAAATTTTTATTTATCCTAATAGCCCCCAAATCTTCTCATTGGCTGAGAAATATTCACTAGAAGATAATAGTTGCCAAAGGTGGTGATTCATGATCCTACTTATGAAATAAAACCATTAGGCGCCCTAAAATCCAATAAATGTTATATCTACTTTCTCCAACCACTACATCTCCATCTTAGGACTCTACACCATCTCCACTTGATTCATTATAAGCTCAAGGTTCTTATATCCATGGATTTGATAAAGACATGCCATGATTCTAATTTTAGTGGTTGCATGTACCTATTTATCAAAAACATGACCATGTCGATAGTTAAGACACTTCTTCATGATTACACATCTACCCCTACTCCATATTGATTATATATCTTTACTTTACATTTGAAAACCAATCAAATTTTTTTTTCATATAGTTAATATATATACAAGATCCACAAATGTTTATTCTTACTTAAACAACTACTAGTCCATCTTTGATCTCTATATTGGGTCCTAAAAGACCGATTCTACCTTTTTAGAGTTTATTGGAAACATTTTATCCTCAAAAATACCCTCTAGTTCAACTTGGATCATGTTTTGACCTTTAATAAAAGTCTCATAATCTTTGACCTTTGATATCAACCATTGATATTAATATGGGTCTTTGAAATTTTGACACTTTTGAACTTCATTATTGCCCATTGATATTGATCTAGAATCTTCATATTATGCAAAATATCAACTCTACATTTTTTCTACAAGATCTAACTAACTTTTTAACCTCTTACACATTGTAGATCTACTTTTGCATGATTAAATGTGATCCATAGATATTCTTATATATTAATTTAGTTGAGACACTTATCACTTGTGTATTCACCCTAGAGATCCTTTGACCATTTATCTTATTACTCACCATTGATGTAATATATATGATTGAATACACATCATTAGATCTTTGGGACCCACTAACATTGTCAGTCAATACATACCTTTTGATCTCGATCAAGACACCTCAAATATTACCACTTGTCAGATTCTCTCTTACACTAACCTTTTGAATTTATGCTCACCATTGATCTAATTTTTATGATTAAATACATGCCATTAGATCTTTGGACCCATTGACATCTATCAAATCAAGGCTTATATTTGGATCAGGACCTTCATTCCTAATATTTGGACACTTGTCAC
Organism: Torreya grandis; assembly: GCA_037957365.1. Lineage (NCBI taxonomy): Eukaryota > Viridiplantae > Streptophyta > Pinopsida > Cupressales > Taxaceae > Torreya > Torreya grandis. Next base: position 729,253 of record JARHVA010002043.1, read on the forward strand.
TCTCATGTTAAACATTACGATATTTAAATCCAATGGCTACTTCATAGAGCTTAAAGCTGATGTTTACACACCTATTTCATTTTAAAATTCTAACTTTGAAGCTTTATAGCTTGAGATAAACAACTCATTAAGTTATGAAATTTTGAGAGGATGATCTATGCATGAATAAATTCATGTGCATATGGTATTTTAGCTTTGATAGGATTTCTAAGTATACTTAATAAATGCATAATCAAGTTGACCAATCTACTTCTACATGATGTTTTCATGATGGTCTGGTTCTTTTGGACTTATGCTTGAATTCTTGTCTCTTTTAGAAGGCTCTAATGGACTTCTAAGACTTTATGAATATTAATCCATACTCTTGAATGCTTGAAACACTATAAAACCTATTTTCATTCTTCATTTTGTAATCTTAGACCTGTTTCAATACCTACTTCTCAAATATCAAAAAAAGTACACGTTAAGCTTGCTTAAAATATTTCAAAAGCTTTGTAAATGACATTTGGTCTTTAAACCACTCATTCCATCTAGAACTTTGTTCATCTATTCAAACCATTTTTGGGCAAAATATCCTTATGTGGGCCAAATCTAGCTAACATTTTTGGTGACATCCTAGGGTTATATACTTGTTATGCAAAGACTTATTACCCTTAAACTAATCCATTAGGTACATAGAGTCTCAATATTTTTCCCAACTAAAATTTTTGTGAGATTGACTAAAGGGATGACCCTTTTTGAATAATCTTCTTGAAGCAAAAAAAATAAAAGATTAAAATAAAAAATTGTGCCATAGGCACTTATTGAAAGGGAAACACATAGCTAAATGAAAATATACTCAAGGAACTTAGAGTAAATCATGAAAACTAATCTAATATATTAAAATATCATAAAACAAATGTAAAACCTTAAAATAACAAGGATTTAAATAAATTCCATTGATTGGGATGGGTAATACCTCACCATATAGGTAGGCAAGATAAAAATTATTATGCTATTTAGATCCATAAATCAAATAAGGACCACTCTATAAGCTATTAAACCTAGTATGGTTACTTAGATTAGCCTTATTTGAGTCCCATTCAATAAATTCCCTCATTATGGCTCCTTTTTCAAAGGCTTTCTTGACTTAAGCTTAATGTGATTATAAATTATTCATTATAAGGTCCCTAGTTTCTTCAAGCTCCATGAACTTTGCCATCCTCATTCTCATAGGCTCACTTTCCATCAACTCAAGCTATTGGGCTAACTCCAATGTAGGTAATTCATGAGAAATGGGTTATTTGGCTTCCCTTCCATATATAAGGACATATGGATAATTACCAATGGTAGCATTGGGAGTCACTCTGTCATCCCATAAGTCTATCCTTAGATTTGTGTGCCATACTCTTTGATTCTCTTCCATGGTCCTCTTGATAAACCTTAACAAGTTATTTTTTATGGACTCTACTAGTCTATTGCCTTGGGCATAGTAGTTGGAGGATGTGTTGTGGTAGATGCCCAACTTAAGTTAACATTCACTTGTGTATATGCCCATAAATGCTAAGGCATTATCTAAAATTATATTAATTGAGACACCAAACTTGGTCACTATGTTGTCATAAAAGTCCAATATTATTATTTCATTGGCTTCTTTTAAGGAAATTACTTCTACCCACCTGGTGAAGTATTTAGTTATAGTGAGCACCCATTTATGTTTTACACTTGAAGGTGGATTGATCATCACTATTAATTATAACCACCATTTCATGAAGGGTTACTCCACCGAGATTGGGTTGAATTGCATAAAAATCTTTGAAAAGGTTATGCCAATAATATCTAGCTCTCATTACATTTGATGCTACTATTCTTAGTGCAAAATGGCTTCTTACAAGTCCATCATGAAACTAATCTAAGATCTTTGTCAATTGATTGTCATCAATGCACCTAAAAAGTACCCTATTGAGCTCCTTTCTAAAAATAACACCATCAACTAATGCATAAGGTATGGACTAAAACCTAAAAGGGGGCATTCTCCTATCATCAATAAATGTGTCATATCTTGGAGCTAGCTATTATGAAGTGGAGGTGCATCTATTTGCGAGTTATCTTATGTCACCAAAACAACTTATTTGTCTTATTGAAGGTCATCCACCATATGCTCACATAAGCCTTTGCCTCTTATCATCTTGGTGACCTTGATTTCCACATCCTACTCCATGACTTCTATAATCTATCCTACTCTTTTCTCATTTAAATGCTTATTGAGGAGAAAGTTCCTCACTCTAGGATGAGACACCATAAGATGAACCTTGTTATTGGATAAAATTTGTATAAACTTATTGATACTCCTTAAACCTAAAAGAACCTAATTTTATATAAAGGTATACCTTACCTCATATCCCTCTAGCCATTGATTAAAAAAGGCAATTGGCTTCTCAAGTCATTCACCTTTATTTTGAATAAACATAGCTGATATGTTGTCAATAATGGAAAAGGTATACAATATGAAATCCTTTGAGAAATCAATATTTATGAGTGAGGGTGCTTGGGCAATGGTCTACTTGATAGCCTCAAATCTTGCATTACCTTCATTTTACCAAGCAAATACTTGGCTCCTTTTCCGCATGGTGGTGATGGGTTTGACTAGGTTTGCAAACCTAGGTATAACCCTCTTCATAATGTTTATTTTCCCAAGGAAGCTTTGGATTCCTCTCTTTTTATTCGGTAGAGATAGTGCTAAGATAAAACTTATTTTTTTAGGGTTAATGGATAGTCCTTCCTTTGAGACAATGTGACCCAAAAGTTTTCCTTCATGAATGACAAATGCAAATTTTTTGGGATTTAAAGAGATCCCATACTCTTTGCATCTTTAAAATATTAACCTTAGATAGTCCATGTGCTAACTAGCTTTCTTGGATAAAATTATGATATCATCCAAGTAGACCAACACCATATGATTCAACAACCCTTGGAAATCCATGTCCATGGATTTTTAGAAAGTTACCATAGTATTTGATAATCTAGAAGGCATCTTATGGTAAGAATATGTGCCCCACTTTATGGTGAAGGTATTATTATAGTGATCTTCTTCTCTCACCAGTTCCTAGTTGTATCCTGAATATCCATCCAAAAGGGATAAGTGTTCTAAAACCATCAACTATCTAAAGAAGTTGCTCCATATATGGAAAAAAATTAGTGATCTCTCAAAGAGACCTTATTCATATCCCTAAATTCAACACAATCTGATTTCCCCACTCTTCTTCCTCACATTGACCAAATGGCTACCCATGAGGAGTGCTTTATTGGAGAGATGATGTTGGATTCCATTAAATTGGTAAATTATTTCCTCATAAGCTCTTCAATTTTAGGGTTTATAGTCTTATGTTTCTACTTGAAAATCTTGGTATTAGCATCTATTTATATAGTGTATTGGGCCAACTTGGGATAAAAGCCTCTCATTTTACTATATTCCCAAGCAAATATGTTTACATATTATTTACAAAGTTATATGAAAGCATACCCTTAAACTTTAGTGCTTACCTTGCCAAGATTGAAGATCCTATCAATGAATATAAGGAATCTTTCATAGTTTTTTCCATTAGTTGACATCATCACCTTGTCTTTTCTCATATGATCTCCTTCATGGAAAATACCTTCAAGGGTGATAATCCCTTCATGAATCTTATTAGATATCAATTGAACTATTTTTTCTTCATATTGATGTTGAAAATTTTCTTGGTTCATTGAAGAGAATTTTGATTCCTACTATAATAAACATGGAATTTTTTTTTCATTCTCAAAGACTTGCCAATGAGCTTCATTATCTGGCACTAATGGTCTCACCACTACTCTGAGATGTGGTTGTACCTGGTCTTTTTCAACTCATTAGGGATATCAAATTGAACTCCCACAACTTCCAACATATTAACATGCTAATTCTAGTTTCTTGGTATGGATTGGATGTTAAAGGCCTCAAAATCCTAAATTACATCCCACACTCTATGTTTATAAGACTTCATCAAGGGATTCTTGGTGATATTTTGGCATTTAACCTAGTGCACTATCAACTTTCTATCCCTATAAACTTGTTACTTCTTGATTCCTCTCTTATTATCCCATTTAAGGCCATGGATAAGGCCCTCATATTTTATTTCATTGAAAGATAAATTGAAATGGAATATATAAGAAGAGAAATACTTGTCATTAGAGGGAGATATTAGCATTACACCTACACCCACTCCATGTTTGCTCCTTGAATCATCAAAGAATAATTTTTATAAGACATTAAGATCTTATTAATGTTTAATGAGGGTTGGTATGGATTAATTCTCCTCATGTAAGTAGTAATCACCCATGTCCCTCTCTTTAACTCCTTCCAAGGGATCAACAAAATTATTATCATTCCATAGTTCATCCAAGAACATGTCTAGTATCTCCTCAGGGTGAGTGTTTAATTCTTAACCCACCATATGTTCATCATCATCAAGGATGGTGAAATAGAAGTTTATTATGTCTATCCCATAAGTTTTTATTCATAATTATTAAATGAGATCAACCTTAATGGATACCTTAGTTCGATGTCTTTTCCTGAATTCCATGTATGACCAATCTACTTCTAGATAACCTCTAATCTTTGTAGAAAATTCTCTAAATAGGCTTAGGGAAAAATGAGGAGGTACATCTAGGATCAACAAAAATTGAACCATTGAGACACTAATAAAAGCATGAAGGGTCAATTTCAGGTCCTTGATGATACTAGATGGCTTGGTGGAATAAACAATCAAGCTACACCATTCCCTTAGATTAGGGCTCATACTTTAGACCAAGCTGGTATACTCTAGACTTTATTATTATTGAGGTAATAACCCCACTATCTACCAGAAAAATATGTATTAAAGAGTCACCAATGATTATTGAAATGTATAATGGAGGTGGTTTAACCACCTTATTTGGTTTCCTTTCACTAGGTCCTTTAGTTGCATTGCTGAGAACCACATTCTCCTTGACTAGTGGTTTCTCAAAAACATTGATTATGGATAACCCTTCTTGAAGGATATCTACTTAACCAGGCATGGAGATCATATCTTACATTAGTACAGTCACATTGGAATTTTTCATTTATTCCACAATGTTGGGGGGTGAACCACCAACCTTTGGTTGTGCTTTGGGAGCCACAACTATACCTTGAGTTTGTGAGTTTTGGGGAATAAAAGCATTCCCCTAATTTTGATTCCTTAGAGATATTAGAACCTTTGGAATAAAAATAGATTGGTTTGGTTTAGATATTGAAGGAGTAATGGTAGGAGGATCTTTTACTATTTCTTTGTTACCATCCATGTTCCTTCTTTTTAACCTTGTATTTATTGCCATTGGAATTTATGCCTGCTAAAAATAGTTTATTGATTAAGTGCATAACACTCTTATTACTCATATTTAGACGTTTTATCACCCAACTAGCTTGGTCTTTCATCAAATATTTGATCTTTTTGAGGCTCTTCTATTTTTGTCATCATGGGCATGCCTACGTTTTGAGACATAATCACTTGATTGTACCCATAATTTTTAGACTGCTACCATTGATCATTAAAATCTTAAGTGAATTTAGTGTTTTGGATAATGTATTTCCTAAAAGACTGATTGTAAGGCATGTTACCCTCAACTTCTTCACCAACACTATTTTGAATAGGGACTAAGGTGTTGGAGGTGCTTGCAATATTTGGATTATAGTTGCTCTGTCAATTGTATCTAGGTTGCCTTTGTCCTTGGCAATTTCCTTTATAAGGTGGCATATTTGCTTGATAAGATTGATACTAAGGTTGATATGAGTCTTTATGAGGTCTATTCAAACTTTTTTTCCTCTTAACATTTACTATTTCATTTCCCAAAGATTGAAACATGCTCTTAAGCTCTTGAAAGTTCTTTTATTCTTGGGAATCACTAGATCCACTAGTGGAAGCCTTTTCTTGCCTAGGTGAATGTATACAAACAAATTTAGGTATAGGAGGAATGACATCAAGGGGAGGAATATAAAAAATGGATGGTTTGATCTTAGAGAACAAAGGCATTGGTGGTCTAGGTGTAAGTTTGCTAGCCTACACTAGATAATTTTCTACCCTGATTACCATCTCATATGCATTTGGCAATGAGTTTCCTCCCATAGACTAGATCATTATTGCAATTTAACTATTAAGGTATTTCAAATAGTACATAAAGGTAAAACTAGTGGTATACCTAATAGAGATTGGGATTCTATCCCAAATTTTTTAGAACCTTGTATTGAAGTCTTGCATGACCTTGTGAGGGGCTCTTTTTATTACAATTAATTGCTCTACAAGTGATAAATGGTCACCTTTATCTTCAAATATTTTACACAAATCCTCTCTTAATTGGTCTAATGTGTTAATGGAATTATAAATAAGGCCTCTATACTAGTATAAGGCTTTACCTCTAAAAGAAATGGCTAATTACCAAATTTCCACATTTTCATCATTAATATCATGAATGTTGTAGAAGTTGGATATATCCATGAGGGTTTTAGAAGGGGTTATTGATTAGTCTCTAGTAAAATAAGGGAAACTTTTAAGAGCTTCTACTAGAATAAGATCATATTGAAAAAGGGATATAGTACTCTAGCCATTAAAATCCATAAAATCTCTAGGGACTACCATGGCTATGAAAGGGTTTAAAAAAGATATCCTTGTAAGGGTAGGCATTGAAAGTGATTTAGGAACATAATTGCCTTTATATGGGTGTGTATTAGCAAACCTTAACCTTTTGACCAAATTTAAAGAAAATTCAATAAATTTAAAGGGAACACCTTTTGAAGCTGACTTTGTTGTCATCTTTGGCATGAGATGAAGTTATTATTCTTCTACAAAAATGTTGAATTTTCATTTGGAGTTACCAGATAATATTGCATGGAATCTATAACTACTATAAATTGATCAAACCAACATCAACTTGGACTAATCTTATTTTAACTTTGTGTGTCCCACTGAGTGTGCCAAAAATTATTTTAGCATCAATTTCCACCCTCAGAGAGGGTTCTTCAGGCCCTTACAATTGAGATACACTATGGGAAAAATCCTAGGCTATGGGTCACCTATGGTGGGGTTGAACCTTTGGATAAGGCGAACTTCCCCTTTATGGAACATCTATATTAATGTTTACACTAAAAAAAAGGTTAGATAAGGGGTAAAAGGCTCCTAAGAAGGATAAAAGAGTGATGCGCCAAATTAAATCAAAACTCACACAAGCATGAAATATACCTTGAATAAGCATAAGATAGCACTAGTTCACACAGTTTTAAAATCTAGCTAATTAAATAAGTATTTCATATGCTAGGTTTAGGAAGCAATGAATGAAGCTAAGTGGATTTCTAAGAATCACACCAAGATTATATTGATGGAATAAAGAACATAAATGTAGACCTTAAATCAACTTGAAAACACCCTAAAATAGTTAAGGAAGAATGATAATGGGCATGGAAGATTCTCCTTCACAATGCCATCATGCACAATCTTACTAAACACAATTAAAAATCAAGAAATAGGTAAGGGAAATATTTATTATCTTCAAGAGGTCTTTCATACAAGTTTTGATAAGGTTTATCCTTATCAAACGAGAGTCTCTACTATACCATAATTGAGAAAGAGTCTTTTCTTCTAGAGAGAGAGAGAGAGAGAGAGAGAGAGAGAGAGAGATTACAAAATGGAAAGAATGTGTAATATATCAAAAAGGGAGAAAGATAAGATGGAACATGAGTATAAAAGTCATTAAATGAGCTACTAGCTTTTTGATCAAATTAGAACCCATTCTCTATTTGATAAGTTAACTTTTATTTGTATTTATAGCCCTCGAATCTTCTAATTGGCTAAGAAATATGCACTAGGAGATAATAGTTTCCAAAGGTGGTGATTCATGATCCTAATTATGAAAGAAAACCATTAGGCACCCTTAAATCCATTAAATGATATACCTAATTTATTTAACCACTAAATCTCCATCTTGGGAATCTATGCCATCTCAACTTACTTCATTATAAGGGTAAGGTCCTTATATCCATGTACTTGATAGAGCCATACCATAAGTATACTTTTAGTGGTTGCATGTACCTATTTGTCAAAAACATGACCATGTTGATAGTCAAGACACTTATTAATTATTACACATCTACCCTTAATCCTAAATATAGATCTTTAATCTATATTCAAAAACTAATCCAAATTTTTAGTTTTTTATAGTCAATATATATATATATATATATATATATATGTGTGTGTCTAATCATTCTTTAACAGCTATTAGTCTATCTTTGATCTCTGTATTAGGTCCTAAAATTCCTTTTCTACATCTATGGATATTTAATGGTGATATTTTGTCCTCAAAAATTCACTCTAGTTTAACATAGATCATGTTTCAACCTCCAATCAAAGTCTCATAAACTTTGACCTTTGATATCAACCACTGATCTTATTTTGGGCCTTTGAAATTATGACACCTTCGACCTTCATTATTGGTCATTGATCTTGATTTGGACTCTCCATATTGTGCCAAATGTCAGCTTCATATTTATTCTACAAGATATTATTGAATTTTTGACCTATTAAACACAATATATATAAATTCACATGATTAAATATGAGCCTTAGATCTTCTGATAAATTAATACAAATGAGACACTTGTCACTCATGTATTCATCCTAGAGATCCTTTGACCATTTGACTCATTGCTCATTATTGATTGATCTATATGAGTGAATATGCATCATTAGATATTAAAGGCACACTAATACTATTAGTTATTTCATACCATTGTATCTCTATCAGGATACTTGAGATCTTTGCACCTATTAGCTTCTCATTTACACTGACCTTTTGACTTAATGCTCACCATTGATCTACTTTGTATGATTAAATATGTACCATTAGATATTAGGACACACTAAAATCTATCAAATCAGTGATCACCATTAGATATTGACCTTAGCTCTTGATATTTGGACACTTGTCACTCTCTCATTAAACATTGGGATATTTGAATTCTAATAGATACTTCACAAAGCTTAAACTTGATGTCTGGGCACTTGTTTCATTCTACAAGTCTAACTTTGAAGCTTTATAACATGAGATATACAACTCATCAAGTTATGAAATTTGTAGAGGATGATCTAGGCATGAATAAATTCATTTCCATATGGTCTTATAGCTCTAACATAGTTTATAATCATATTTGTTAAATACATAGGCAATCTGACTAGTCTACTTCTATATGACATTCTCATGATAGTCAAGTTCTTTTGGAGTTATGATTGAAATGTTATCTCTTTTAGAAGTCTATAATATAATTATAAGACTTTTTAAAACTTTATCCATTCTCATAAATTATTTAAACACTATAAAACCTACTGGCCTTCTTTAATTTGTAATCCTAGACCTATTTCAAGACCTGCTTCTTAAAGATCAACAAAACACAATTTAAGCTTGTTTAAAGTATTTCAAAATATTTATAAATGACATTTGATATTTGGACCACTCATTCCATCCAAAACTCAATTCATATTTTCAAACTATTTTTAGGCAAAATATTCTTATGTGGGCTAAATCTAGCTAAGAGGTACATAACTACATGGTAGATAATGGAACAAGTACTACAGTGATGCCAAAATCAATAGATGATCAACTTAGTTTGAAGTATGAGCCCCAATATAATGTATTTTTTTATATTGATGGATCTTCCACTACACCAAATAGCATTATCAAAGGCATCAACTAGACCCTACATGCTTAACCTAGTGTTTTAGTGGCTCAATATGTGTTGATTCTAGATGTGCCTCCTTATTTTGCTCTATGATTATATAGAGATTTCATATCAAAAATTAGGGATTATATAGCAATATATTGGTCCTACATGTAATTTAGAACAATTTATGGGACCAAGCTATCCATCAAAGTTGATCATAGTACATAATTTCACATAGAGCCTTATGGGCTAGATAGCTCAAACATGAATTATACCCTTCTTGATGAAGATGAACACCTGATTGGTTAAGAACTAAACACTCATCCTAAGGGGATACTTGATATGTTATTGGATGAGTTATAGAGTGGTATCTAGTTAATTAACCCTCTGGAAGGTGTTAAAGAGAGAAACATGGGCATCTATTACTTGCACGAGGAAAATGAGTTCATGATATCCCTCATTAGGCCTAAAGAAGATACTAGTGGTTTGTGGAAATTGTTCTTTTTTGGATCAAGGAGAAAACATGGGTTAGTTACAAGTGAAATCTTAACATATCCCTCCAATGATAAGTACTTATCTTCTTATAGGTTCCATTTCAATTGCTCTTGCAAAGCAACTTAGTACAAAGGTCTTATCCATGGCCTTTAATGGTAGAGTAAGAGGGGAATCAAGTAGCTACAAGTATATGTGCATAATGAGATAATAGTGCATCATGTTAGAGGCCAAAATACCACAAATAATATCTTGATGAGGTCATATAAACATAGAGTGTGGGACATTCTTGAAGATTTTGAGGCTTTCAACATGTAATCAATGCCATGGAACCAAAATTGACATGTTGATAGGTTGGAAACTATATGAGCTTATTTTGACATCCAAAATAATTTGAAAAGGTCCAAAGTGCATCCACATGTTAAATTAGTGGTAATACCATCAGTGCTAGACAATGAATTTCATTGGTAGGTGTTCGATAGTGACAAGTAGATTTCTTATTTATTGTAATAGGAAGAAGAGTTTTCCTAAATGAACCAAGGTAAATTACAACACTAGCATGAGGATAAAATTATATATTTGAGGTCAAACAAAATTACTAAAGGGATGGTCACCCTTGAAGTTATTTTCCATAAGGGATACCATATAGTAAAGATAATATAATAATTTCAACTGATGAGGAAAGCTATGAAATATTTCTTATCCTCAAAGACAAACTCCTCAAGGCTGGAAAGATAAGCACTAAGGCTAAAAAGCATGGTTTCATTGATATTTTTAATGAATATGTAGACATATTTTCTTGGGAATATAATGACATAAGAGGTTTTAATACTAAGATATCCCAACACACTATATAATTGGAAGTTAATGCCAAGCCTATTAGGTAGAAGCAAAGGCCCGTTAACCCAAAAATTAAAGAGATTATGAGGAAAGAATTGAATAAATTTATTGAATCCAATATAATCTTTCCCATAAATCATTCTTGATAATTATCCAACCTATTACCTCTAAGGAAAAAGAATGTAGAAATCTGGTTGTGTGTAGACTTTATAGACTTGAATAGGGTCTCTTTGAAATATCACTACACCTTACCATCCATGGAGAAACTACTTCAAATAGTTTCTAGTTTAGAACAATTCTCTCTTTTGGATGGGTAATTTGGATAAAACTAGGTACTGTTAAGAGAATAAGATGAATATAAGATGACCTTCATCATAAAGTGGAGCACATATGCTTATCAAAAGATGTCTTTTGGCTTGTCAAATGCTACGGCCACCTTTCAAAGAGATATGGACATGGATTTCCAAGGATTACTATATTAGATGGTGCTTGTCTACTTAGATGACATAAAAAATATTCTCCAAGAAGGTTAGTGACCACTTGGATCACCTAAGGTTGATCTTTGGAAGATGAAAAGAATATGGGATCTCAATGAATCCAAAAAAATGTGTGTTTGTTGTTCAAGACAGAAAACTCTTGCAAAATATTATATCTAAGTAGGGATTATCCATTGATCCTAATAAGATAAGTTCCATCTTGGAATTATATTTATCCAAGCACAAGAAGGGACTTCAGAGTTTCCTTGGGAGGATAAACTTTATGAGAAGGTTTATACCTAGTTTTGAAAACCTATTCAAACCCATAACTACCATGTTGAAGAAGAACCAAGTGTTCACTTAGTCAAATGAAGGTAAATAAAAATTTGAAGATATGAAGCAAGTCATTGCCCAATCACCCTTTCTCATGAATCTTAACTTTTCAAGGGATTTAATATTGTATACCTTTACCAATATTGTTAATATATCAACTATGTTGATGCAAAAGAATGGTGAAGGACTTGAGTAGCCAGTTGCTTTTTTCAATCAAGGCCTTGAGGGGTATGAGGTAAGGTACACTTTTATATTAAAAAATTCCTTGAAATAGTAAAATTATTCAAAAAGTGAAGATTGATTCTCTCTAATAGTAAAATTTATCTGATGGTGTCTCATCTTGGAGTGAGTGACTTTCTTCTTAACAAAGACTTGAATGAGAAGAGGGCTAGTTGGTTTACCAAAGTCATGGAGTATGACATGGAGATCAAGGTAACTAATATAGTGAGAGGAAAAGTCTTATGTGATCATATGGCTGATGACATTTAGGAAGATAAAGAATTTATCTTGGTGACATGAAATAACTCATAGACAAATGTAAATTTACCTCACAGTAGTTGGCTCTAGGATATGCAACATTTCTTGATTATAGGTGAGTTCCCACCAAGTATGGATAGAGAAAATATAAGTTATTTTATACTTTATTCCATACATTATGCATTGGTTTATGGGGTTTTATTTATAATAGCCCTCAATGGAGTGCTTCTTAATAAATTAACAATGACCAGGTGACTAGGCTCTTCGAGAAATTTCATGATGGATCTATAGGAGGCCATTTTGACCTAAGGAATAAAACATAAAAAGTGATGAGAGTTATTTGTTACTATCTTAACCTCTTTAAAGATGCATATGTATAGGTAATAATATGTCAAAAGTGTGCTATCTTTTGAGATGATCAATCCAATCCTTCCTCTCAACCTATTCCAAGTGGAACAACCCTTTATGTAATGGGGTCTAGACTTTATAGGAATGATCAATACACCTTATAGTGGAGGAAATAAATGTGTACTCAATGCTAATAACTACTTCACTAGGTGGGTGGAAGAAATTTCCCTAAAACAAGCCAATAAAATAATAGTGTTGGACTTATATGATAGCATAGTAATGAGATTTCGTGTACCAACCACAATTAATTTAGATAATTCCTTGGCATTTGTTGGCATAAAGAAAAGTGAATGGGAACTTCAGTTTGGCCTCTACCTTAGCACATCCTAAAATTACTACCCCCAAGGAAATGGACTGGTAGAGTCAATAAACAAGACCTTAATAAGGATCATCAAAAGGACCATGGAAGAGAATTAGAGTGTGTGGCAGATAAAGCTAAAGATAGCCTTATGGGATGATAGAGTGACCCTTAAAGTTTCCATTCACAACTCACCATATGTTATTATATATGGGAGGGAGGCTAAATTTCCCATATCTATCAAGTTACCTACCTTGAATTTAGACCATCAACTTGAGTTGATGGAGAGTGAACCTATGAGCATGAGGATGGTAGAGCTCATGAAGCTCAAAGAAAATAAGGACCTTACAATGAAGACACTAGAGTCACATCAAGCTCAAGTCAAGAAATCCTTTGACAAGAGAGCCATATCAAAGGACTTAAAATAAGGGGATCTATTCCTCAACTAGAATTTAAATAAGGGTAAACTAGGAAACCATTCCAAGTTTGATAGCTTATGGAGTGGCCCTTACTTGAGCTATAGATACAAACAACATAATGTTTTTCATCTTTCCTAGCTAGAGGGGGAGGTATTAACCATCCGAGTTAATGGCATTCATTTAAATCTTTGATATTAGAAAAGTTTTAAACCATTGTATATATTAGAGTAGATTTTTATGTTTTCCTCTAAGTTCTTCATGCAAATCTTTTCAGTTATGTTTCCCTTACATAAGTTCCTTGGGAACAATGTTTATTTTTTTCTTATTGTCCTTTTGATTCAAGAGGATTTTTTAGAAAGAAAGAACCTTATATTAGTTTCATATTAGCTAGAAAGGAAAGACTTGTGACTCTATATTCCCAATGGATCATACAAGGTAACTAATTTATTGCATAATATGCATGCAATCCCAAGAGGTCACCATAAATATTGGCAAATAGTAGCCTAAATATGAATATTTTGCCTATACAGCTTGAGCAGTCATCATCTATAACCAGGGTTTTAGGATTAAGGGGAAGAATTACTCCCTTTAGGGTTTTGGTTCACTTGTCTTTTCTTAATTAGTGTAACTACATAGAAAACCATTAAAGGAATTAGTTTTCATGGATAGAATAATGAGATAAGTTCATAATCAATGACCTTCAAAGGTCAAATATTAGTCATGATCCACCTAGTTCATTAAAGCAAAAGAATTCACAAGTTTGAGCCAAGTATATGCCTTAAAAAGGATCTATTAGTGTGGGACATGATCAAGGATGTCAATTTGAAATAGCCATTTGAATTCAAAAAATTCAAAGGATCATGAAAATTAACTTAGTGCTACCAAGTTTTAAGATCTCCCTTGATTGGATCATAGATTGATGGCACCTAGATAATATCTCAATCTAGTGGGACCATCAAGATCAATGGCATGAGTTAAATCATGAAAACCAAGATATAATGGCTAACATGAGGCCAAAAAGTCAAAGGATCCTAAGATAGAGTGTAATGGTGACAAGTGTCATGATCATAGTGAATCAAATGATCAATGGTGCACGTTTGATCTTATAAATTGAGGATCAATGGAGTGCATTCAATCATGTAAAGGAGATAAATGGTGTGAATCAAGTCAAAAGGTCAATGATCCTAGATTACACATAATTCCACCACATTGTATAAAAGTGGTAACTAGATAAATACTAATAGTAAGATCCATATATTTAATGCAAGGTTGCAAAGTTTCATAATTTGGGAACCCTGAATCAAGGATCGATGGATAAAATTCAATCAAGTTTTAGGAGGCACAAGATGGTGACACATGTCTAAATTTATGATGATCATATTTTTTAAATAATAAATAACATGGTAAGGATGCCACATAAGTAGACACATTAGATAAAAATATTTTTTGGACCTAAATAGGAAAGTGTATAGGACTGAGATCTAAATATGATTTAGGTCAAGCTAGAGGAGATATTTGAAGCTTAAGGGTTGCATTAAAGATCAGTCTAGAAATTTGGTTTGAATATTTAGAAATTTTAGGACTTGTTTTTTTAGGTTGAAATTAATTTCCATGATTGTGTCCATTATATTTTGAAGTGAAATCCATGCATACAATGAGTTCTTGGCCTCCATAATGTTCAAAGGTAAAATAGGTTTATTTAAACCTAATAGATATAAAAAAATAGGGCTTAGCATATGGGAGATCTCCATTGAAATAATGACTATATTAAAACCAATAAATGGGATTGGTTTTCATCTATAATAGATCTATGTCTAGGGTTTGAAGTAGGATAAGAGTTTTGATTATGACAATAAGTGTCTTATCTTTTGACATGGTCATATCCTTGACAAAAAGGTGCCTACAACCACTTAAGGTAGACATAGTCATGGCTCTATAAGGTCCATGGATGTGAATATTTTGTACTTATAATGAATCCAAGTAGAGGGTGGCATAGATGTTCCAAGGAAGATATTTGGGGATTAGAGAGTCCAGGTAGATCATTCAATTATTTTTTAGAGAATTTAAATAGTTTCCCTTCTTGGTAAGATCATGACTCATCATCCTCAAAAAAATTCTTATCTTGTCATGTATTTCTCAACTTATGAGAAGGCTGGAAGGGTATTGAAGCTAATAAAGGTTAAATTTTTCAAAATAAAGATTGGTTCCAAATTGAATAAAAAGTGGTTGGGAATTCATTGAAAGGTGTTGGTAGCCCATTTATTTATTTCTGATGGCCTGCTTTTCCTCTCTCTTCCCCTTCCCCCTATATCCCCATTTTCTTCCCTAAATATAAGAGATACTCATGGAAACTCTTGAATAATGATACAATCTCATTTGACAAGGCAAGACCATGTGAAATTTTTTAATAAATACCCCTTGATGTAATAATATGATTTTTTTTACCAATCTATTGCCTTTAACTAGTTTTTAGTAAGCTTGTGCATGATGAATTTGTGAAGGATATTCTTAAATATCGATCATCCTTATTTATTTCCTATTTCAAGGTGTTTTCAAGTTATTTTAAGGTCTAAACTTATTCTCTTTCTACCATTAATGGATGCATAGTGTGAGTCTTATAATTCCTCTTTGTTCCATTCATTGTTTCATAAGTGTAGTTTATGAAACACTTATGCAAATTATCTAGTTTGTGAGATTATGTGAGCCAATACTACCTTATGCTAAATTAGTGTTGGTTTTATGCATATGTGAGTCTTATTTAAATTTGGTGCATCACATTTTTAGCTTTATTAGTAACCTTATTCCCCCTTTCTATCCCTTTTACAAGTAGAAGCATTAGTTTAGGTGATCTACCAAGAGGAAGATGGCCTTCTCCAAAGGTTCAACCCCATAATAAGATACCCATAGCCTGGTGTTGTCCCACTATTATGGTTGGGAGTGGGGGATATTGAATAACTCTCCCAAAAGGGTGAAATTATACACCATAATACGTTTTATTGATAAATGCATGTTTATTTACATGGATGACTTGACTATTTTTTTGAAACATAGGTCAAATCATTTCCACCATATCTATAAAACATTTTAAAGGTGTAAAAGGTGTGGTATCTAAATAAACTTAAATAAGAGTATATATGGTATCATGGAAGGTAATATTATCAATCATGAAATAACTAAGGAAGGTATTTCTATTAACTATAAACATGCTAATGTGATTTATAAAATACCTCTTCCTAATATCACAAAGGGATTAAAGTCATTCTTTTGTAAAATAAATTTTGTACAAAAATTCATATCTAGTTTCACTTAATTTGTTAAGACTCTAAATGTAATGTTCAAACATGATGAAAAGGTGGAATGGACCCATATAACTAGTTAATCCTTCCAAAAAATAAAATAGGGAATCATGTAGCCACCAATATTAATTAATATGGATTACTAGAAACACTTTCACCTTTATTATTTTATACTTCATAGCACACCATAGTTTTTATACTCACTCAGATGCTATATTAATATGAGAATAAAATAACCTTCATTAGCATGAACTATAAATAGTCCAAATCAAAATAATCCACCCTAGATAGACACACCTACACCATGGTAAAAGATATGAATAAATTTAGGCACTACATTATTATAAATAATGTGTGTGATATCATCTCAAACCTAGTTATAAAGCTAATGCTTAGGTTAAATGAATTGGGAGAATATAGGCATCAGTGTATTGCCAAAATTAAGAGTATTACCTCAAAATAAAACCTATCAATATGGTTTGAGGTCAATGTATCACCCAAATGATCACTAAAATTGACGCAAGGATCATTTTGGTGAAATTTCACCAATCATAAATAGTCAAGGACTGGTATTATCTAATAGTGCACTATCTCCTTTACGGGAATTCTCCTTCAAGACAAAATCAAATAAAAATATATTGATTAGGATCAAGGAATGAAATAAATTATAAATAAAATAATAATTTACCAAAATAACTATAAATTCATATATCTCAAGTGCTTGTCAAAAAAAGAATCATGAAGTGTGATGACCAAATTCCATCATAAATTAAGTAACAACCACTCTTCAGGGACTAAAACTACTCACATCTTGTGGGCTAGTTATTATTGGCCCACCATATTCAAGGATGCACATACTCATGTCTAAACATGTCACCAGTGTTATACCTTCATTGAAAATGAATTTTGTGTAATATTACCCCTTCAACCTATGATATAGGGTTGCATGTTGAGTTAATGGGGACTCAACTTCATATGATTCATAAACCTAAATTCATCAGTGGAACAAAAGTTAATACTTATAATTATTGACTATTATAAAAGGTTGATAGAGGAAACAGAATCAAATAATAACATATCTAAGGAGGTCATGAATTTCCTCAAGGAAAATATAACCATTTAGTTTGGTAATCCAACTTCCTTAATCTGTGACAATGGTCTTGTATTCTATTCAACTAAGCCCACTAAATGGTATTGCAATAATGAATTTAACTTAATATTATCCTTAAAATACTACATTCAAGGTAATGGTTTAACTGAGTTAAGTAATAATAATATGATTGATGTAATAAAAAAGTATGTATAGAATAAACCCAAATATTTCCATTAGTTATTGAAGTATTTTCTTAGGGCCAAGCACACTAGGTATATGAAAGATATAAATATATTTAATTTCCTACTAGTTTTTGGAATTATAGCTACTAAGAGGTGGGGTAAAATTAGTTTCCTTGAAATAATCCTTAAATTTCACTTATCATTCATGAAGCATTCATTCACATATATACATTAACCAAGGCATAAACAAACATCTATGAAATTAAACAACATAAAATCATAAGATATATGTGGGAAACCATATTGGGGCATAAAATCAAATAATATACCATTTATACTATATTCATATAAGTAATGGATAAATATTTAGTGAGGTACAAACCCTAAAAGGAGCAGCAACTCAGCTACCTCAAATATTTAATCAACTATTAACACTTTTTTCTCACTCAACTGATAATGACCACCTTATTTTTCTCTTCTCACTTTTCTTTCTCTCTCAAACAACCTATTAGGCCTTCTCACTCAACTAGCCCTTTCCTTACCAAAATTAGGCTATATGACCTTGATCATCATCTATAGAAACATAATTACATGTTAATGAAATATTCACCACAACAATATGATGGTATCTATACAATCTACCTATTTTTCGAGACTCTAAATCATTTGCTCATGTTCTCAATATTCTAACTAGTCAAATTAGTCCTATTAGACCTTCTCTTTATACTTGAATCTTATTCTCACCTATATTTCTTAGCCAAGAACCTATAAATAATCAGATCACACTTGGAATAGATCATAAAACATGTTTCATGAGTGAAACATCCACTAAAAAGTTGGGTCACCACCCATAAGGACCAAAACCACCATTAGGCCTAACAGAGACCTAATGCAATTAGGCCTTCTCAAAGCACACATTTCACCTTGACCATCTTTGAAAAACATAATCATCCAAAATTGAATGAAAAAATTAAAAAATTATTTAATTAAACCCATTATAATATCACCTTAGTTTCCAAACACCATTTATCTCATTTCACTCCTTGAACTACACAATTAGGTCTACTCATAATTAGCCCTTCACGCTGCCAAAAAGTTTGTCTTGAGTAACTGATGTACACATTCAAATTTTCCATATAAACCCAAAAGATATACATTTATATAATAAAAATGACATAAGGTTAAACACCAAGTCTTTTATATTTCACCATATATGGAAAAATACCTCAAACTGATCAACATTATATGTTAACTCAAAACTGTACATAGGATTCAAAAATCCAGTAAAAAGACTTTGAATTTTCACACCTTCATAGGATTTTATCATGAATAAAAATGTGTAAAAACTAAAATATGAGACCAATATAACAAATTAATTTTCATTTTATTCTTAAAATATATGAAAAAAATAATCAGGAACATCGTTCTTACTCACACACATATAATTGCCTAAAGCTCCAAAAATATAGACATGAAAACCAAATCTTAGAACATCTACAAGAACACTTTTATGAAATTAACATGGGTTTATATGATAATTTATAATAATTATAAATAATTTTAATTTATATATTATAAGGTTCAATATCGATATTGGTTTTACAAACCAATCTCATGTCTTCACCCTACAAAGACTTCATTGTGTTAGACAAGTCACATTGAGAGCAACATTTTACTTGTATATGAGTATCTAAAAAAATTATAATGAAATTGAATATTTTATATGGGTATTAAAAAATTACCCAATTCATTAGATCCATCCTTAATCCATCACAACCCATCACTAATCTCATTCTCACTTCTACCTATTTTTCTCATTATCTTCCTCATTAGTCCTATTTAATGATATGTCAAATTTCATGACCATTTTATCATATTTAAGATATGAAAATAGATCATAAAATTATATGGTCATAAAATTAAAGTATCACACATCATCCTCCAACCATTTTCATGCTTTGACATGGTCAACCCTGCCTAATACATCAAAATTACTAGAAACAAAGGTTTCATATAGCTTTCACTCACTCTTATGATATAACAATACCACCTAGAGAAACTTGAAAGAGTCTTATACATGTTATAATCATAAAAATATGTCAATAAAACTATTCTAAGATATTTACAACAATATATTCCATATGAGGTCATAATGAGAGTTTTAGGAGGGTTCAGACTACCTTCCATTCTTAACAATCATTTATAAAGGATTCTAACTCAATTTGAAAAAAATGATAAGAAATTAAAGATAAGACCCTTACTCAAATTCAATGGACTTATCAAGATCTCATGGAAATGTCTCACATGCTAATGAGCATAAGAACATCCTTCTCATGTTTATAACACCTCATTCTATACACATAGAAAACATTAACACCAATTTTCATGATTTCTTACTCAACCTTTGACCTAAAAATTGGTCAAAGAAATTATACAATATTTAAAACCTTTTAAAATGATCTTATGATTTCTAGGAACCTTTGGAACTGACCTGACCCCTCATTAGGCTAGACTAGGTCTCTTTTCTCATTAGGTCTTGAAATACCAATCACACTTGGACCTTGAATACTCCTTGAAACCTCTTTTAATATTATAAAACCCTCATTATCATGTCATATAAATTCATAACATTTTAAAATAATAAAATCATTCTTTACACAAGTCTCATACTTCTCACATCAATAAACTACCAGGCCTATGCAATCACATTAGGTCTCTTTAAATAAAGACTAAGCCAAGAACTAACCTAGAAACATCCACTAAAAGTTTATATGCTCATATACATTCTTACAAAATTTTATAGACTCTTATAATTCCTATACTATCACAATTCACCAAACTTCACTATGCTTCATGCATACACCTTGTCATAGAGCTAGTCTAGGCTTCTCAAGACACCTCGTACTCAAGGATTTTAAACTTAAACAAGATAACTCTCAATGATATCAACTAATAACATTATTAAATCATGATTATCTAAAGACAATAATATTCTTAATAGGCTCATGATATTTTAATAATACATCATTGTGCCAAGACTTCACACAAAAGTCAAAATATTGCTAAACCATGATCATGATATGAAAATGGTCCTCAAGACTAGTACTCAATAGTATCTTACCTTGTATCATGATATTGAAATTGAAATTTAATAAAACTTATAATAATTACCAGGTTAATTTAAAATTCTCTCTCAATAGATATACAATAGGTTGACTTCAAATTTTCTCTTGGCATAAGACTTCTTTGTCTCATACCATTTCACCACGCATGGCCTCAACTCTGACTTTGACATTAATGACATATATCTTAATTTTGAAATAAATTAAAACAATAATTCCTAAACACAAACAATAGGAACATACCTTAATGATATCTCTCTTTATCATTGATGGTAAACATTTAGATAAACATAATCATTCACAACTCCCCAAGCTATATCTTCTTCAAAATGACCTTTCTCTCAAACTAGAAGTTTCTCCCCATTTGAAATTAATGACAAATATTAATCTTATTGGAAAGAATATGATCCTTAGACCTATAACAACACACCTTTTCTCTCCAAACAAATTCATTATCTCTATTTGAAAAAAATCAACATAGATCAAGATCACATACCTACTCTTGAAGCTTGATTGGCTGCCCTTACCTCCATGATATATTCATACATTATCAAGACTATGACTTGGTTTGATCAAGTCATCATAAAAATATTTTTGACCTATATCTTGTGATCACACTTACATCAAAATCTTTATTGAACCTTGGATTTGAATGTCAACAAGGAACACAAAACTCTCCCTAAGACCAAGGATCCTTCATGCTTCTGCTCATTGACTGAGTGCCTCCATGAAGCCTAATGTAGTCACCACTTATCGAGGGTACTAAAACAACATAAACTTAGGATATTCCTAGATCTCCATGTCCTCACTATACTAAACTTCCTTCATGATCCTCTTAGGCTTGAATAACCCTTTTGTTTTTACCTCTTTAATCTCTATTTGGACAACATTTTGACTTGGTCTATTGGTCTTGATTCCTTCATTCACAATATGAATTGATAGAGAGAATTATTGGTAATCTTATGCATCTAAACTATGGTACACCATGGAAAATAGTCATCTTTTACTTGTATACTATTCATCAACCTTATCTACCTTATGTTTCTACTCATTGTCTTATCTTCTTTATTATACTCTAGGGGCCTCAACTTTCTTGTTTTGACTTGAGAATCCATGCTTACAAAAAATTTCAATATGCCCAACCTTTTGAAAATTAAAACACACTATTCCTCTTGATGGAAACACACCATGACCCATAGCTCTTGATAGATGACTCTCCTCATCAACCTTATCTACCTTATGTTTCTACTCATTGTCTTATCTTCTTTATTATACTTTAGGGGCCTCAAATTTCTTGTTTTGACTTGAGAATCCATGCTTACAAAAAATTTCAATATGCCCAACCTTTTGAAAATTAAAACACACTATTCCTCTTGATGGAAACACACCATGACCCATAGCTCTTGATAGATGACTCTCCTCATAGTTCTATGCATATCCACTCTTGGATGGACTTCTACAATGTCTTGCTCTATGACCAAATTGGTTAAATGAATAAAAATGACCATTGAAAGGGTTAACATACCTTATAGTATTAGGATGCTTGATCATATTAGCCTTCATTATAATTTAACCCTCATTCCTTAAATGATAATTGACCTTATTGACCACATTAGTGTTCTTATTTTTGTCTCATTTGAAACCAAGACCTATTTTTTCATTAGTAGTATTTTGACTACTTAGGATGTTGTATTTATCATTGGTACTCTTTTAAAAATTCATAAAGGACTTCATATTAATTGATTCCTATTCCAACTCAGGTCTAAAATAATCTACCATAGTTACATACCTTACACATTCTTCTTCTTTATCCTTTAGGCTTGTAGTCAGAATATCCATTTTAATTTCCACATGTTTGACTATTTCATCTTGTTCCTTGGAGTTGTTACTTAGTCTAACTTTAAAAAAATTGAATTGATCCTCATAATATTTAACAATAGACCTCATCACCTTATTATATTTCTTCATTATCTTTAGCTCTTCTAGTGCATTCATCAATTTAACCTCAAATTCCACGTCACCTTCTTCTTCATCTAAATCACCAACATTACCTCCAATCCTTATGGACTCTTATTGATTTTAATAGATTTATTACTCATCCATGAATATAAATTCATTGATATTAGGACCATCACCTTCATGTTCACTTTCATAATCACTTCTCTCAATCTCATTAGATGAGCTACAATTTTCCTTGGTATAAAGGTTTCTTTTATTATTTAAAATATTCTTCTTATCATCATACCTTTTAAAGCTTTTCTTGCTCTTATCAGACCTATAGGAATTTTTATCATCATCATGAACTTCATCATGATCTTCAACATCCTTTTGTTTATGATTATGAGGTCACTTACTATTAAAGTGTCCAATCTCTCCATAATTAAATCATTTAAAGGGAATATTACCCTTGTATTTACCTGAACCAAGTTTCAACTTCCTTACAAATAAACATAGCTATCAACTCATCATATTCAATATCATAATCATCATCATATTTGACTTTCTTACCTTGTTTCTTCTTCTCCTTTGATTTTTTTCCTTTGAATTCAACCTACTTATCTTAGATCTTCCTTCACTTTTCCTCATCTTATAGGCTATTAGGGTGCCATGAAGTGCATCCATCTCTAGCTTGTCTAGATATTGCATTTATTCAATAATAGATACTTTGGAATCAAACTTGGTAGTCATATATCTCAAAACCTTTTGAAAAATATTATACTCTTTAAGTTATTCACCTATGCCTCTTATGATGTTTACCACTTCA
Source organism: Torreya grandis (assembly GCA_037957365.1). Classification (NCBI taxonomy): domain Eukaryota; kingdom Viridiplantae; phylum Streptophyta; class Pinopsida; order Cupressales; family Taxaceae; genus Torreya; species Torreya grandis. The sequence goes on from JARHVA010002043.1 coordinate 753,177, forward strand.
TCAAACCTCAACAATTAAGCTACAATGGTCTCATCTTCATTCATCCTTAGGATTTAAAACTATCTTCTATGGGTTTGAAACTTATCCAAATTGATAGTGGAGTCTCCCTAATGTATATTATTTAAATTGAACCACATTTATTTAATAGACATAAAATACATCACCTTCACAATTTCTACCTCTGATAGGTCACACATAATACCAGTCATTACTTTTGAATTATTATCAATAGCCTTCTTGCTTACTGCATTTGTAGGAGGAATACAAGGTGAAGTATATCCATCCAAGATTATTTGAAAAACATAATGACCTTGAGACATCAAATATTTCCTCATACTAACACTCCAAAAATTGTAATTGGATCCATTAAACATAGGAGCCTTGCATGTAGAAAAACCACCTTGTGCTTGACTAGCCATCTTGACTTGCTTAGGATCTCATTTAAGCTATTAGGCCTCTTTAAAAATATCTTATCTAATAAAAAATTTTGTCAGTATAGATAATGAGAAAGGGGTAAGGGATTGAATTATTTTACTTGAAATATTACTTCAATTTCACTTATCATTCATTCATATACATATATTAATCAAATCATAAACAAGCATTTAAGAAAACAAAAAATGTAAGAGCACATTAAATATGTAAAAAAACCTAATGGGGGATAAATAAAACTAAAAAAACCTATAATAAATTATGATAACCAATAGATCAAAATTTAGTGTGGCACCAACCCCACAAGGAGCACCAACCCCTTATTAATCAAGCACCAACTCAACTAGTCCTTTAGCAAACACCAACTTGAAAAGAGGCACCAAACCCTTAGGTAAATTAGAACCAACTTAATTACCTTGAATATATTATGACATTTTAGAACTTTTTTCTTAATAATTTGATGATTACCAACTTATTTTTCTATTTTCACTCTTCTATCTATCTCAAATAGCCTATTAGGCCTTCTCGTTCAACTAGCTCTTTCCTTGGTAGAATTAGGTTATATTAAATTTGTCATCACATATAAAAACATAGATATATATTTATGAAATATTAAACACACCTATATAATTATATTCACACCATATAATTATTTTCTAAGATTTTAAATCATTCGTTTATGTCCTCAATATTCTAACTAGTCAAATTAGGCCTATTAGACATTCTCTTTATACTTAACTCTTGATCTCACCCATTTTAGTCAGAGAAGAACCTATATATACTTATATCCCACTTAAATAGATAAAAAAACATTTTTAATTAGTGAAACACCACTACATAAGTCAGTCACCACCCGTAAGGACTAAAACCACCATTAGGCACAATAGAGACCTGATGTAATTAGGCCTTCTCAAAGAAAGTGTTTCACCTTGACCACATTTTAAAACCATGAGCCTAAAAAATAGGATGAACCAATTAAAAAATATAAAATTATACCCATGATAATACCAAATTAGGTATACAATACCATTTATCTCATTTCACTCCTTGAACCAAACAATTAGGTTTACTCACTATTAGCCCTTCTCATTGCCAAAAAGTTTATCTTGAGTAAATGATGTATAAATTAAAATTTGAAATATAACACAAAAATAATAAAATTTATATAATATAAATTAAATCATTTTAAAAAAAAACTTAAATTATATTTCACCATATAGGGCAAAATAACTTAAACTGATCAAATGTATATGCTCATTTAGAACTGCACATAGGCTTAAAAAACCCAATCAAAATAATTTGACCTTTCACACATTCATAAGAGTCTATAATGCATTAAAAAAATTTAAACTTAAACTATGAGACCTATAGAAAAAATTATTATTAATTTTATTTTTAAAATCTATTCAAAAATACTGAAGAACATCATTCTCACTGACACATAGAAAACTGCATATAGCTCCAAAAACATAATCATGAAAACCAAGTCTTAAAACATCTATGGAAATAATTTTATGAAATTAAAATGAGTTTATATGATACTTAATCATACTTATGACATGTGTGTGTGTGTGTGTGTGTGTGTGTGTGTGTGTGTGTGTGTGTGTGTGTGTGTGTGTGTGTGTGTGTGTGTGTGTGTGTGTGTGTGTGTGTGTGTGTGTGTGTGTGTGTGTGTGTGTGTGTGTGTGTGTATGTATGTATATATATATATGTATGTATATATGTATGTATATATGTATATATTTATGTATATATATAGGTATATGTATGTATGTATGTATGTATGTATATATATATGTATATATATATATATATATGTATGTATGTATATATATATATATATCTCAATTTTTAATTTAATATTAGACCAATCTCATGTCTTCACCCTACTCAGACTTCACTATGATAAACATGTCACTTTGGGAGAAACATTTTGATTTTATATGAGTATCTACAAAAAATATAATAAAAGGGGATATGTGATATTGGTATTGAAAAATTACCAAATCCATTTGGATCCATACCTAATACACTTCAACCCATCCCTAATCTCTTTCTCACTTTTGCATATTTTTCTCATTGTCTTGCTCATTAGGCCTATTTCGTAATAGGTCAACTTTCATGACTATTTTAGCATATTTAAAGTATAAAACATGATAATAAACTTAAATTTTAAAAAAATAAATGTATCACATATCATCATCCAACCATTTTCATGTTTTGACCTAGTAAACCCTACCTACTACATAAAAATTCTAAGAAAATAGGGTTTTCCTATAGCTTCCACTCACTCTTCTAATAGAATAATAGAAAAAATATAAAATTTGTAGAGTCATATACATGTTAAAAACATAAAAATAGATTAAAAAAAAAAACTATTATAATCCATTTCCAATAAGATATTACATATCAGTTCATAATGAGTGTTTTAGGAGGGTTTAGGTTACCTTCCATTCTTAGCAATCATTCATAAAGGATTAACCCTCAAATTCAAAACCAATTCCAATACATTAAATCTAGGAAATTTAAAAAAATTACACGAACTTATTATGATCTCATTCAAAGTTTACACTTGCCAATGAGCATAAGAAAATACTTTTTGGGTCTATAACACCTCATTTTATTCACACAAAAAACCTCAACACTAATTTTCATGATTTATCCATTAGGATTTGACCTAAAATTTGGTAAAAAATATTTATAAAACATTTCACACCTATTTAAATTCTCTTATGGGATTTGGGCACCTTGGGAACTAAACTTGACCCTTCATTAGGCCACACTAGGTCTCTTTGCTCATCAGGTCTTGAACTGCTAGTCACACTTAGACCTTGAATACTCCTTGAAACCTCTTGTAATATTATAAAAACATAAATATATTATTACAAAACATCATAACATGATCACATACTTGCAACCTTTTTCACATAAGTCTCATACTTCTTACCTCAACAAGCTACCAGGCCAATGCCATCACACTAGGTCTATTTAACCAAAGACTAAGTCAAGAACTGACTTAGAAACCTCCTCTAAAGTTTATATGAATCATATACATTCTTAAAAAAATTTATACACTTTTATCATGCTTGAAATATCAAAATTCACCATGCTTCATGCATACACCTTCTCACAAATCTAATTTAGGCTTCTCAAGACACCTAATACTCAAGGATTTTAAACTCAAACAAGCTAACTCTCAATAATATCAACCAAGAAAATTATTCAATCATGACTATATAAATAAAATAATACTCTTAATAGGATCATGATCTTTTCACAATACATCATCATGCTAAGACTTCATACAAAACTCAAAAGACTGCTAAACTATGCTCATGATATGACTATGCTCGTTAAGACTAGTACTTAATAGTAGCTTACCTTGTATCATGATATTAACCTTGACATGACATCAACCTCAAAATAGTTTCTAGGTTGCCTTCAAATTCTCTCTCAATAGAGATATAATAGGTTTCCTTTAATTTTTATCTTGTCATAAGACTTCTTTGTCTCAAACCATTTCAGCATGTATGGCCTCAGCTTTAACTTTGACATTAATGACATCTATCTTGACTTTGACATCAATGACAACAAAACTACCTCAGCACCAAAAATATGAATGTACCTCAACACTGGTATATGGTTTGGATCCCATATTCTTGATAAACCTTAGATTATTTACATAAAATATCATGAAAGAATACAAGGAAGACATTGGGAAGGCAAACTCAAGGATGTTGAACATTGTTTGATTGGAGGACACATGGGAAGAGGTTCTTAAAAACTTCAATAGACAAAAAAACATTTTCAAGATATGGTTATATAAGATGAAAAAGGTTAAATAATATTGAATATCAAACCTAGTCATGTTATGGGACAAAGCAAATGAAAATAAGGGATAACATTCTAACTTTGATCCACACTATATTGGCCCATACCAGATCTCTATGTTGCTAGGGAAGAACACTTTTTTATTGAAATATCTTAATGTGAATGACCTCCTAATACCTATGAATGAATAGTTTTTGGAGAACCAATTCATAATTATATCTTCAAACATTATCTTAGAAAAGTCCCTAGGGAAAAATGTTGGTAATGTAAATATTAGTTTAGAGTTGATTTACTTTCATCATGTTTTATTTTGTTATGTTTTGATTTTTATTTCTATTCCTACTTTTTATTTATTTTGTTGGTGTTGTTTGCTTTTGGGTTTTCTATTGTTGATCCATTTTTCACTCGATAATCTTACAAAAGTATATCCCAACTATATAAATGATACCTTTTTCCCATAATGAGCTGAAGTAGGTAGTCAGTTATAGAAAGATGAATTTAAAGCTAAGCATTGATACTTATAACATTGAAATTTATCACTTTAAAACTAATATGTTACTAAAATTACAATCCAAAAGTTTGAAAGTACAAGGCAAACTCTTATTATTGAATAATGTGATAATCAAAGGAATACCTTTTGAGAAAATTAAAGGATTAAGAGTCATTGATTCAAAAATGAGCAAGTGAATTAATAAAAGATTTATTTTAACAAAAGTCATCACAACAATTAAAATGGAAAATATTAATCAAAGAAGAATCACTAAGCAAGTAAATGATATTCTTACACCACCTTGGATATATTGGTATCCAACCCTCTTGGATTAAAATAAACAAACATCAAAATAAAATAAAGTATAAATATCATGAAAAATAGAATTATATGCCTAAGAAAGGGTCACTTTTGCAACCTTCATTATAGGCTTTCCAACCTAGATGGAAATGTAGCAAAGCCTAGCATGGGACCAAAAGAATCAATGTTGGGGATATAGATGCCTTGTTGGTAGTAAAGTAATGCCTAAGCCTTCCTCTCCTTAGTGAAAATTTTCAAATAATTACCATTTAAGGAGCTCTCACTACCTAAGATATGCTTAAGTTTTCCAAGTTGATTCAAAGTAATAATAACAAATAATGAATCATTAGTTTCACAAAATTACCCTTTGAATAATTCAAATCCTAGTATGTTTTTTAATGAAGTATAATTGAGAATTATTTTTTATCTAAGTTTATCTGAAATAGTTTTAGTTATTTATATCACATTTTGAAAATTGAGGCCCATAGTTTAGATTCTAAACACTAGAAGTGTTTTCTCTATATAGTCACCATTGTTTGTGACCAACACGTGCCTTTCATAGCATAAAAGGGAACATATATTATGTTAAAATTCAAAACATTTTAGCACCTTGACTAGTTCCTTATTGATCATTAATTATTTAGAGCCTTAATATATACTCAAACCTAATTAGAAGGGTATCCTATAACTTTGACTTTTATTACTTGTCACATCTGATAACTCCTCATAGCTATGAATTTTTGAATTAAATATTGACACTTTGTGATCTCAACGTATTTACACACTTATTCATTTTCCAACTATGTTTTTTTCAAATTTTTTTTAATTCAATATTTTCATGGAGTAGTAGTCTTGGAGTCTAAACTGACACTTTCCTCAAATATTTTTGGGTTGATAGTTGAGTGCTTATTTTATTATGGGAAAATTTCAATGACATAAAGAAATTTATGTATTTTGTATATCCTAGACCCAATGAGGATGTGCCATGTGTATTTTTATGATTGAATAGTGTCAAACTTATTAAATCCCTAAAATTTCCCACATGTTAGAGTTGTTAGAGTTGTTGATCCCAAAGCCAATGAAGAGGTTTCAAACATCTTCTAATTATCCCATAGTGTTATACTTATTAAAGATTAAAGATGTCCCATGCATAGAAGGCATAAGAGGTTTCATATCCAATAACTAATGAGGAGGTGCCATGTTCCTTATAACACTCAAAGTGTTATACCTATTAGAGCCTCAGGAGTTCTCACATGTTAGAGGTGTTAGAGTTGTCACATATAGAAACCAATGAGGAGGTGCCACATGTATTTTGCTTCTCTCATGGTTTGAGATGTGTTATAGCCCCATAAGGTCCCAACATCAATAAAATTAGTGATGTTATATCCTATAACCAATGAGGGGGTACCACATCTTCATTAACACACCCATGGTGTCAAATTTGTCAGATCCATAAGAGGTTTTAAGCATCATAGACATTATATCTATTAGATCCTAAATCCATTTAGGATGTGTTCTGTGTATATTGGCACTCTCAAAGTGTCAAACCTATAGAATACTTGGGAGGTCCCACATGTTTTAATCATTAGTTATATTAGATCCTAAAACCAATGAGGAGGTGCCACATGTCCACTAACACTCTCATGGTGTCAAACCTATAAAATTTCCAATAGGTCATATATATTAGATTCATTATAGATGATAGATATAGAAACTAATAACAAGGAATCATGTATATTTTGACACCCCATGATGTCAAATCTGATATATTACCAAGAGTTTGTGTACATTAAATGTTTCAGATGTGTTAGATCCCAAAGCCAATGATGAGGCACCACATGTCCACTAATGATCCTATAGTGGTAGACATGTCAAAGCCTTGAGACATCCCATGCATAAAAGGAATAATAGTTATCAACTCATGACCCAATAAATATATTCCTTATGTAATGGTAGAATCTATGTGGCTGATCGAGTGCATAAAGGTGTAAAAAATAGGTCTCCTCACTACATCAAGTGACATATTACTCAGTGATCCCACATATCATATATCAACATGTGGAGAACATCAAATCCATTCGCAATGCCATGAGGGATATATGGGCACATGATATCCACACTCCTCCAAGTTATTAAAATTTACCAAAGGGTTGATCATAATCTAATGCCTTAATGAATCTCATCACCATGAATTAAATATAAATGGGGGCTTATTTTTAAAATCTTGAATTAATGACATATTAGGAAATGAATAAATTAGAATCATTACATCAACTTAAATATTGATTTAAATGATGTGAACTCACCTAAACCATTGTTGTATAATTAAATTTATAACTCTATAAGGTCTTGATGGATCAGACTTACTGTTATCAATTATATGCACACTAAAATATTTTTGAGACATTTGCATCAAAATTTTCCCTAAGACCAAAAAGTTACCATGTACTAAAAGTGTTGCCTATGTCAAGACCATGAAGTTTAGAAATAGATACTTCATCATCTAATCATAACCTAAATATAGTGTATAAAGATATAAATTTATTGAAAAGCACAACTTAATTTAATAAATGCAAATGATGTGTTCAAGGTAATCAAGGATAATCTAAATCTAAGCTTAAAAATGAGGCCAATGATGAGTAGATTGAGAATGTTGATTAGATCATCACCATCAGAGCATATGGGCTCCATTTAAATTTATCCAAACAAGGGTTCTTCCCATGTTACAACTTGTTCTACAAATTTCTCCTCTCTTTTAAGTGAAATTAAGATGTTATGAGGTTACCCAATAATGGATTGAGAATTTCAGATATATTTGGTCCTACATTCAAGTATTACTATAATATTTGAGATTATAACATGAGATATGATAAGGAATTCATGGACACTTCTGTAGAGACCTAAAAAATGATGATGTGTTTAAGGACTAGGTAGAGGATCAATATTACTAGGTAAATAAGGATAACCCTGACTCATATACCATCAAAACCTTTTGATAAGGTTTTCACACAAGTATATTCTTACTCAATCACTTGTATAAATAAAGTTACATAATGCACATCAACACATAATAGGTTCCCATTCTTGGTTTAAAGGGTGATGAGGTCCTACATGTGGGTAGTCTCATCACATTTAACCTCACTAGGTAAGTAAATGGGGCTCACACATGCATAAATTTATACATGATGTTTTATATAGTAAATTTTATCTATGAAACCTTAGATTTATATTGCTTTGCATTACCTCAATGAGTGTCACAAGGATTCATCATTTATTTCATCTCATAAAAGCTATGTATCCACCACTTTAATATCCACATATGGGACATACGTGAATAATTATATCCAATGGTGTATCAAGCCATCAATGAGAAGCACATGCCAATGCTCTCAAATTAGATTTGAGATTCATTACAACCCATTAAAACTTAGTATTATTACTGTGATAACACCATCAGTTAAGTAGAAGGAATTTAGGGGGATCATATTTTATTATCATACATAGTCTTAGACTACCTTGTAGAATAGGATATTTCGTATTATCTCTTTCATGATGTGTTTGGAAGTTACCTAAGATAGAATAAAAATACCTATCTACCATTCCTCATGATAATTTGGTGACACAAGTATAATAATCTACCCCACTTCAAGTTATGTCTCAACATAGAAAGTCCTACAAGCCATAGAAGGAAAATAATAGGTAATGGTACCCCTATAACACCATGAAAACCCATTGGTGAAAAATCAAGTAAATATCAACATCACATACCACCATGAGGCCCACTTTGATGAATAACTCCACCTCAACCCTACTAATGATGTAGAGGTGGTTATGAAGATTAAGACTAATCACCACTTGAATTATTAAGCACCCACTCAACCAAATCTTGAGGAAAGGTCATCCACTCCATAACTAGACCCCACATAGCCAAATATCAAGCTCATAGTGATCAAGAAATGGATATTTAAGAAAATTATACAAGGGGTCTTAATAATTAGCACATTACCATCCTTGACACCTTACACATCTATACCACCATCTTAGGTAGGTCAACCTCAAAATTTCACATGAATTTCATGTATAGAGTAGTCCAAAGTATATCCCACTTAGAGATAAATCTCCCCATACTATAAGAGTAGCCATCTTAATTATTTTCACCCCTGTGCAACCCCTAATAGCTCCCCTAAAATTTCATAACTTAGTAAGGCCTTATTAATCCATACCTTCACCTATCCTAGTGATCCCAAGGGAAAAATTATATCTTTATCCTTTAAATTAAACATTACTTGGCATCCCTAGTTCTAAAGTACCCTTGATTCATCTCAAAACCTAATTGTGGCCTTTATTTACCCTACTAGTATAGTATTCACCCTCCATGACTCTATGTCTATCTCCAAAAGTTAATTTTTCCCTTGATAAAGATCAAATACCTAGTTCCACTACATTTTAATTTATCCTTCAAAACACAATTGCTAATGTATTAGTGTTTCCTCTAAGTAAATATATTTTTATGATCGATCCTATGACATTTAGTGCATTTATATTTTTAGCTCCCACTATTCCTACTACAACCATAGTCTTGGTAGTATCCATCCAGCTTCCACTAGATGCATTAGGGATCACTTATAATAATTATACCTCAACATCTCAAGTAAAAATAGGCTTAATTAAGATACCAAAGAAGAAGAATAAAATGGTTTCTCATAGGTAGTTTGTTCACCTTCCAATAGTATATATACCTCCCTTTCAAAATCCTCTAGCCTTTACCCTACCTCCAAAATGAATTACATTTAATAACTAATTTTGTCATTCATCATGACTACCCATCTCCTATGTGTTATTATCCCTCAGGTCTCAATTATCCATGAACAATGGTGGTCACATTTTTTCTCTTGGGCTTCCTCATTTTTTGTTCTTCCATTTTCTCCCATGTCCTCCTCTCCATCTTACATCCCATTCCCTATAACCCATCCAATCTAACCTCCTTTAACCTTTTATGTACCCTCTACTTTAGTAGATTCCACCCTTATGGTTTTACCTTACATTACCTTGGGGATATTAGTTATACCAATATGGGTTGGGGGCATCGAATCCTCAAGTGCATAAAGTCTAGAGATGGTCTACGATGGAGACCTAGAAATCTAGTGGTAGTTTGATAGATCATTTAGGAGCATGAAAAATGTGCTCAAGAAATTTTTTAATTAAGATGAAAACCCCATGGTATGTAGTGCTGAAAAATATCATTTCTTCCTCACCAAATTTATTATTGAATTTGGTGAAGAGAGGGTACTAGAAGACATAGTCTTAGTGTTCTATTCTATTAATGACCTCATAGAAAACATGATGGAGGATATTAAGGATAAATTTAGAAATTTAGAGTCTTAGATGAGGATCACCTTACCCATGGTATGGATAAAAAAATTATATATGACACTTATTTAATTATTTTTATCCCTTATGCAAGTGACTAAAACTCTCTAACTAAGCAAAGAGCTTCTCAAAAGAGCCCAACCATACTAGGAGATAATTATTCACATGTATAATAAGTGACATAAGATATTTATTATCATCAGAAAAAGATGTTCTTAGAGTTGATATTAATTCCCATCATGGATTTAAATTTCTATCATACCTTTACAAGTACCATGAGTTCATCTATTGAGGACTAGTTGAGTGTGACTTAAATGACCATTAAGCAATCATAGAAAAGTATGGGTCAAATCCTTACTTATTTCAAAAAGGTTAGCATCTTTGTGATATTTCATTAATATATAACTCTACTAGGAAAAAATGATTTTGGGTTCATTTAGAACACTTCAATTATATCATGAAGGAAAATGTGGCCAAAGCCAATAGGGTGGGAGGCAAGTCTATCTTAGAGCTAGCCATGCAATCCACAATAAGCATATAATAGGTATAATATGTGAAAGTCTCTTTAGATTTCCCACTTAGAGTCTATAAGATACTTTTGATTAATTCATAAATAATATTATAAGAGCCACCTATCAACCTGTAGAAACTCAATCATGAGGCTAAATTCATTGATTAATCATTGATATCTCAATTAGTTGGGAAGCGGTTCACTTCTAACTTCCTCTTGAAACTCTCTTAGTAGGCACTTTAGATTTTGTTTTAACTTTTTGGAGTGGGGAATATTTTTTATAATTATATTACAATGATATATTTCCATGATGGCTAAGAGTGGGATCTTGTGATACTAGAAGATATGCCCCATTTCTATTGTATATATTCTACTATGTGATATTTTATTTGGGTTAACTCCATTATAAATGAGAAATTTCAAATTAATGCAAATTCTATTATTTTGTCTAAATCTATCTAATTTTAATGGATGTCTTCCTCTTTATTTTTGATTTAAAATAGATTAGCACAAATACTATAAGACTATATTTTTACTTTATACATAGTTTATGCATTAATTAGGATGATATTTTTCTATTCTAGTTAGGTTATTCAATTCTTTTCAATTTATTTGAATTATATGAAGAATTTTGTGTAGTTAAATATAGTTATATTTTAAATTTATTCATTAAAGGAATTATAGAATCAATTATTTACCCTTTTTTCCATAGAATCTCCCATTGTTTGCTTGAAACATGAGCCATCATAAAACATAACATACAATGGTAAAACTATAGTTTTACACATTTTAATTTATTAAAGCATTAGAGATCCCCATTTTATCCCTAACCTTATCTTCATTCTATGTTTATTTTTACCCAAGTGGTCTTCCCCCCTTTTTATAAACTATGAAGTGAAGCAAATAGATCTCAATATAAAATCTACCAAAATTTAGGTTAATTAGAAGTGTATAAGTTTTGGTATTAGTGAGAAAATAAGAATTGAGCCTCTAGTGCTAGCATTACATCTATTATATATCTATTCAAATAAGACTATTTAATGCATCCCAATACCTACATATCATGCCCTAGATTGTCTTAGCATTAGTTTTAAAATGAGATGATGAAAGTTCCCCAAATTTTCCTTAAGCTCATTTAATAAATCTAACCCAATAGATGCATTTGGGATAATGATATATTGGAATGAACATTATATATAAATCCATACATTATTATTTACATTCATAATATTATCTCTTCCATCATGTAACATCTCATGCTAATATTACCATAAACTCTCCAATAAAATGGTATGCATCCATTGGTAAGACATCACAAAGAACCTTGTCCATGTCTCCACCTAGATTTATCTCTATCTTATAATGTACCTATACTAACCATTATAATTTTTAAATATTTGGGTATTTATTCCATACTAAACCCAACTTCATCACCATCCCTATGGATAGTAAATTTTTCATGCTGTCATTATCTACTCCCCACAACATTTATCTCTAGTCTTGCACTTAATCTAGAAAATATGTTTCTTTCATTCACATCCTCACTCTTTCATATAACCTTAAATATTAGTTTCGATATGAGTTAAATATATTATTACTTGATCTCATCCACATTCTTAGTGACTTATATGGAATTTACTTCTAATTGTAAAACTTGCATCTTACCACACTCCATCTTTTATTTCCATAAATGTGCACATAAGGGAAATTATATGTGTTGAGTCAAACTTTACCTCATGTAAAGTATGTTATTCTAAATATGTATCATCTTCCTATGTTTAAACTATTTATTCCCTTTCATGTAATTGGATCCTTTTCTTATTTTTTTTACTTCCACTTTCTTCACTTCCATGCTCATATGATGGTTATTCTTTACCACCACCAAGATTCCATTCGGATCTCATAGTAATTTATATATAATCATTAAATTATGTTATTAAATAAATAAATATCAATATGCGTCTTCCACCATCTATAATATCACTATGATTTTCTAATCCCAATGAAGCATCACAACCCATTAATGTATCATTCGTCTTTATCTTGGTTTATCTCTATATTACTAGCATAGATAATGATAGTTTGGATTTTTTTACTATTTTACACTTACCTCATGTTTTATTAGGTTATAAAACCTGTTAAATATATCCATTTGATAATATCTATTAACAAAATTAGTTTTCAATTTTAAATCATTTTATTTGAATGGGTGATCCCTTTTTACCATTATGAAACTTCTAATGTTGTATTTTATTCTACCAAAAATCTTTGTATTGTTAACTTAGTCTATATAAAATTAATATTTCATTAATATATTATTCAAAAAATACATATTACTCATCCATACCCATGAATAAATATATTAGCTCTTATGGTTCATTGTTCGTGAAAAAAATGAAAATCTCCATCTACTCTACACTTTCAATATTGGAAATAGATTTGATAAGTATTTATTATTCTCAATCCAATCACTTAAGAATTAATATTTAATCATATTATGATTCAATGTCTATATCAATTACATCTTCCCTTTAGATGAATCATTTTCTTGTATCTTCCTCCACAAAACTTAATCTCATATAAATCACTTGCAACATCTCCACAATCTCGTGGGTACTTATAACTAAATTTGTAATTATTGCATTGGTATCACCTCTATTATTAGAATCATATTGTCTCTTCAAAACTATATATCTAATATTTTACCTATATTTTCAAACCTATATAGATCACACCACTTATTACCTATAATATTTATCCACCCTTGTATGAATGGAGAACTCAAAAAACTAATCTCTCAAACCATAGATGTTTACTTGATATGATACTAATTTTTTTTTAACTAAACGAGGTAAAAATTTATTGAAAAACCATGGAGAACAGAAACATTACACAGCCTTGTCCTGCTCCAACAGAAGACTCAGCTTCTGGGAAAAGGTCAAAGGCAGCAGATTATAATCAAAAATCTCCCAATGGGGCCCTTGCTCTGAGGCCCATTTGGCCAAACAGTCAGCAACCCCATTGAATTCATGGGGAATATGCTTGAAACTCACCGAATCAAACCCAGTACTAACCTGAAGGACCTATTGAGCAACCACCACCAGGTGCCACTCAGCACTATCAAAGTTATGGTTATTTAACAGATCAATGACAACTTGGGAATCTGACTCACAAATAATATTCTACCAGTCCTGTTGACAGCAATATTGCATCGCCTGAAGGATGGCGAGTGCCTCCATATAATTATTGGAATACCATCCCTTATACATAGAAAAAATGAACTGAGAATTTCTGGAGTAGTCTCGACCAACATCTCCAATACCAGCTTCGCCAAGGTTCCCTCTTGAGGAGCCATCTGTGTTAATTTTTAAAATTCCCGGTAGAGGGGGAGTCCATCTACCCTACCTACAAATAGGCTTGTGCATTTGTCTATTTCTATTTAAAGTGCGTATATAATTTGCAGTGGGGGGAGTATGCAACCGCTTACTGGCAATGTTGAATAGAATCTCCTACTCCACGTCTCCCATCCCCACTGAGCTAAATCCTTTTGCAGCTAACGTCTCCTGCATACACATTCGCACTTTCTTCCAAATGGCGCCTTGATCTCTCTATTCAACTCAAAATGTATGTCTATTACGCTCGAGCTAGATGTTCCACAAGATGAACATGTGTCCAACATGCTAGGAAACTTGGAGAATAGGCATCTTGGATGTGGGGACACCCAGGCAGCTCCAGAAGTTAGGTAAAGATGTGGCGTGCTAGCAGGGTCTACTCCACGCGCCCCACCACTTATGCCAAATATTTTTGGTGAAGGAATAGAGGAAGAATAGGTGCAACCCTGTTTCCACCTCCCTACAGTAGAGTACACACCTAGAAGGCCCCTGAAAGCCCCTTTTACACAAATTGTCTCATGTGAGGCACCTGTTATAGGTAAGCGTCCACAAGAAAAAGTTGCATTTGGGCCATGAAGAGGAATTCCATATTTGCTTCCCCCAGATAAAATTAGCTTCACCAAACACATGTTTAAGCAAGGCTTAGTAACCCACTGAAACCAAATAGCTACTAGTAGAACTACTTCCCGAAGCAAGCATGTCTTGACCTTGAAGAGAGTTGGAATGTCTGGCAGCCAGAACCTGAGATAGCTCAAGCCTGTTTTCCTCAGATCCACCTAGTGGCCAGTCCAAAGAGTTCTTCCATCTAAAACTGGTGGCCAGACCCATGTTGTACTCCTCCTTGTAGTGAACCACATTAGTCCATCCAGCAGCTTGAAGGACATCACATAAAGATAGCAAATGCAAATGAGAATACAGAAGCAGGGGCGAGCCATCCCAAGAGTCTTCCCAGAAGAGGGCCTATTCTCCAGTCTTGTAAATCCAAAACAAGCTGTGTTTAATTAGCTGAGCTCCAACTTTGAGTGTGCTCCAAATCATAGACCCACTTCTCTCAAGAGGTAACCAAACAATGTCACAGGGATCCACCCCCAAAAAGTATTTACCAGCCAGGATACGAGCCCACAATTGGGATGGATTAGCACACCATCTCTAGTATAGTTTGGCAGCTAAGGCCTAGCTTGCTAGGATGCCAGAGCACAGTCCAAGGCCCCTATCATTCTTGGGTTAATAGATAGTATCCCACTTGATCAAACTCCATCTATTGCATTATAGGTTACCAATCCAAAGGAATTGATGGGAAAGGGCATCAAATTCCTTGAGAAAGTAAACCGGAGCAGTCTGGACCAAGCATCTATACACAGGAAGAGCTTGTATCACTGATTGCAACAGGGTGACTCTCCTAGCTGTGGAGAGCCATCTATGAGTCCAATGGCTTACTTTTTGTCTTAGCCTATCCAAAACATTCTACCAAAATAGCCATGCCTGCCTACCTACCATAATAGGAACACCCAAATAAATGACTGAGAGCTCTTGAATTTGAAATCTCAGGATAGCTGCTATTCTCCTCTGAATAAGCCCAGGTGTGTTGAAGAAAAAGATGGAGGATTTATGGTCATTAATTTTCTACCTAGTCACATCCAAGTACATGTCAAGGGTATCCCAAAAATCTTTCACCTCTCTAATGCACGCTTTCCCAACTAGGATAGTGTCATCAACAAACTGAAGATGAGACGTGATTAAACCATTTCCCCACTACCATCCTTGCACTGTATTCTGAGAGACCTAATATTTTATAAGCCGGCCCAATCCTTTAGCTAGGATGATAAATAAATAAGGGGATAACAGATCACCTTGGTGAAGGCCTCTCGCTGCCCCAAAAAGCTCAGTGGGCTGCCCATTGATGAGAACTGAGTAGGAAGGCGTAGTAACTAGCTAAGCACCCATTTGATCCATGCTAGGCTAAAACCAAAATCAAGCAAGATTTTTTCCAAGAATCTCATGCTAGCCCTATCATAGGCCTTTGACAAATCTAGTTTAATGAACATAGCCTATTCTTGAGAAGTACTCATAAAATGAATAGCCTCTGATGCAATGACCACCTCGTCAAGAATCTGCTTACCTTCCACAAAGCCCCCCTGTTCCTCTAAAACAATCAAAGGGAGGCATCTTTTGAGCCTTTCCACAATTAGCTTTGTGATAATCTTATAGATCACATTGTAAAGCGTAATGGGCCTAAAATGATCCAGCTGATCCACCTGCTCTTTCTTCAAGACTAAGACCAGGAAGGTGGCATTCAAGGCCCTCAACATTTCCTTATTGGAGTAGGATTCCTGTATTACTTAAAAAAGATCATGCTTGATGACATCCCAGAAGTCCTGGTAAAACTCCACTAGAAAACCATCGGGTCCAGGGGCTTTACCTCTTTTCATGATAAAAACCACTCCCTCCACCTCCGTCCTTTCAATTGGTCGCATAAGGTACTCATTCAGCTCCAAGTTCACCACCGAGGGGATGCATGACAACACAGTATTTTCTGCTAACTTAGGTGCATGTAGTCCCTCTGAGAAAAGGCTAGTAAAGTGGCAGACCACTGCTCTAGAAATGTCCTGAGATGAATTCAGCTGCACTCCATCCGGGCACACCAGGTGGGTGATATAGCTCCTATTCCACCTTGCCTGAACAGACTTACGGAAAAAGGTAGTGTTCCTATCTCCTTCTTGGAGCCAATCTATGTGTGCCTTCTGCTTCCAAAATATCTCTTCTCTGAGTTCCCACTCAGCCATCTCTTTTACCGCTTGGGATTCAGCCAACTGGAGTTCCTCAGAGAGGCCATAGTCTCTAACCTGTCGAGTAATTCCATTCAACTGATCTTGGGCTCTCTTCCTCTTAGTATGGAGGTTACTGAAACTATTGATATTCCAATATTTCAGCCTCCCCTTAACATACTGGAGCTTTTTAGCAAAAGAGAACATAGCTGTGCCAAAATTAGGTCCTCCCTGTTTCCACCAAATTGTCATTAAGTCTTGAAGCGATGGATCTCTGAGCCACATAAGTTGAAACTTAAAGGGGGGATTCCTTGGTCCAAGAATGTGACTAGTAGATAGCTTGATTGGCCAATGATCTGATCCTCCCCAATCAAGTATTTCTGAAAACATAGAGGTGGCATTAGATTGCCAGTAGCAGGACACTAGAAATCTGTCAAGCCATTCTGAAATACCATCCTCTCCACATCTCCTATTACTCCAAGTGAAGGTGCCATTTTAAGGTTTGATGTCTACAAGGCATAGAAAGTTAATATTGTGCCAGAAGATTTCTAATGAGGGCCCCAGCCGGGCCAATCCTCCCCTCTTCTCCTCCATACAAAGGACGGCATTGAAGTCACCAGTCAATATCCAAGGTAGATAGGGATGACAGCTCCTGATATACCGAATATGATCCCATAATCTCCGCTATCCAGGCAGATCTATAGGGGCGTAAACATTCATAACAAGGATGATTTCACCTATTTCCTTAGAAGCCACAGTCATTGAAAGAGCTAAACTGTTGGCCAGCCAGCTAACAGGTGTTATACTCTCTGGGTTCCAACAGATGGCCTACCCACCGGAGCATCCAAGTGCCCCAACACATTGGCTATGGCTGTAGTACCAAAATTTTTGCATACAAAAAAACCATGAGTCTACTAAAAATTTAGTCTCCTGAATACAAAGGATATCAGGGGAGTTAGCACTTACCAATTTGTACATAGCTTTTTGCCATGGAGAGATATTTAGACCCCTCACATTCCAAGAAAGGACAATCATTGGGTAACAGGGGAAAAGTGCTCATCTAGGGGCTTAACATGCCCCACTTCTACTAGCAGATCCTCAGTGATTTTAAGCCTCTCCTGGTCCTTCCTTCACCCAGCTCGAGAGGAGTTGGACTCGGTAGCCTTCTTGAAGGGTCTATGCATAAGACTGAGGCTTGAAGAAGAACTTTTTTCATTTCTTGATGCATCCATCTCCTTTGCTAGATCAGCCTAGCAGACCTCCTTGCCACTAGTATCCAGCATGTCATCTATGGGAGCTTCCTGAATGCCACGGTCTAGCTCCTGAGTCGGTCGAGCCACCATAGTTATTATATCTCCCTCTGGGATGAACTGTGCCATGGTCACTTCTCCTTCCATCTTATGCAAATCCAGAATACCGTCCTCAATATTCATATTGTCTAGGACTTCAAACCAGTTAAAGTCTACCTCAATTTATCTGTCAAAATTTGTCCTCTTTTGCCCATGATTTCTCGCGTGGCGTCTGACAGTAGAGAATCCATCCTTGTCAGGACCCCTAAATCCATTTGTGCCTTGCTCTGTGTTTGCTGGAAAGAGGGGGGTTTTACCTTTATTCGTACCATCTAAATGATCTTGAGTCTTCACATAGTGACTCAGCTATCTAGGGCCTCTGGCATCATTAGCTGCCCGAGTTACAACCCCTTCACCCTATGGGGCCGAGTCTCTATTTGCCTGCAGACACTGTTTATGCAAGTGGACATAGACATGGCAAATGCAACACCTGAATGGAATAGCTTCATAGTCAATTTACTGAATCCATGAGGAACTTCCCAAGCAAATCTCAAGAGAATCTGGGAGGGGATTATTCAGATTGATCTCCACGTAGATGCGGGCATACGATATTATCTTTCTATCTAGTGTTTGATGCACAATTGCCATTGGTGTTCCTAGCGTAGCCGCTAACTATCAGAGGATGTCCTCATGCCAAAACTCAAGGGGTAGTCTCAGTAGCCAGACCCAGACAGGGACACAAGAAGGGAGATCCTCTACCGAATTAAACCCGACATGCCAAGGTTTGAGGAAAAGGCTAATGTGATCGCAAAAATATGGGCCTCCTTCAAAAATCCTATTCCTATCCGTAATAAAGGAAAATTTAACCATGAAATAGCTATTTCCTGCTAGCAGGATGTCAAAATCCCCATCAATTTGCCATGTTCACCTGATCCAAGCTTCCAAAGCTGCTAATGAAATGCGAATGCCCAAAAATTTGCAAATTAGGGCATGGGTAGACAAATATTCAACCTCCTTCACTAAGTCTGGGGAGATTATCAACACCGGTCATTCTTGACTTCTGGGTAAACAACCATAAATTTTCTTGAGCTTTGAGCTCTTAGACACAAATATTCTTTCTGCCTCTTATGTGGAGACCCCAGGCACGAGCCGCTCAACCTTGGGGACGCCAATCAGGTCGCCCTGTGTCTGCCCTCTATCTGTAGCCATCTCCTCATAAACATTAGATCCTAGTGTGTGAGGCCTTGATATGATACTAATTGATTCAATAATACTTAGGGGATATAATTAAGGATATACTTAAATTGTGTGTTCCATAAATAAATAATGGAATGATAAAAAATAATAAAATAATATTTATTTCATAAAATGGGAGATTTATGCACTCCACCTCACACACTTATAATTAAACTCACTCTCACACTCATAACAGGAGGATTCAAAAACATCATAGAATTATATACCCAATCCTTTTATGGACATGAATAAAGATTTCATCCCTTTGCTAGAGCTATGCATAGATCTCCACATTGAAATTCTCTCTAAATGGCTACATTCAAAATCTTTTCCTCAAATGTTTCTCTTGAATGTTTCTCATAAGTTGATGGGTATGTTTATATATGCACATTATATTCCTACTAACATTTAATTCATTTATATATCCAATAGTTCCTTAAATATTAAATTATCATTCAATATAACAATGTACCATAATCATTCTAATGAAGCAGTGGCTGTGGGTAGCGAATCTGTTGAGCCAGAGGAGGAGGTGATGGTATCTTCCCCTGTTCTGGAGGATCTCTCTAAGAGCCAGTTAATGTTTAATTCTCACAAGGATTTTATGCCTCCTGGGATCCAAAGATCCATGTCTTCTGAGGTATGGGATGTTGAGGCAGCTAAGGTGGAGGAAGGTTGGACAGCTGTAAGAAGAAAGAAGTCAAAGATTTTGGTTCCTCCCCTCGATATGAATCTTCGGTCAAGTAAAAAAAAATAACCCAAACTTAAAAGATTCATCTAAAGCCCCCTTTCGCTGACTGGTTTTCTCTGGGGGCTGTATTCTGGTCGGGTTTTTTGGTTTTTGGTTTCAGCTTGCTATTTTTACTGGTCATCTTTTGATCAATGTTTTGGCTGCTAGGTTTTATGGTTTTATTTTTATAAATTGGTTCTTTTGTTAACCTGGCAGTGCTTGTGTTTCCAGAACTTTGTTTTCTAGGTTTTGACCGGATGTTTATCTGGTGGTTCCAGGTTCATTTATAACCTATTTTTGCTACTTCCTTGTAGTGTTTTTTAGGCTTAGCTTGTGGTCTTAGACGTTCTCTCTCTCGCTCTTTGTAACAGGGTTTCGGGGCCCCTTCAAAACCTACTTTTACCCTCAATCTAAAACAATGTACCATAATCATTAAATGCACATTATAATCCCAATGCCCAAAATAAAATTGCATATGTTGTAGTTTTAGATTTACTATTTATAATGTCATTAATATTATCAATAAATTAATTAGGAATTTAAAATAAATCAATTTGCCAATTTTAAACTATCTTCTAGCTATGTAGTTTCACATGGTGATTACTCAAACCTTGGGTAGATATTTTTCCACATCGTAAACCTCATATATGAAATTTATCTTATTGAAAAACTAATATGAGTGTCAAAATGGTTGTTCATAAGATTTATATTAATGATACAAAAAAAATTAGTTTTTCAGAATCTACTTAGTTTAAATTAATGATTAATTCTCAATGTATGATACCAAAATGATTTTGTGTTGAGAATAAAATTCCACCAAGAATCCATGTAACATAACTATACTTATGCATTACATAATATAAGCAAAGTTTTTAGATAAATATTTTATAATTTTGATGTTTTGGATAATTATTTTTAGAAAATTAAAATAATGGATTACTTTATCATGACTTATTTTTATCAACATACTTATGTTTTTATTTGATATAAGATTTTTTTTTTAACATATATGTTCTCAAATCCACATGGATAGGGATATCATTAAAATTCACACTAGAATCTAAGAAAGAAACCATACAAATATATTTTAAAATGAGTGTATCCAATAATAAATTATCTAATAACATCTCATCATAATTTTATTTTATCATTTTTTGAAAAAATTGGAAGAAAAAACTCATCTAATAAAAAATTATGAATGGTTGCATGCCATCTGAACCATCTATACTATTTGTAATGGAAAATAAATTTGACTCATATAATTTTGGTTGTTTGATGGTCATTTAATGTAATCATATAATATTCAATATAACATGATCATTTATAGTATCAATAAGAAAAAGGGAATTAAAACAAGCTATAATGTAAACATGATGATTATTTTTTATAGGAATGTTACAATTATCAAAATCATTAAAGTGGGTTATCAAACTAATTAATAAATTTTGATATGAAATTATTATTGTCCCTTTATTTGATAGGAACCTATCACTTGATTTATTAAAAGTTGATAATCACCATATACTTTTATATGTTTAATATTTAAATCATATGTAAAGTCTAATATAAGAATAAAAACCTCATACTCTATTATGTTATTTGTAAATAATTTTTTTTAAATATATGTCAATGACATCATTTGACCTTGGGTAGTTAATAATATAATATTATAATTGGCACCTAAAGCACATTTGGACCAAAAAAATAGATAGTCTAAATGTTTTTAACATTGTTACACTTAAAATACTCATCATGAAAATAATCATCCATAGGGATGTGGTCTAATAAAGATTCCAAAACTTGTTGGACAATGATTCCCTATCATTTAACCATTTTTTGGGTACAAAATTAAGATCTAGCTTCATGAAAAGAACATTGATCATCTATGCAATCATATAGATAAGGATTAGACATTATATACTTTAATGCATCAATATTATTAATAGAATTATTCTCATTTTTAAACATGTAATGTCCATGTTTTTTTGTGATGAAAAAAATCCAAGCATAACTTTTCCATTGAGAATTTTTTTTTTAATAATCAACCAATGCATGATTACTATAATAAATAACATGTTTTCTATGTTCAACATCATATTATGAAAGTATAATACCTAAGACATGATGAATGGTACATATTTTTAGTGATAAATATTGATTAAGAATAAGTCAAATAATAATTATGGGATTATATAAATATTACTTTGTTTCATCAAAATCATTTTGACATTGTTCATATTATTCAAACTTACTTTATGTAATAATCTAAAAAATGGTTTATTTTTAGTAGTTAAATAAGATATAAACAATTTATTGGATTATATTTTTCCATGTAAACATTTAATTTATTTTAATACTTTGTGTGGAGGCATATAACCAAGAGCTTATACTTATGACCCTCTCTGAAAAATGACAAATCTAAACAATTCTACTAATATCATATCAAAGACACGTTTACTAATATTTAAATTCATATTATGATTTCATAGTCTTTCAAATATTTTTATTATGTGTTTAACATTATTTTCATGTTTCTTAGATTTTATAAATACATTTTCAGCATAATGCTACAAAATTTTAGTGCATTTAAACATGTAATATATGTGCCATATCCATTTGAAAAGTTGCACTAGTATTTTTAAGAGTAAAAGGCATGAAAAAATAGTAAATTTTATCTTAAGGATTTATTAATGTGGTTTTATGTTGATAAATAAGATTTATTTGATTTGTTTATAGCTATAAAATATATCCATAAAGGAAAATATATAATATCTAATTATAGAACCAAATATCATATCAATATTGGGTAGTGGGAAATATTCATTAGAACATGATTTATTTAAGTCTCTAAATTCCTTACAAATCTTAATGCTCCATTTGGTTTAGTAACCAGGATAACATTATAAATCCAATGTGAATAATAAATATTTAGTATGAAACCAACATATTTTAGATTTAATCTCATATGTAACTAATAAATAAAATATATGATTCACATTTATAATATTTTGATTAACTTTCTTGGCATCATGATGGAAAAATGGATTATGAACCACTATGGATGGATCAATACTAGACATATTAGTGAAATACCAAGAAAAAAATTAGGAAGGTCAAGAAATAGTTATATACAATATTTTTTATATTTGAAATTCATTAATTCAATCAATAATACAACCTTATGATAATGCTCAATACTATCATGGAATTTAGCTCTCCATTAATTTACTAATGTAGATTGATCATAAACATATGAAGAACTGGGTAAATAATTCAACACATATAATGTAATATTTTCATCAATAAATGAGGGCTCACACTCCCTAAAATATTTATGATTGATAAAATTTAAAGGAAATTGATTATTATGATAATAAGAGGAAAAATCCTCATACGCTAAAAAATATTCTTGAAGGGATTCATAATTAAAGAATTTTTTGAGAGTCAAAATATCAAGTGAAGCTACCAAGTCAATCAATTTATAAGATATAAAAAATTTAAATATTTTATATTATTTATTTCATGTCCATGAGTTGTATTCTATTTATAAAATAAATTGTTTAAATAGTTTTTCTTGATAACACACTCATGAGTATCATGAAACCCATAATATAATTTGTGGTGGGGGGCACAAACATTACTCAATAATCCTTACTAAATCAAAGATATATTTTGAATTGATAAGAAATTGTAATTAATTTATGTTTGCTACAATTTTATTGTTTTCTTAAACCTTGAATTTTTAAACTCTTTATTATTTTACATGTCATCCTAAATCTTTACTTATCTAAAGTAATTTTAGCTAGACCAAGGTGTCATTTTGTCCTTTTTGTATTGAGACAAGTGTATATTATAATATCTTTACCATTATCATGATACGATGGGTTTTCATCAGGAACAAATGATTGAATATTTCTTCCATAGTCTTAATGGGTATAATGTGTTTAACCAATACCAAAGGTATGCATGTCATATATATATATTCCTCAAGATTAATAGGTTTAAATTTAATATTGGAAATATGTTTGTTTATGATTTTTTTTTTCCACCATACTCTTTCGTTTAAATAATTTCACCTAATTCAAATGAATTCAATAATTTTATTGTAATATATTATTCATGTTCCACAACATATTATTGCAGTGAATTAAGATGTGAAATGAATATATTTGTGGGTAATAACATCTTGAGAAATTATAAAGGAACATAATTTACCAAAAAATATATATATAAATATATCAAAAAAATTATTAAATAATTTACCTAGTGTAGAGGGGACCACATTCATAACATGGATCCATGGTCTGCCAAGTAAAAGGCTATAACTCACATCACAAATATCACTTGATATTAAAAATATAAATTTTTTACTCCACCATTTACATTTAATGTAATGTTCCTATGGCATTTATATTTGGTTTTAAAATCCTTTTATAGCCATACATGATTATTTAATAAATTTTCAGCAAAGTCTACATTCATTAAGAAAGGTCTCATTACAAATATTCAATCCCAAACCATTGTCTATAGGTATACATTTAATCCATTTATTATGAATGATATTTGAATACAAAAGGGTTAATTTTGGTCCATAATTTATCTATAAGGTAATCTCTTATATTAAAAATACATGAGGTTATCACTATCTTAAAGGTTTATAATAATATAATAAAAACATGTGGGTTTGGATAATGTGGTAAATTATTATCGCGTAATACCTCATATTGTATGTACTTATACAAATAATACATTATAATTATTTTAATATAGATATTTTGGAATTATTATTCATAATTTGATCAATGCTATATCAATCCTTAGCAGAAAACAATTTAATTCTAGGAACTCAAATAAGGTAAGGAGCGGTGTTTTGGTTAACCCCACCTTGAGTAAGTGAGGAAACATGAGAGATAGAGGAATTTTGTGTCCTAACATTTGGGTTTATTACAACATAAAACTAACAATTATCCATCATAAAATGAGCCAAAAAATATATATTAATAAAGGAAATTAATTAAAATTAATAAATTTAAAGGGTATACATGTATAAGAAAATCTTTATCACATGCAACCCTATCATGATTCAAATCATACGATAACATGTTATGATATATGCAAAGAAATAAACATGTAATAATATACATATGAATAAAAAACATATCTTCATTCCTAATAACATATAATAATTAAAAACCTTTCATATAAATACTATCATAGAAACACATTAATTATATGAATAAAATCTACCTAAGACGAAATGTAAAAAGCTTAATATAAATAGTTTAAAAAGATAAAAATAAAAAGGGCTCATAAAATTTGACATAGTATAAAAATTATAAAATTAAATGATAAGAAATAATAATGAAGGGTTGATATATATCCGAAAAAATTATATCTTAAAAAAAAAATTCTCTAGAGGGAGAAAGATCTGAAACCTTAAGGCTAGATGATTGTAAGAATTGAGTTCAATATTAAAATTTCAATGGATAGTCCATAAGTGTTTAAAACAATACACCAAGCATAATAAAGGAAATAACATATGAGATATGATCTAAATATAATAAATAACATTAATATTTTAAATAAATACCTACCTATATATGAAATGAATGAAAGTACCTTAAACATGAATTAATAAAGGAGGTTGAAAAATAAATAAATGTTATTGATTTACTTGGACTCTAAATGATGTATTTAGTAATAAAAATGAGGTTATAGAGTATTTAAAATTAAACACATGAAATAAAATAAAGATATAATTTATTTAATGTAATCAAACCATAAGATGGTGGAAAGAACAAAATTAGAATGCTTTGAAATTGGAAGTCCTCTAAAAAGTGGTCTAAATGTTCCAAAAATGGTTTTTTTTAAATGATAATTTTGAGACTTTATAAAATAATTTGTCAATAAATGATTCCCAATAACCTCTTCTAGATATACGAGTAGATTCACAAAAAATTTATAACTTTATATTATTCTATAGAGCTGAAGTACTGATTTACTAGGGCATAAAAAATAGTTTTTCTATCGAGTGATCTTCCTAAATTGGCCTCAATCCTCCCTTGATGTAGGTTTAAAATTTTATAAATTAGAATAAATTTATGTCACCAATAAATAATCATGTCAAAAATACAATTTAAAAAGCCAAACAAAAATATGATAATTTTATTTGAGAATGTACAATGCACATTCTACTCAAACACATTACTAACAATTGGCCAGTTACATAACACGATGTACAAATTGATCCAAATAATACCAAATTCCTAAGGTGAATGATTCAAGAATTTATATTGCATACATGGTAGATACACAACCATATAAGTCACATTTTATTTCATGGGGCTATAGGTCATCTACAATGCTCTATCACTTACATGAAAGACAAGGATGTTGAGGGAGGGATAATACTCTCTGGTGACCATACATGTTTCTTAAATGTTATTGACACTCTAAGGTAAATTTAAGATGAAAATACAAATGCAAAAAAAATTGATAAAGTATGGGTCCCCTAGGAACCTCCCATAAACTTACCAGTTAATTAAAAAATAAGTCAATTTGGTCTACAAAAGATTTGATAGCCAAAAATGGCCATACATACCTTAGTTAAAAAATAAAAGGAAACATATTAGGGTTTTTATGATTTTAAATGGTTCCTACCTAATTCATAAGAGGTTTAAAAGTCACCTAGGTTTCTTTAAGGTTTTCCCTACCTTTGGTGTTTTAGGGTCCTGCAATAGTCCGTACAAGCCCAAAAGGGTCTTCTTAAAAAATTGGTTTAAGAACTAGATTAATTTTTTAGTGCATATCTTATAAAAATATTTCATGCATAAGAACACAAAAAATTCATGGTGGAACATTTAGGCAACCCCATTATTAGGCCTTATAATAAATCCAAATAATCTATGTAAGTTTTAAGGTATTGGCCCCTCCAAAAGGATCCTCTTTGTAAAAGGATTTAAATAATGTTTAATTTATATCTTGGGATATCAATGAACCTTCATTATGAAATAAATAAAAATAATAAGGGGGATAATTTTTGTCCTCCCTACTCTTTGTCTATAGAATTCCTTTAAAATGTCGCACAAAAAGGCTAAGGTTAGATTACATGGGGTGAAATAAATCCACGCGATAAAATGTTAATTGATTTAGTTTTAAAAATTATTATTTAAATTATATTAATTTGGTATATAAAATAAAATATTTTGGTGGTTCTAAAAAAAAGATAAGTTTAAGGGTGGGCTTTGATATTCCATTGTTACCAATAGATTTGGCCACCACCGTTGACTATAGCCACCACATACTTAACTAGGCCTGGCTTTACCATGTCAGAATCCAACTTCCACCATTGTCATCTATTAAATTAGATCTCCATATAATAAATAATCTCACTATCTCCACCATTTACATCAAATAATTAGTTTTTACATCACCACCACTTTTATGGTATAACTAGTCTCATCATCAACACCACTACTATCTATGGGACTACACTAATAAGGAAGTGGTGGATTTATTGAGGCCGAGTAATTTTGGATCTCAATTACTCCCATGAACATGAAGTATCTAATATTATTGGCTTCAACACATACTCAAACCCTTCAACCTTTAAAATACTTTAAACCATTTGGCTCCTTTATTCCTAGGCCCTTTAACATCTGTGATTATTATCAACTTCTTATGTGGTGCCACTCTATCATCCACCTTTTAGGATTTAAACCTATATGAAAAAATAATAGTGGTGAGTATTTATCTATCCACTAAGGTGAATAATGTTTATGGTTTAAAAATCACCAACTCTTTTCATTTAAAAATGTGGTTAACATTGGTCACATGGGTGACTATTCACTGACCCCTTCCATTCAAAAGGGTAAGTTACCTTTAATTAATTTCCTATCACACATAGGGTTACCCTATGTTTATATTTTTTCCAATATTCACTGTGGGCCAATAATGAGTCCAAATGTTATAAAACAAACTTTTATGGGTCACTAAAGTTTTAAATTTTAATATTAAATTATTTTGGGTATAATTTTATGCCATTTTCATGGATATAAATTATGTGAAGTTTAAGAATTTTCTAAAGGAAATAAGTAATTTTTTGTAGTCTACATTAAAAATTTCATAAAAATTAAATCGTAAAACCAAAAATTAGTTTAAAATGCAACAAAATCTTAAAGAAGCCAGAATTTTATAAAAAAATATTTTTGGGAAAATTTGGTAAATTGGTTTTTTTTATAAATATTTAAAATGAGACTAGCCCTTCTTGGCCCTAAATAAAAGCATATAATGTAATAAATATGTAACAAATTTTAATATCTATTTTTTCAATACTACTATAAACAACTAATACAAATTCTTTTATACATTTTAAACTTAAATTTCAAATCAAATGTTACTTTATTACATTTTATCTTTTACTATTTCCTATCACACTAAAAATGAGAACAACAATGTTTGTAATCTCAAAGTAAGCACATCTATTTTTATTTCTCACCATTCACAAGATGAAATTATTGAATATAAATGGACTGCAATAAACATGTAAAATTTTCATGCAAATCATAAAGAAATGTAAGGAATACTTGTCTTCAAAATAAGCTCCAATGTGTTCTTCTAAGGAAAGACCAAATAGGGGATTTAATCCCATCCTTTTTACATCATTACGTAACTAACCTAGGAACCCCTAAGCTTAGAATAATGAACTTTTAGTATAAGTAACATCAAAAGGCAAAGATAAGGTAAAATGTAAAGGGGAAAACATTGTTTAATCAAACTATATAGAAAAAACCTAATATACCTCCCTATAATAAGAGGCTCTTACTCACACCCAATCCCAAAAAAAAAATATAAATAAAAAACACACATAAATATAAAATGTGTAATATATACAAGGCAACCACAAGGAATACCTAATATTTTTTTATATTTTAAAACACCCATTGTCAACAAGAATTTTTACATGGGAGAAAGAGGTGTTTGGATTGCATTAAATTTATAAAAACCTTCTCTCTTAAAATGGTAAGAATTAAAAAACATATGTTTTCCTATTTCCCAAATGCCCAAAAATAAATCCAATTAGGATGACATTGGAACATAGTTATCATGCATAAACCCTACTCAATGAAAACATATAACAAACACACAAGCTATTCCTATTTAGGAATTATAAATTTAATATTTTAGTGACAACAAGGTTTGTAAAAATGTAAGACAAAATTTTATGGATTGAACACTACCATTCCAAAAAAGAGGTTATTAAACATAGGTGGCCATAAGCCCAACTATTGGCCAAATTTGGCCGACATACAAAGTTTTGTATAGAGGTAATGCCATGTTGTAGAGGTCATGGGATGATTTTACATGTGCCTTAAAAAATAATTGGGACTTTCAAGGATCAATCAAAAGGCATGAATTATTTTGGGTAAATTATTTTTATTATTTGTCTAAGTGTCATAATTCTCTCAAAAAATTTGTTTGAGAAAAATATTAAAGGCATATTTACTTCAAAAAAAATGTTCATAACAAAAGTTCTGACAAAAATTACAAGGAATAATTATTTTAGAGAAAGTGTTCGAGGTAAAATTGTCCTGAAGGAAAAGACTAAAGACAAATATATTGGTAAAATTATCTGAGACAATTTCCCTAAGAACATATTTCTTCTAGATAAAATGTCTAAGACAATATTTTTAAAGACACATTTAAGTTAGACAAAATGTCTAAAGTAAAAGGTCCTTGTCAAAATCATGAAGATTCTTCAATCGAACAAAATAACTAAGACAATATGCCTAATGCAAAGTTCCAATAGAGTTGAATGGTTTTAGATAAATTATTTGTGCAAGCCTTAAAAATTTATCCAAGAAGGATCTCATAGTGTTAATAATCTTACAAGGATATAAAATAGATTGAAAAAATCTTAGAAACTCATTAGAATCTTGAAAGATTGGATCAAAATGACTTGGGCAAGTTTAAGGACTAAAACATCATTAGAACATCATGAAGGACCAGACTAGATAGCAAGTTTTTGTATTTGATAAATTCACCTCAAAAAGCCTCATGAACCAAAATATGCATCACCATAGAGTTATTCATGCCAATAACATACCCTGCAAATTTCATGCATGTGTGAGCTTTCTAGCTCAAGTTATAGAGTTTTAAATTTGGTCACATAGAGAAAGATGTTTGTGTAAGTGTAAAATTTCAGTCTTGGAAAATATCCATTTTGGTTAAAATTATCAATGATAGGTGCATGGGAATCATGAAAAATAACATAGATGAGATCACTTAAACACCTTGTAAACACATTTAGAAAGCTCCCAAAACTAACAGATCAAGTGGGCATAATCTTTTTAGTATCAAAAACATCTCTTGCTTATTTGGTCCCTCCATGCCTTTTTCACTTCCAAATCCAAGAATTCAAAGTTGGTTTAAAAATGGGAGACATTTTTGTAGATATCAAATATAGACCACGATAAATAGCCATTTTTTTTCAAATTCAAGTAGATTAACAATTAATATTCAATTATAATAATGATCCAACAATGCAAGATTAATTAGTAAGAAAGTAGGTTGAATGAGATCAAAGGCTCAAATTTTTTCTTACATCTTAATCTGATGGAGCAAGATGAGTCAAAAGGGTCAAAGATCTTGAGAATCCACCATGTGGCATAATCACATAAAGTAATAGATTAGTAACAAGATCCTGAGATCAATGCATGATTGACAAGTAACATGAGCACATTCAAGCTGACAAAATATTGATGGAGTGCATTTAATCATGAAAATCATGATCTGATAGTGTGAGAAGGAAATAAGTCAACATTATCTATGAGACCAATAAAAATAGAGACATTTAGGCATAATTTGATTGGTTGGAGTTAGTTTTTTATGGATAAGGTCAATCTAAGGAGCAATTTTTTATTAGAACCAGAGAAGGATTTTTAAAGTGTACATGCCACCATTGAATATCAATAAAAATCCATAGAAAAATATATAGTGATGTAGCTAAGGTGATTAATGGCATAAAGGACCACCATTAAAACTTAATATGGACATCTGGTTTGACATTTTGTGCCATGTAGGGTTATTTTTATGACTGTGTTCACCATTATTAAAGAGGATCCATGCATATGGTGGATTATCAATCATTGTAGATATAAAGTGGGTCTATTTAGATAAAAAAGAGGCTACGTGGTCTATAGGTCACCATTTAAATGATAACTATAGGAAAACCAATAATATTAGGATGGTTTTCCACCTATAGAATGGGCTTATGATTTAGATATGGAGATAGGGAAGATATGTGATTAATGCAAAAGGTCTCATATATCAATATGGCTCTTCCATCGATAAATTAGGTACTAACCATTGTTCATGGCATGCCACTACTAGTTTCAATGTTTAAGGATTTGATCTTCATGAGTAAGTCAAGTGGGCTTAGGGTCCCAAAGTGGTGAACTTGTGGTTAGAGAAGTAGTTAAGGGCATTTATTTCATTCAAAAAAACTTCATCAATTTCTAAACAAGCCCTTGTCTTCTAGTGGGACTTCTCAACCACTGAAAGGAGATTGAAGGCTATTAGAGCAGGAAAATGCTAGTTGGTTAGAGGAGGACATATATGTACAAAGAAATCAATGAGCTTCCACCACATGACTAGGATCCTTTCTCCACTCACCTACACATTGTCCTCATATCTCTCTCTCTTTTTATTCTATATATATAGGATTTGGAGCCTGAAAAAATATCACTCTGATCCCTCTCTTGGGCATCACTAAAATCTACCAAGATGGATCTTGTAACCTTTTAAAATGAGTAGAAGACTGTATGTCAGATTTCATTATGCTTATCTAGTGTGTTCATTTCAAATGATTTGCATATGTGGTAGAGATTTTCTCCATTATCAAGTTTTTATATCACCTATTTAGTAGTTAATCTTGTTATGAAATTCATGTTTAGTGTTCAAATATTTTTTGATTTAGGCTCACATGTGGATACATTAACTGGTTAGTGTCTTGCATTAGACCTCTCCATCACTTCCCTTATATTTTGATCATTTGATGAACCTCTACATGAAATAATAGTGTGTGACAGATATTTAGAGTCCTTTATCTAGTCTTTTACTTATTTCATTAGTGTTTTAAGAGTTTAAATAGAGTAGATCAAACATATTTTAGGTGCATCACTATTGTTAGCTTAGGTTTCCCTTTCATGTTATCTCTCTCCCTTTTTGTTAAGTTTTGGAGTTAAAAGCCTCACTGATGCAAATGGAGGAGGTTGCTGAGTGTTGCAGTAACTGACATTGGTCTGATCAATTGATGTTGGTCATCTTCAGTGTACGTAGTAACTGACATCGGTTAGGGTTCGGCCGACATCGGTCAGACAGGAACCGACGTCAGTAACCTGTGTGTGCATGCATTTGCATGCACTTCCAGAACTAGTCTAATTTTAGATAGATAGTTAGTTTGCATGTAAAAGACTAATTTTAGTCTTGAGTCTGCATTTCTAATTATTGTAATTAGGAAGTCTAATTATTGTTTGTATGGGATATATTTAAGAGACCCATGGGGCTGTATTGTAATTTGAAGGATCATAAGGACTTGTCAAGAACAAGGACAAGGGTTATTCCAGGTGTGTAAGACCTAGAGGGTCTGCAAGTGTGCAAGACCAGGTTGATCTACAGGTTGTGCAAGATCAAGTAGAATATCTACATGGTAAGTAAGGTTAGTTGATCTACAGGTGTGTGTGTGTGTGTGTGCAAGGTCAAAGGAGATCTGTGGGGTAGCAAGGTCAAAGGAGATCTGCAACACAACAAGGAGCAAGATCAGGGAGATCTACTTGGAGTACTTTGAGTACTTGGTACTAGAAGTAGGCAACAATAGTTGAGTTGATTGTCACTGACTGGTTGAAACAACAACTTTGTGTTTGAGTTGATTTTGTTTGTAATTGAGTGAGAGAACTCTTGAGGGAGAATTACTAGTATGCCCAAGAGGTGTGGGAAGAGTGTGATTTCTTCATTGTATTTCCTTTAAGAAGAGTGTTAATACAAGATTGTATTATCTCTCATATTCTGTGTTGTTTCTGAATTCAAGTTACATATTACTTCTGGTTAAATTATGTTTTTAGTTGCTTATACAAAGGTAATCAATTGTACTCTTAAGGAGAGGGATCCTGACAATTGGTATCAAAACTTGGTTAGGTACACTAACAGGTGGTCAGAGTGTGTTAAGTGTTTGTTGATTATAGGTCACTCTCAGGGGTTTCTGATTGAGTGGGAGTAAAGCAATGGTAAAAGAAAGTACACTAAGAATGGAGGAATTCAATGGCAAGAATTATCAATTACGATATTATGGAAAGAAAGAGCAGGTAAAGAAAGATTGTTGGTTGGTAGAAGATCAACATGAAGGAAATGAAGAAACAAATGTTACAGGTATTGTTGCATAGGATGATCTTATATGTTCCTTGGATAAAGTAGAATCTAGGGTTTTAGATTCTGTTGCCTCTTTCCATGTAACCCCAAATAGAGTATTTTTCCATGATTATGTCCATGGAGACTTTGGAAAGATTTATTTAGGGGTTGGTGAGCCTTGTCAAATTGTTGGGAAAGGGAAAGTGTAGCTAAAATTTCAGATGGGCAACACATGGGTGTTGAAGGATGTCATGCATGTCCTAGTCCTGAAGAGGAGTCTAATTTTTGCAAGAAAGTTGGGTGATGAGGGTTGCACAATTACTCTCATAGCAAAATCTTAGAAAGTTTCCAAGGGTGCACTTGAATTAGCATGTGGTAAGAAAGTAGGTACTCTTTATCTATCTACTTGTGTTACTAATTCTCCTTCTGGTTTATCTACTTTAGATGTAGATGTGAAGATGTGGCTCTGTAGGCTTGGTCACATGAATGAGAAAGGGATGCATGTTCTTAAGAGGAAGTCTGGTGTCTTTGACAAACTTAAGAACTGGAAAGCCTTGGTTTTCATGGAAGAGATGATGGAAAGAGATCAGCTTAAGGGGATAAATAATTCTAAGTAGGGCAGTTTGGACAAGGTTATGATCCAAAGTGAGCTCATGGGTAAAAGTCATCACTCACAGGAAAACATAGGTACCAATGTTGGTCAAGTGAGAATTGGCATCAAATAGGTAGGTACCGATGTTGGTCATGTGTAGACCAGATTCAGTGGTGTCAGGCAGGTGGACACTAACATCAGCAGTAAGGTTGGTCACATGGAATCAACATCGATCAGGTGTAGACTGAGAGGTGACCAAGATCAATCACTGTTAGAACAGATTTTGGGCAGACAGCAAGTTGTCAAGGACTCTCAAACACCCATGTGGAGGACTAAAAGGGTATGTAAGACTCAAATTCATTATTCCCCTTATTTATACTACTTGTTGCTCACTGATGGTTAAGAACCAAGGAGTTTTAAAGAGTTAAAGCAGGTAGAATCTAGGAAACAGTGGGAGCATGGCATGAATTCTTTGAAAGAGAACCAAATGGGAGATTTGGTAGAGTTTCCAGTCAAGATGAAAGCACTGAAAGATGAATGGATTCCAAGGTTAAAGAAAGGAGAGAATGGACACGTGAGATAGAATGCCAGGTTATATGGTCTTGAGTAGGCTGCAGGACAATGGTGTTTAAGGTTTGATAGGTGTATGACAAAGCATGGCTTTAGTCAATGTCAATGTGACCATTGTGTTTACTTTACCAGGTTGGATAATACTAGCTACATTATCCTATTACTATATGTAGTGTACATGCTTGTTACAGGGTCATACATGTAGGAGATTCTTGAGCTAGAGGTAAAGTTAGTTCAAAGGTTTGCCATGAAGGATTTGGGAGCAGCAAAATTATTTGGCATGAGTATTTCTAGAGATAGGGAAAGTCACAGGTTGATTTTGTCTCCAGATGATTATGTGAATAAGGTAGTGGAGAGGTTTAATATGTAGGATGAAGAACCGGTTAGCATACCTATGGATGGATAGTTCACAGAACAATGTCCCAAATCACATGATGAGGTTGAGTACATGTGTACTAAACCTGAGATTACCCAAGTAGTGGGAGTTTTCAGTGAGTTTATGTGCACTAGAAAGCAGTTCAGTGAATTCTCAAGTATCTGAGAGGGACCAACAGTAGGTATACATGTTATGCAGGGTCAAGCACTTCTCTACATGGGTATGTAGATTTGGTTATGGCAAGTTACTTGGATGACAGGAGAAGCACCACATGATTTGTGGTGGTTGGTCTTCAAAATTGAACTTAAAGAGGGATACAAGCCAAGAAAGAAAATTAGATGATGTATAGGTACAGGTACAGGTGCAGCTATTTATCTCCAAGTGGGAGATTGTTAAGTTGTGGAGCTAAAAGTTCACTGACGCAAATGGAGGAGGTTGTTGAGTTTTGTAGTACTGACATTAGTCTGATCAATTGATGTCAGTCATCTTTAGTGTATGTAGTAACTAACATTAGTTATGGGTTGGCCGGCATCGGTCAGAAAGGAACCGACGTCGGCAACCTGTGTGTGCATGCGTTTGCATGTGCTTTTAGAACTGGTCTAATTTTAGATAGATAGTTAGTTTGCATGTAAAATACTAATTTTAGTCTTGAGTCTGTGTTTCTAATTATTTTAATTAGGAAGTCTAATTATTGTTTGTATGGGATCTATTTAAGAGACCCATGGGACTGTATTGTAATTTGAAGGATCATAAGGACTTTTCAAGAACAAGGACAAGGGTTCTTCCAGGTGTGTAAGATCTAGAGGGTCTGCAAGTGTGCAAGACTAGGTTGATCTGTAGGTTGTGAAAGATCAGGTAGAAGATCTACATGGTAAGGTCAGTTGATCTGCAGGTGTGTGTGTGTGTAAGGTCAAAGGAGATCTATGGGGTAGCAAGGTCAAATGAGATCTACAATACAACAAGGAGCAAGATCAGGGAGATCTACTTGGAGTATTTTGAGTACTTGGTACTGGAAGTAGGCAGAAATGGTTGAGTTGATTGTCACTTATTGGTTGGTGTACTGGTAGTATTGTTACTGACTGGTTGAAACAACTCTGTGTTTGAGTTGATTTTGTTTGTAATTGAGAGAGAGAACTCTTGAGGGAGAATTATTGGTACGCCCAAGAGGTGTGGGAAGAGTGTGATTTCTTCATTGTATTTCCTTTTGGAAGAGTGTTAATATAAGATTGTATTGTCTCTCATATTCTGTGTTGTTTCTGAATTCTAGTTACATATTACTTCTGGTTAAATTTTGTGTTTAGTTGCTTATACAAAGGTAATCAATTGTGCTCTTAAGGAGTAGGGATCTTGACACTTTTCCTTGGTCATTAGTAGGTTTTATTAATGGAAATGAGTTCAAATGATCCATTAGAAGAGTTATCCTCATTAGAAAACCCTAGAGGTATGACCCCATTACTGTATACCCACAACTTAGGGTGCATCACATGTTGAGATAGATCTAGGAGTAGGACCTAAACACTTATGATTATAGCTAGGATGCAATATATATCTCCAAAAATTATGGCACACTTGATGGGATCAAGTTCCAAAAGAGTAGGAAGATCTTGGTGTGTCTTTCCACTGATCAACTTTCAAAATCAAGCAAGTTAGCACCAATGGTGACTCTAAATCAAAGCTTAAGGTTATGATTAGACTAAGTATGTCTCATTGTAGAGTTTAATTATTTTTTGCATCTCATTTGACATATGAGGTTAACATGAATATATATGGTGAATATACCTATTATCCATGTCATTATTATCCCTAATTTAGTCTTCATGATCCATATGAGCCTAATCATCTATACCAATATTTATGTAAAAGATATTAGGATCCTTATCAGTTTTCTCATGGTGTTTATTATCAAGGTAATGTATATTACCTTCCTCATGATCCTCATCAAAAATATGAAGACATATATTAGTCATACATGCAAGAGTATTTACTTGATCCTCCATATGAATAGCAATCCCATCATAATACTACTCTTTACCAACCCTATCATGAGCCATCCATACCAACACTTAGATAAACATTAGCGAGCCTTAAAAAGAATGCTCTATAATTATGCTCACATAATTAATATGGATAAAGTGTCCCTACTCATTATATCTATTATTTGAGGGAGTCATTGTAAGAAGTAAAAAAGGTGTGGGCACCATTTGAGAAATATAATTGGAAAAGTTTCATAGGAGAGATGATAATTTTAAGTAGTTACATTAAAAAAATTAAGGATAATATAAAAGGCCTATAAGAGCAATAGGTACAACCTCAAAAATCTTATGTGCCCTCATATACAAAACCTTACCCTTCTTATGTGTCACCCATTAATCCCTAAGAGACCATTCTAAGTGACCATTTAAGTATGCCAAGTTCTTCATGTATTCCTTATACCTTCCTTTCTTGGATATCTATCTAAGAAAGCAATCAAAGAAATAAGGAATTTGTTGTAGAACAACCTATTGTTGAGATCCAACACTCTATCCTTCCTTAAAAACCCCTTAATAAGTCCTTCAAGGTTCCATGGTAGAATCAAGTGGTGAAGTCAGGTGGTGGGAAAAATGAGATAGAATCCTCTTGTGTTCCCTATCATGAAACCACTAACCACATTAAAGAGAAGCTATTCCAAAAGAATATAGTGAGGTAAATCAAAGAGTTGGAGTTTAAGACAAAGAAATAGGAGGAGAACCAAAATAAAATGTGTAAAGAATAACATCTATCTTTTCCATCTTGGAACCAAATCATATATTCAAGAAAATCCAAAGATAATCAGCCACCTCCTTCCCCTCCTCAAGAATATAGGTCATTTCCATCTTGGAAATCCATCTAGAGAAATATGCAAAATGAGGAGGATATGAATGTCAAAGACAAGTAGTTGGACCATGGAGGTGTCACATATATCTCATATCTCTTGGAATCATCCCAGGAATATCCTATGCCACTCCTTGAAGAGGTAAGCAATGAAATTCATGTTAAATTCATAATTGATACTGATGGATTGTCATATTTAGAAGAGCAAATCATTATTAGAATTCCACCTAGAAATAATGAACATGTATCAGTCTTTCAGAGTGTCAAAGAGGATGAGTTATAGGAATAATTACAAGTTGGAGATGAGATATAATAGGAAAAAGTCTCAAATATGCATCAAGAGGTTATTTCTCAAGAACCTCTTTATCACATATCAGTTATCCAAGATCAAGAGTTTTCTCAAGATCTTGTGGTAGCCAATATAAATCAAGTACAGGCTCATCTTTCTTTAGAAGATATCCATGAAGATAACTCACACATAACCATTACTAATGTAGAGATCATTCTTGAATAAGATCATTGACAATAGTTGTACCATAAATTCATGAGTGATATTAATGAACTTAATATGGCATACTTGGGTGATGAGATAGTATAATAAGATAAATCTTCATCTAAGGGTTAAATTAATGTTGTAGAGATTTAAGAGGACAATACTACTCTAGGAATGCCTAAGAAGAATGATAAAGTTGGTCCTAATGAGATATTGGTATGAATGGGAGTCATGGATGAGGTTGAGATATTTCTTATTGAAAATGATCAAATTATTTAGAAGGTGGAAAAATAAATTACCATGAAGGACAATGACCAAGATTTGGTAGAATATGCAAAGTTCCTAGATGAACTTGAGGAAATTGTATCCAAAAAGAAGCCCAGTCTTATTGAAGACACTATGGAAATCAAATAGGTATTTTTTTTAAACCACTATTAGAGGTCATAGTTGAGGAGACATCTAAAGAAGTTGAAAATATCTAGATGCACATACTTACCTATTTAGAGTTTCTTGTTTCTCATTGATCATCATGCCAATGAAGTTGGTAGATATAACAAAGAGGAAAAATTCATCAAGACTAAGGGTCAAGGAGATACATCCCTCATTTAACCCCTCATCCCATGATGTAGGGGAATTTTCAAGATTTCCTTTTGATCTAGGAAGGAACGTACATATAGTTTTAAACTATACATATTAGGATAGTTTTTAAATAATTCCTCTAAGTATAGTTTTTGGCACATTTTTTGTTATCCATATTTTATTCTAGGTTAGTTTCCCTTTAATAAGTTCCTTGGGGAAATATTTCTGATTTTTCTCTTTATTTTGGTCTCTATTTGTTTCAAAAAGGGGGTTATTCAAGGGTTGTATCTAATGTTAGATCCAAGTCAATATGATGAACTAGAATTAGAGACCCCATCCCCAATGGACTACATAAGACATATTGTCTAGGTTCTCAAGCATAGTAGGCATGCTTCCCTATGAGTCACCATAAATATTGGCTAGACTTAGCCCACATAAAAAAAAATTATGGAGGCAATGCCATGTTCTAGAGGTCATGGGATGATTTTACATATGCCTTAGAAAATAAAAATACTTTCAAGGATCAAACAAAAAGGCATGAATTCTTTTAGGGAGATTATTCTAAGTATTTGACTAAGTGTCAGAATTCTCTCACATAAATTGTTTAGGAAAAATGTTAAAGGCATATTTCCTTTGAACAAAATGTATATAGTACAATTTTTGATAAAAATTACAAGTCATAATTCTTTTGAAGAAAGTGTCCAAGGCAAAATTGTTCGAAAGGCAGAAAGCTAAGACCAAATCTTTAGAGAAAATTATCTAAGTTAATTTCCCCAATGACATATTTATTCAAGATAAAATGTCTAAGATAATCTTTGTAAAGACACATTCCATTCAGACAAAATGTCCAAAATAAAAGGTCCTTGTCAAAATCTCAAAGATATTTTCATTGGACAAAATGTCTAAGACAATATTCTTAATACAAAGCTCCAATAAAATTGAATGGTTTCATAGAAATTATTTTTCCAATCCTTCAAAATTGATCCAAGTATGATCTCACAGTGTTCATAATCTTGTAGGTATATCGACTAGATTGACAAAATCTTGGAAATTCATCAAGATATTGAAAGATTAGATCAAAATGTCTTGGGCAAGTTTATGGACCAGACCATCATCAAAACATCATCAAGAATGAGATTGGATAGTGGGATTTTGTATTTTATAATTGAACCTCATAAATCCTCATGAGCCAAAAGGATGCACCAACATATATTTCTTCATGCCAGGTACATGCCATTCAATTTTCATGTCCATGCGAGCTTTCTATCTCAAGTTATGTAGTTTTAAAGTTGGTCACATAAAGCAAGACACTCATGAAAGTGTCAAATTCAAGCCTCAAAAAATATCCATTAAGGTTTAAATGATCAATAATATGATCACATACATCATTCAAAATCACATAGGTAAGCTCACTTGAACACCTTGTAAACATACTTATAAAGCTCTTAGAACTAATGCATCAAATGGGCACAATCTTTTTAGTATCAATAACATATCCTACAAATTTGGTCCCTCCATGAACTTTTTTATTCCATATCCAAGCCTTAAAATTTGGTCAAAAAGTGGGAGAGATTCATGCAAATATCCAATTTAGACCATGGTAAATAGCTATTTGTTTTCAAATGCAAGCATATCAATGATTAGCATTCAATGATACCAATGAACCAATGTTGTCAACTCAAATGGCAATAAAGTGGGCCCAATGATATAAAAGGCTCATGTTGTTTCATACATATTAATCCAATGGATTATGATGAGTCAAACGGTTCAATTATATTAAGAATCCACCATATGGTGTGTGTAAAATAATATACTAGCAATAGGATCTTGAGATCAGTACATGATTGACAAGCGACATGAGCATGTTCAAGATAAAAAAATATATATGGAGTGAATTTAATCATTATAATCAAGATATGATAGTGTGAGAGAATTCAAGAAGTTAGGAGGATCTATAGGACCAATAAGAATAGAGATAACTAGACATAATTTGATTGGTTTGAGTTTGTTTTTGATGGATAAACTTGAGCTAAGGAATAGTTTTTGACTGAAACCAAGGAAAGATTTTCAAAGGGCACATTTTACCATTGAATATAAATATAATATCATGAAAAATACATCATGATGTAGCCAAGGTGATCAATGGTATAAAGGACCACCATTAGGACTTAATGTGGACCTTTGCTTCAACATTTTGTATCATATAAGGTTATTTCTATGATTGTGTTTGCCATTCTTAAGGAGGATCCATGCATATGGTGGATTATCAGTCCTTGAAAATATAAAGTGGGTTTATTTGGACTTATTTGGATTAGAAAAGAGGCCATATAGTCTATAGGTCCCCATCAACATGAAACCTATAGTAAGAACAATAATCTTAGATCAGTTTTTTGTTTATAGAATAGACCTATGATTTGGATATGTAAATAGTGTGTATATGTGATTAATAAAAATGTTCTCATCTATTGACATGGATATTCCATCAATAAATTAGGTACTAAACATCATTTATGGCATGGTATTGTTATTTTTAATATTTGAGGATTTGATCCTCATGAGCAAGTCAAGTGGGCTTAAGGCCCCAAGGTGGTGAACTAGTGGTTGGAAAAGGAGTTAAGGGCATTTATTTCATTCAAATAGAATTTATCATCATAAAAAAATAAATATTTGTCTTATATTGAGATCTCTTATCCAATGAAAGAATCTCAAAGGTTATTGGAGTAGGAAAAGGCTAGTTGGCTGGAAGAGGACAAGTATGTATAAAATAATCAATGATCTACCACCACATGACTAGGATCCTTTCTCCACTCTCCTACACATTTTTTCCATCTTTCCCTCTCCTTTTATACTATATATAGAGGCTTTGGAGCCTAAAAATATATCTCTCTAATCCCTCTCTTAGGCATGACTAAATTCTACCAAAATGGAACTTGTAACCTCTTAAAATAAATAGAAGATTATATTTCAGATTTCATTATGCTTATCTAGTGTGTTCATGTTAATTGATTTGCATATGTGGTAGATATTTTCTCCCTTACCAAGTTTTTATATTACCTAGGTAGTATTTAATCTTGTTATACAAGTCAAATTTAGTGTTAAAATATCTATTTTATTGAGGTTCACATGTGGATACATTAACTAGTTAGTGTCTTGCATTAGACCTCTCCATCACTTCCCTTAGCTTTTTATCATTTGTTGAACCTCTACATGAAATACTAATGTATTATATATATTTGGAGTCTTAGATATAGTATTTTACTTTTTTCATTAGTTTTTTAAGAGTTAAAATAGAGTGGATGGATCCACCATATTTTAGGTACATCACCATTATTATCTTAGGTTTCCCTTTCATGTTATCTCTCTCTCCATTTTTCTTGGTCATTAGTAGGTTTTAGTAGTTTAAATTAGCTAAAATGATGCATCATAGGAGATAGCCTCATTAAAAAAAACCCTATAGGTCTAACCCTATTATAGGATACTTATAGCTTGTGGTCAATCCCATGTTGAGCTAGATTTAGATGTAGGACTTGAACACTTCTACTTATAGCTAGGGTGCAATCTTGATCTCCAACACCAACCATGGAAAAAAACAAGAAAAATAAGGTAATCCAAGTGATCATAAAACTTATTGAAATACACTTAAAATAAGGAGTTTAAGGATTATTTCAAATCAATAAAATAAAAAATTAATGGTTTAATTATGAATACCTACCTTTGTTCCACCACTTAAAAATCACCAATGAAACCTCTTATAAATGTCTCATTTAAAGAATAAATAAAGTATTACTTATATTTCTATAAGCTCCTTTACTCTACTTAAGCTCTATCTCATCTCAAAAAATGAAAAATGAGAAAAATATCCTTATAAGGGATTTTTTTCCTCTTGTAGAAAAAAACTCAAACATAATGACCAATTTAAATTTAAAACTTGTCTATTCCCATTCATTTTATCTTAAACTAAAAGTCTTTCAAATAAATATATCTTCTTACAAACCCTTGTGGTAAGGAAATTTTTGTCCATGATTATAATTATGTTCTCTTCCCCATGCCATAAATGGTCACATAGGATTTAATATATCTTATTCCACACTCTAAAAAGGTTAAGTCCATCTAATTGGTCAATATGGACTTAAATACACCTACCAACCTATAAATTTTACCATTTAACAACTTGAAAACATGGGTCTAATTTTCCATTCAATTTTTTGGTTAAGATAAATAAATTGGGTCTCATATTTACCTTTTTGACTTAAAATA
Source organism: Torreya grandis (assembly GCA_037957365.1). NCBI lineage: Eukaryota > Viridiplantae > Streptophyta > Pinopsida > Cupressales > Taxaceae > Torreya > Torreya grandis. The sequence goes on from JARHVA010002043.1 coordinate 796,644, forward strand.
ATGTTAAAGTAACTTATAAGGTGTCGTAAGGTAGCTATAAATAGTGAAAAGGGCTAAAAACCAAAACACAAAAGTAGTTAATAAGGTGGGACTAGGATTGGATTTAAGTTACTGATGCGATTTAAACAATAATCAAATAATACCCTCAATTGGTCAATATGGAATTAAATACACCTACCAACCTCTAAATTTTACCATTTACAAACTTGAAAACATGGGTCTAATTTTCCATTCAATTTTTTATCTAAGATAGATAAATTTGTTCTCACATTTACCTTTTTGACTTAAAATAATGTTAAAGTAACTTATAAGGTGTGGCAAGGGGGCTATAAATAGTGAAAATAAGGTCTAAAATTCAAAACTCAAAATTAGGTAATAAGGTGGGACTAGGATTGGATTTAAATTATTGATGTGATGTAAATAGTAATCAAATAATACCCTCACTTGGACTCTTATCCCATGCACACAAATTCACCCATAAATTTTCACTACCTTAGATAGTTAAAGCGAATGAATATAAACATTCAAGTGCCATATTTCAACACATAATGCATGTGTAAAAACACCATACAACATAAAATATAAATAATAATCATGATGCGATATTAACATGCTAATATCTAAATATCCATATACCAAAATCACATGATAAAGAATTATTAGCTCAAATACTATGACAATAAAATATGCATCTTAATGAACAAACTAAAATCATCTACAACTAGCATATTAGTAACACTCATGTAAGAAATTAACATTAATAACATAAAACAAATATTATCATTCATAATATAATGATGATATAGAAATATAAGAATAATTATCTCATGTCTTAAATGATATAAAGATCATGACACATTGGTATATGTGTAAAAAAATGAAAAATACCCAAGAACTATAAATTTAAAAATTAAGGCCTCATATCCCCCTCCCATTATGCTTACTTCCTCTTGTACATCATTGAAAGAGGTGGTCTAATATACTCTAAAAAGTGTTTCATCCTCCCAAGAAGCATTTGTCTCATCATATTGGTGTCATTGGATTATAACCTTCTCCAACTATCAGCCTTAAATCCCATGCATCCTATAATATAATGCACGTCATGGAAAACAAGTGACTTAAATTGATAATTGACATATGATAATAAGACAAGACTAATACTTTTGCCAATGGGATGACAACGAACTCATAATGGGTATATGATCTATATGATATCATCGATACTCTTATTTGACTCTAGAAAATAATGTTATTAAAACCTATTGATACATGTTATAGGTATGGATAGGGAAAATATTTTAAGTCAATTTTAATACTCCCTTAGTGGTGTTGATTACAAGGTGATTAGATAATGCAAATAGTAAGAGTTGGATAAACAATGCTTAAATTATTGCCTTATGTTATAATTAAAATTATTATTTTACTAGGTGTTATATTAACCCTAGTTCATGACCTTATGAGTTAATAGGAAATATGTTTTTATTGTGTTAAGTAAATAATCTAGAGTGTTTATGATTGTAAGCCCTGGATATTAGGATAACAGATTTCATGGGTGTAATAAGTGTGTAGGAATAATAAAAGGGACAATGAAGGAAAGAGACTATGCCTAGCATGGTTATATCACTAATAAGTTTTAAACCTTATTAAAACCTATTATAAGTAATCATTTTCCTAGTTTGACACCTATTAGATGTGACATTTTATTGGGAAACAAAACTTTAAGCCCGGTTGGTGAAATTTGTTGTCATTTGACTTGAATATCTTATAGCCAATGCCTAGATTGTCTAGTGGCTAACTAATATATCTTCCATTGATTTCCTTAGATTTGAATTAATTGGGTAAATATGTATGAAATTATTGGAATAAACCAAATAATCATGTTAATGTGTCATGCACCTTAATTAAACATGAAAAATAACATCCCTTAATGAGGCATGGGTTGGCAAGTGGATGGTGGTTGGATGATTCTAGAATGACTATATGTAGGAGTAAAACTCCCTTAGTTTGGGATTTTTTTCCAATTGGAAAGAAGGTTATAATTATCATATGAGAAGGATATGTAATAGATAGGAATAGTTAGTTAGGAGAGCTGAGTCTAGATAACTAGAGGATAGTACCTATGTGGTCTCAAGTTTAATAGGTGGGCTTAGTAATAATTTATGTTTTCTATTATCCATTTGGAATGAAATGATTATATTATCTATTTGATCATCCTAATTTTATTTTAATAAGACCAATTGGTTTATTCTATATATATTATTATCTTTCTATGATTGTGTACTAGCCACCATGAAGTTCTTGCCTAATTGAGGGGCTTGGAGAGATTGTTCCTCATTAGTTTAAATCAAATGATTATGGGTCTTTTTTTATTATCTTTATTAAAGGATAATAATACCACTTGGTATATTCTACCTATCTTATTGTCTTTCCATGGTTGTACATTGAATGCCATATAGCTTTTTTCCTAGTTAAGGTCCTTAGGGAAATTGTATTACGTATGTTTTAACTTCTTTTTTGAAGTGTATTTATGTTGATGTGACATAGTGAAATGGTTATTTTTGATAATAATATTCATGATGGTATCATGTAATATTACTTATGTGTTGGGCATGGTGAAAGGTTTTTTGACCCTTACCTAGACATCATGATATAAGAAGTTGAAGTCCTCTTATGTTGGGCATGATGGTAGGTTTTTCAACTTTCCCATGACCATTTACATTAAAATTATGTGAATAAGAAGCCTTAATAAAGTCAAACAATTTTTTTCATCCTAAAAATGGAATTATTGACTTATGTTGTAAGTCTAAAGTGATTATGGCACACCATTCTAAATCCAGTAAGATGATGGGTATGAAAAATATTGATGATCCAAGTTGAATAAACTTCAAAAAAACTCAAAGGGTTATTGGAAATATAAGAGGAATAGTAATTTTGGTTACATATATCAATTTATATACACGTATTACTATGTTCCTAAGGGATGCAACAAATAGCTCATCTTGTGTGCCTACCTAGGATAACACAGATAATTTAGAATGATGTTTTAGTAGTCAAATAGATTAAAAAAGGTTGTTAGATGAGAAAATTATTCATATATTAAGGATGATTCCTATCCAAAGGGGAATAATTTAATGCACCTCATAGATGACAAGTGACTTAAATTTTGAACTGACATATGATAATTGAATAATATTGAGACTTATACTAATGGGATGGCAAGGAACTCACTAATGAGTACATGATGTGTACTAGACCATTGATACTCTTATTTGACTCTATAAAATAATGATATTAAAACCTATTGAGACATGATATGGGTTTAGACAAGGTGACTATGCTAAATCAATGGTGACACTCCCTTGGTGGTGTTGATTGCAAGGTGAGTGGATCATGTAAATGGTAAGAGTTGGCTATGTAATGCTTGAATTATTACCTTGTGTTGACATTAAAATTTTAATTTTAATAGGTGTCATATTGACCCCACTTTATGACTTTATGAGTTATTAGGAAATAAAATTATGTTGGTTAAGTAAATTATCTATCATTCTTATGATTGCAAGCCTAAGTTATTATGATAGTAGATTTCATGGGTCTAATAAGTGTGTAGGAATAGGGAAAGGGATAATGAAATAAAGTGACTATGCTAAGCATGGTTATATCACTAATAAATTTTAAACCCTCTTTTAACCCTCACCAAGTATTTAGTTTCATATTTTTCTAATTATAACATGCATCATTTGATTAGGTGGCCAACCTTTAAACCTAGCTAATGAAACTTGTTTTCACCTGACCTAAAGATCTTGAAACCAACATATAAAATGTCTAGTGGCTTACTAATAGATATTCCATTGATTGAATTATATTTGAATCAAGAAGGTAAATAGGTAGGAAAGTATTATAAGAAACTAGAGAAGCCTATGAATCCACCATGCACCTTAATTAAGCATGGAAAATAACATCCCTTAATGAGGCATGGGTTGGCAAGTGGCTGGTGGTTGGTTGATTCTAGAATGAATATATGTAGGAATTGAAATCCCTCAATTGGGGATTTTTTTCCAATTAGAAAGAAGGTTAGAATTATCATAGAAGGAAAATAATTAGATAGGAATAACTAGTTAGGAGAGTTGAGTGTAGACAATTGAAGGATAGTGCCTAGGTAGTTTAAAGGTTGATAGGTGGGCTTCCAAAAAAATTATTATTTTTATATCGATTTGGAATGAAATTATTACATTATCTATTTGATATTATTAATTTCATGGTAATATGACCACTTGGTTTATTATACCTATAGTATTATCTTTACCTTGTTCTGCATTGGTCATCATGTATTTCTTTCCCAATTAAGGGCCTTAGAGTGATTATTCCTTCATAGTCTGAATGAAATGATTATCTTTGTTTGTTCTTTTGATTAAAGGAGAATCATACCACTTGAATAATTCTTATTATCTTATTATCTTTCCATTTTTTGGAATTGGATATCATGCAATTATTTTTCCAATTGAGGCCCTTAGGGAGATTGTGTTCCTCCTCACTTGACTTGGATGTTTTATCTTCTTGATTGAAGTGTATTAATGTTGTTGCAACATAGTGTAGTGTTTTTCTATGAAGAACATCTTCATGGTGGAAGAATATCTAGCACTAATATGTTGGGCATGGTGGTAGAATGTTTGATACTCTTATGAATGTCAAAATGGAAGTTGATAAGACCTCTCATGATGAGACACAATAATATTATGCTTAACCCTCACATGACTACTTCATATAAGTAATAGAGTGAGTTATCCTCTTGATACTCCAAAAAATGGTATGCCTTGTTTATTTTATGAGATCTTGTCTTCTATTTTAATTATTTAGCTTCACTTGAATGATTATTTGAATACTTGATTGCTTTGTAGTAGTACTGAGAGTCTCTTGGGATAATAGATAGGAATGATACTATAGGTGTTGCATGGTCATTATCTTGTGTTAAGATAATCTTTCTTAAATATGCACCCTTACCTTTACTAAGTGATATAAACATTCTCAGAGTTGGGGGTCTCAAGTTTAGGGGTGTTCAGAGCATTAGCTTAATTATGGCACAAGGCTAGGTAGTGATCGTTCCTTATTATGTCTCTTAGAGTCTTAAAAATTGATTTCAAACATCATTGAAGACTATTTAAATCTTATTTATTTAATCAAGCATAGATATGTGCCTCATGATTATGTCAATAAATGGATGAAATCTAATGTTTCACTAATATTTTAGAATCCATCCTACTTGTAATACTATTTAAAAGAAGGATCTTAGATAATATTCCATGTATAGATTAAGATATATGTTTTCTATTTATTAAAAACCTAGTGTTAAATTGAGATGTATCTATTTATGAATTATTGAATTATAAGATATTGGTAAGAGTAATAAATGTATTAAAGTATTTAGCCTTTGAGGCACTTTCAAATGAAATGAATAGTTTGATTATCCTACTTAAATATTTGTCATGATTAGTTGGACTTTTAAGCATCATGCATCTCTTTATATCTAAATGTGAGGAGTTCAATGGAATTAAACTTATATAAAAATGAGTGAAACTCAAATAAATAATTGGGAATTTGTTATTAGGAATAAAAATATATGTAAACTATTTAAATATTTATGGTGATGTTATTTTGGATAAAATTGATGCCTTGTGTAAATCCCCTTTGGTCTTAGTATTTGAATAAACAACCTACTATAAACCTTCCCTATAATTAGACCATCTAATAATAGAAGAAGAAATATAATAGAAGCTTAGCTCAACTATTATAATTCTATAAAATCATGAAGCCTTTAGGTTCAACTAAGGTCACCCTTGCTAAGGATTAATTATTTAAGAAGGTCCTATAGACGAAACCCTTGTTATTGTGGTTTTACTTATTAGTAAATCTCTTGTATGTTCCTTCTACTCTAATGAAATGGATGGGCCTAAGGGCTATTAAATGTTTGAATAAATAATTTGAATTCATTAGTCAACCCTTGGTATGTGTAGCACCCTTAAATCTTAAATAACCTTCATTTAAGTAAATCAGGTATAAGTTCTTGGTTATTGACTAAAACAATGAGAATATTAGTCTAATGTCAAGCCTATTGTTATTATGATGCAGACTTGGCTTAAAAAAATATCTTGAGGAAGAAATAATCTATCTAAATTAAGTAGTTGGTAGTAACTTATATAGGCATTTATATTGCCTTAGCTAAGTATTAACTCTTCAAGTCATCTCTAACTTTTATTCCAACTCAAGCCTTAGTTGATTTATGATTTTGACTACACCTAGTTTTGCCTTCATCTCATCCATATCCATTTGGCATGCTTCCTTATGCATCATTTTAAATCATCTTGGAAAATCTCTTTTTGAGAAGTAAAGGCCACTTCTAGACCCTAAAGTGAGTAGAAATTAACTTAAACATTTAATTAACTGATTTAGCCTTTAGTCTTTAGTCAAGATACCTTGCATAGTGCTTTTCCTTAGCTAAATTTTGATTAGGATTCTCTTCATGGATTTTCACCTTAGCTGAATAATTTCTTTGGATTTTTGTTTCAATATTCTTCATAGCCATTTGGGCAAGTTACCTTGTGAAACATTTTATATTACTACTTGATGAATTATTTATAAAAATTTGCTTATGTAGTGCTTATCTTAGATGTTCATCAATTTCATTTGCATAACACCTTGCCTTATATAATTTTTAGTTGGTAATTTTGATGAAATTTTTACCTTGGTTGATTCGGAGTCAACATATAAACATGTTCTATTGTTTGAAGCTTCTCACTTCTGAGTCTAGAAAATAGGGATACGTCTTAGAGAAAGCCTTAACATATTTTAAAAATAAGTTGGCCTACACATTTTTATAAAAGTGAGTTGTCAAAGTTTTTATGTGAGTGGAATAGTTATAACTTTTATGCAAAAATAAAAATTTTTAAGACTACAAATTTTTTCAAGCCCTTTGATATTTGACAAAAATGTTGTGACCTTGTCAAAATAAATGTTGTGAACACAAGATACAAAGGCTTGGGTCTTTGAAAAAAATATTCAAAATAATTCTTATGAAAGCCTTTTATCTTTTTAGGGTTTATAAAAAAATTTATGTGAAATCAAGTTTTGTAAAATATGTTAGCTTGTACATGAGTCTCGTTTATGAGTTTTCCTTAAGATTTTAACTTGGGTTTATTGTAAAATTTCCTTTTTTGATTTATGTCTTTGGATATTTTTTATTTTTTCCTTGGTATATTTCAATACTCTTGACAAATGGCTTAGAATAATCCATGTGTCACCATCCCACCAACATGAGAGTGATGTCAGTGTAGTTAGTTGCATGATCAATACTAGGATAGAAAGCTAATATGATATTGCCATGTGGCACAATATCATAACTCCATAGTCTTAAAAATGACCATACGGAGTGTACATCCTATAAGAAAGTGGGCTCATGGGATGTGACCACATGTAATAATCGTAATGACCCTATATTTTTAAGATGTTTGTATTGGGTGTGAAATATGTGGGCAAGAAGATGAGTGGGATGCTTCCATGAAATAAAATCCCATTACTTTTCTATTTCAAAGGCATTCATATCAAGTGAAAAGCCTATGATTTAGTGGGTTTTAATAATGTTGTTACATGGCATAATTCTACTAATTTATAACCAAAAGGATGATGTGATATCCATAAGTAGTGGTAGGGTAACAGGTTAGCAAAGTTTTTCCCATGTGGAATTTTTCCAATGTTCCTTGGGAAGCAATAGATGGAAAGAGTGTCCTAGGTACCTATAGAAGAACAAACATGGCCATATGGCCTACCAAATTAAACATGTGGAACTTGAATGTATAAGTAGTGGCCAAGGTCAATTTTGATGACCATCTCAATGTCATTTGCATAGTTATCATTAGACATGAACTCAAGAATAAATTCTAAATGCTAGCTAAATGAACTAGGGCTATGTTCCTCCTAATTTTGGTTTATGGTTGGTTAATTATTTATAGTGGTTTTAAGATTATTGTTATGTTTGAGTTATATTTTACTACCTATCAATGTTCATTGGTGATTTGTTAATTAAATTTATGTGTCATGCCTACCTTTATAGAAATGGGCATAATATACACACTATTATTAACTTGGATTATAAGTCCAAAAAAATGTTAGTCTCTACAAAATGTTTTTCCAAATATATAATATGGGTAGTGCAAAGGTATAAAATAACATAAAAAACTGGAACATGATTGAACATGTGATAAGCTAAGTGGTAGGGTTATATGATAGGAAACAATTTGTATGGTCTCCAAAATCTCAAACAACATGACAAAACAAGGTTACAACTTTGAACCTTTTAAATAATGTATAGGTCTCTTATTATGTCTCACTCTTAATATAAATTATCACCTAATATAAATTATTAATCAATCTTCTTCACAAATTCATACTTATTTTGTTGCTCTCATTCCTTTTCAAGGCACTATTGAGTATGAACAACCTATCACTCCATGTCTTGCAACATAATAAGACCAATGATAATTATATCCTCAATATAATCTTGATTTAAATGGTGTTAAAATATATTCCATATAGAGCCTTCTAGGAATCCATTTTGATTGAACTATACAAACTATTTTTAGAATAAAACTCCACAAGGTATAATTAATCCTCCAATTATAACTCTTATTTCATGACATACATGCAAAGCATGTCCTCTATAACCTAATTAACTCACTCAGTCTATCCATGGGTCTCAAGATGGTAAGAAGTACTAAAGTTTATTTGAATTCCCAGTGCCTTCTATAAAGTGGTCCAAAATTTAGACATGTAAAAAAGATCTCAATTAGATATAATCTTATAAGGAATCCTATGAAATAAAAATATGTCATATAATTAAAAAAATTCAACTAATATGGCATTATAATTAGCTTCATTGTATATTCTTTTTATACATTAATATAATTATCCATATTCACCATGATCACTCCATGATTATATGATGAGGTGTGTAGTTTGATAATGAAGTCCATAGATATGGTTTTTTATTTCCATTCTAGAATCTCATTGGGGCATAAAAATCCTACAAGATGTTTGAATCTTAGCCTTGATCCTATAACACTCAAGTAATCAAGATAAAAATGATCCAATGTAATGTTAAAAAATATACTAGTGATATAATTGTCTCATCTCAAATGAATCTTCTTTAGTCTAGGGTCTATGTGATAATGAGCTCGATGATAGTCTAACAATATCAAACTATGCAAGTAATTGTTGACCATTTTAACCACAATTCAAAATGGTTCAACCCCCAAATATTAAAAAATTATATAGGGGTGAAATATAATGTTATATGGTGTATTTAATGTCATATCTTATGTTTTTAGCTTTGGTCATGGTCTAATTAGTACATATGTCAACTTGAGTCACTTAAGGGTCATTTTAGTGTCATATATGCAAGTGGAATGGTTTAAAAGGTGTTAAAGTGTAATATTTTCCTCCCCAACATTTAATATGTCAGATTAAATATCAATAAATTTAGTCCCATCTGAAACTTGTAGGTTCTCTAACTAAAAATCAAGAAATCAATTAAAAAAGGAAGAGTTTGGCACTTGTTTAGACCATGAGAGAGAGTGACCCATGGGATAAGGTCATGTAATTTATATTAATTTTCATAAAACTCATACTATTTATTTACCTGATTTTAAAGTTCTAAAAATTTCCAAAACCAATCTACTCCTTTATTTCCCTTCTAGACACACATAACCAGTCAACAAGTTTATGCTTAGTATGGCCAATTGGAGAAGTTTCAAACAAAATTATTTTGTGAGGTTATATTAAACTTATATATATTAATTTTCATAACAATATTTCAATTTTTTGTCAATTATTCTTTATGAACCATCTCTAACAAGTTGATTATGTTTTGTTGCTCACTATTTCCCACACCCTATAGGTTTTGCTCTTCTTTGGATGATTTTGTAAAATATAGATATTGAAATTGAATATAGAGTAAATTTAAATATTCAATTAATGTCATTAATTCTTTTTTAAATATTTAAAATTGTTTTTATAGGCTAAATATCTTGAGTTACAAGAGAAGGCACCTTTATATGTTGCAGACAAGTTACAACCATTTTTAGAATATTCATCTTTTGGTAGAGGTTTCAGAAGGCGAATATAATTTCATTCCCATATTTAAAAAATATTTTCGGTTCCATTTAATTATAATCTCATTCTCCAAATCAAACTTTCATGGATTTACAATCACGAGTGACACATAGTCACATAGAGTACACACTCAATCTTCTCTTATTTCCAGCCAAACTCATGGCATATGAAGGTCCTCATAATGATAATGGAGTTGTTTTAATATTTATGAGATGTTTTACATATAATTTTAATATTATAACTTATTTAAAATCCTTTTAATTGACAAAAGAGGGACTGTGATGGTCAACTCAGTTATTCACATAGTCTTATGCCATTGGTATACACATATAGGTGCCTCAAAGGAAGGATAACATGTCAACATAAAGTATTTTCAACTTGTTTTGAAGATTTAATGATATTTAAGAATATATATAAGGTATTTTAAAGGAATAAAATTGATCAGATTATTTTACATCTTGAATTTTTTTAAATACTCTCCCACTACCTAAATATTGGAATGTCCACCTATAGGTAGAACTTGCAGAGAGTTGAAAATGCTAATTAGAGGAGACATAAAATTATTGTAATCTCCCCTAATGTTTTTGGAATTTAATTATGGTGTTAAATTCATGATTTAAGTGTTATTTTGGAAAATGGGGGTGGAAATCATTATCAAAGATGAAAAGATTGTGTTCAGGGACCTTTTCTCTAAAATCACAAAATAGAGCACATGGTTATTTTGTGGATATCACATGAAAAAGTTACCAATAGTTTTTCTACATATTAATGATTTTAAATTTTATCCTCTGAATATTATATTATCTCTAAAAAAATGGATGGCATTTTACTTGTGGAAAGTAGTATTTGGGGGCCTCAAAGTTACCCTTCTAAATATTGAATTCCTTCATTACCATCTACAGGGTTTGGAGATTAAAAGTGACCTTAACATAACAAAATTCAAATAAGGAATATTATCATGTTTGAATGAAATTATTGAGTTAATTTAATACCAATGATAATAAATACCATTATTATAAGTTAATTTTTGGTGTTTTAAGTCCAATACACACCTATAGGTGTCCCTTCTTTTGAAAATACTCACCTACAACTAATTGTTAGCTTCAAACTCATCCATGATAGGGATTTAAGAATGGAGTTACAAACTATAGTTGAATTAAAATGATTTAAAATGGTTCATAATATCCATAAATTATTTTTAAGATATCCCAAATGATTTCTCACTTACATGCTCTTACTTATTCCAATACAGTCAACTATAGTTGAATGTAGGTAATAATGGGTTGAGGAGTGATTTTTTGGTGTTGGTATTACATAAGATCAAGGTAGATGGGTAAAAAATAAATATAAAATTACCCCAAGGGACTATAAAGATGTATGTGAACATTTTTCTCAATCTTTAACATGTAATATCACATATAGGTATGGTACCTTGAAGTAAAACAGTAAAAAAATGGTACTCAGTCTAGGCCAATAAAGGTAGGGTGTGAACAATGAAAAGTTGGAGAAGGTCTGATGAATTAAATGATTTTAAAAGACTCCAATACATTTATTAACACATAATTATACTATGATGGTGGATAAAATATAAATAAATGGCTCTAATCAATAAATACGTAGTCTGTACCTTAAATCTTGCAAATAGTCACTTTCCTCACAGTCTATCTAGGGTATTGAAGGAGTTGGAGGGTGTATTAATAGGAAAAAGGGATTAAAATTGGTATATATTTATTCATATATTTGATAATCCCATACAATAATTATTTTTTCTAAGGAAATAGGTGATGTATGCTTTGTTTTATCTTAGATAGAGGGTACTCCCCTAGAAGCACAAACCCTGTAGTATTAAAGAATGGAGCTAAGGAGATGAGCTAGGGGATAATTGGAACTTGAAAGGAGGTGTGGAAATTTTAATTAAAAATATGAAAAAATGAAAAATCTTGAATAGAATAAATAATATGGTCTAGATCTTTAGGGTTATAATCAGGCATACTAGGCAAGGTTTTGACCTAAAGCCCAAATGGTAAGTCGGTATCACTTATAACTTTAAGATATGATCCTAATGGATTATAAAATTTTTATGGGGTTATAAAAAATGTGTCAAATATTTTTCAATGTAGATAATACCCTAATAAATCTAATTATGTTTCAGAGACAACTTAGGCCTATTCAAAATGAGAAATCAAGCTTGATAGGGGGACTTTATATGCTCATATCTTTTTGGAGGGTAGTAATGGAGGTACAAGGAGTTTAGATAATTTGAAAAGGGTCATGAAATCTACTTTGGTGGAATTTTTTTTAAACTCCAGCATCCCATTTTTATGAACAAATCCTAAGAGTAGAAATGGTCTGAAACCCCTACAAACCCTTGGAAGTGACCCAACTAGGGAAATGAAGGAAAAGAGTTGTCCTAATGGACTAGAGTGGGAATTAATGTGATTTAAAATTATAGGATAATCTATATATACCCTTTCCATACACTTTAGACATTCTCTATTTATATGGACAACGCATAAAATTGATTTATTTGACTATTTTGAATGTTTTTAAGGTTCTAGGAGGTTTAAAGTGATGCAACCAACTTTAAAATAAGTATTAAGACTTAATATAGCTATCTATGATCATTTTATGCTTCATCAAAGATTCTAGGTGTGTCTACCAATACCTTCATCTTAGACTATCAAAACTAGCAAAGTGAGCAAGATAGTGAGAAGTATGAAAAATTCAAGTGGGATCCTATTTAAGGTATAAATAAGAATTGAATCATAGTGAAGGATATTTAAAATTTTCATTCACTCCATTTTATGTATTTACATGGGAAGCTGAAGTTAATTTTTAGACCAATGATGAGGGGTGAGTAAAACAAGAGTTTATCTGACTGCAGGTAAAGATGGCTCACTTTTAGAAGATTCTAGATGATTAGGGATGTATTCAATGTATGGGAGACCATGTATAAAACCCATACCTCTCAATGAAATCATGATATCTATCCCTGGTTAGTTTTGGTAAATTTCAAAAGGGATAAATGATGAGGATAGTTTTCTTGTGTAGAATAAGAACTCCTACACCACATTTCATGAGTTGTATAACTTGAAGGGTCACTTATCCTATCATACCTTACATGGTATATCTCCTAATCCATTATAATACACATGTAATTCCTCCTATCAGCATGAAAAGTGTTCAAGTGACCTTTTGACTTCTCTTTTCCCACTTCTCACTCAAATGCTATAAGTAACTACCATTTTGGTCTTTGTAATCTAATTGCAGTCCATGTATGGAAAATACATACTCAAATTATGTCATATTTTTCTTTTAAACATTAATTAAAATCTTAATTTGAGTTATTAAACAATTGTCTAAGTGTACAAGTGATGTATGGTGATGCAAAGTGATAATTTTCTATCCTTTCTTCCCTTATGCTTTCATGTTTGTGCAAGATTTCCTATTCTAATAGGTCATATGAAGTGTTTTAAACTGTATGAGCCTATTTTTTAAGTGTATAGTGAGACTTAGTGTTATAAAATAGCCCGTGTTTCACTTAACTTGGATATCTCTCATGCATCTGACCTCCATATTGAAATACTTATGTTATAATCCATAGTACTTGGAAGTTAGTTTGTGTGCCTTGTTTCTTAGTGAAATAAATCATGATGGTCATTTGGAAGACATATTGGTGTATGAATCCATTATATTAGGTTCATTTAATAAAAATAATAACTATTTCCCCCATAAGTAACTAGTTAATTAGGTGTGAGCATTTTAAGATTCATTTAGGGAGCTAGCCCTTAAATATTGAGGCTCACTTCTATTATAGGTACACACACATACCTAGAAGTGTTGCCCAAATTTAGTTATATAACACCCAATAGGCTGAAGTTCAAAGAGAGTGTAAATATTTTTGGTGTGTCTTTCTTATAATCAAGTTTTGGAAGCAAACAAGCTAGCACCAATGGTGAATCTGAATGATAACTTCTAGTTATATGTAGCCCAGGTTCATATCATTGAAGATTTTGATAAAAAAAATTATCTCAGTTAACATATGATTTTGATATGAATATATATGGTGAATACCCCTATCATGAAGATATATATATAAATTACTATTATCAACTGGATTTAAACCCTCTAAGGAGATGTCTCAGCTCTCCTCATCTAAGTGGCATAATTAAAACACCTATAGGCTGTGGGTAGCCTAAAAATGAGATGAATCTCTAGATAGGGATAAGTCCCTTGCTATACAAATTTTAAATCACTACTAAAAATAAAATATATGAGGTAAAATGGAGATAAAATTAAAATTAAACTATCCTAAGGGAGTTGATACACCAAATTAGTTTAAGACTACCAACTAGATACATGTTACACATGAGAACAAGGAACTAACCAAACATACACTTTTCCAATCTACATCATCTCACATCAATGTTTCATCATGAGGTTATGGTTGAATGTTTAAGCTAGGAAGACTATAAAATAGGTATAAAATGACATTATTCAATAGGCTAACTTACTCAACCTTGAAATTTCCTAGAACACTTCACATGACATACAAGAAGAAGCTTTTAAACTGCAAATAGGTAAGAGAATGAGACATGTTATGGAAATAAGAGTAATAACTAAGTAATATCAATAATCCAAGTATAAACACTATTAAAATTCATGGAAGAGGTAATTATTAGTAGTCTTTATTGATCTATGGTATGTAAATGAGCAGGGCTTCGCCGTACTCAGGTGGATCATAGTTTACAAAGGCCAAAATGGCTATTTCTTATAAGACTTGAGAGAGAGTAGATAGAAGAGAAGTACATATATAACAAGGACACTTGTAAATATGAGAAAATTAGTTAATTTTTCATGAGAATATGATGTTAAATGAACCATGCAGGGTCAAGAAGCATAGGTGTCACCCCAAGTCATGAAACTCTTAAAATGTGGTGTAGAAGTTCTCATTCTCACTTAGAAAACTAACTTCATGATTTAACCCTATTTTAATGCCACAAAAATTATTATGGACAAGTATTATGATTTTAATGAGAGGAAATGATTTAATACATGTATCTCCATGCATTGGTTGCAGTCTTAGTCATCTATAGTCATCTAGAAATGAGCTATCACTGTGTACACTCAAAATAACTCTTCTTTCACACACCCTACACACTTGACCTCAAAAAAGGAATTATTTTTAAATTAAAATTACCAAAATGGAGTTAATGACACTTATCAATACCCTCCGTTTCCTTAGAGGCATTAGACACACCTTAAAAATCCATCCACTTAAAGTTCTCACACTTCTCACCACCATGTTCACTATGCTAGTTTTGAATAGCTAAGATGAGAGCCTTTTTTTAAAAACTTTGTAGTTTTTCCAAGGCATGAAATTGACATGGATATTTATATTAAATCCTAATATTTTTTCAAACATTCATTTCATCTCTTTAAACCTCCTATAACCCTCACAATGCATAAAATAATCAAGAAAACCATATTTTATACTAAATTCCTACAATTCCATATAGTCCAATAGGATGGGGAGTATCTTGAGACAACCTCCAACAAATTTCATGGAAAAAAAAATACATGTTGATGCATATCCAGCCTCATCTTCCTAATTAGGTCCTTCTAGGGCTTTAGTAAGGGTTTTGGCTTGATTTAACCTCTTAGCCATTGTTCATAGAGACTTCACATCAAATTACAATGAAATGCCAAAAAAAGGTTGTATATGACCCTATATAACATCTCCATGTGTTATTTTTTTCCATTAAAATATTCATAGGATATGTGAGCACTCAAAGTTGCTCACTTGAGCCCTTTCTTCCATTCACATAGGTTTAATGTTGCCTTTGAGCCAAAAATGACTTCTCGTAAAACTTATCTACTTTCCACAAGATTTATCACCTCTATTATTAACCTATGAAAATTTATATATACATTGGAATTCTCTTCCAATATTTTAATTTAAAGTGACCTTTCATTTGGGCTTTAGGCCTAAACCTACCTAATAGGGCTGCTTGCAAACATAGACATTTAGACCATCTTGTTTGGTTCCATCCATCTATGAGGTGTTTCTAATTTTTTATAGGTTTCCTAAAACTTATCAAACATGATATAAAGGTAAAATTAGTTCCTATTTCATCCTTTATCCCTACTTTGTTTAAAACTGATAGTTTGCATTGAAGGGAATTTCCTTCTATATGAGACAAAATAGAGGGCACATCCCCTATTATCTTAGACCAAAGGAATATTGTAGGGTCTTATGAAAGTTTTGAGGATGATAAATACAATATTTCAGCCCTTTTTTGGTCATTTTACCCCAAAACTCCCTCAAATTCTAAGATAGATTATGCAAAAGATAGATTATGTGTAGGATTTTTTGGTGTGCACTGTATGTTGTATGCTCAAGGTCCTTTCTTCGCTTATTTTAAATATAAATATAATATTTATATAATTAATATAATTATTAATTTATCCTATTTATATTCACCATCTTAAATCTTTACATGGATTTTCATACATTTTGCCTAGATAAGATTGAGGGTCACTTTTGACTGTGTTCTGCTCCAAGGATTGTACTTATATGTGGAAATGAATGGTTAAGCTTTCAAAACAATGTTTTAAATATCTATATATTACCTTAGGATAATTTCACACATGTTATGACCCATTTATCACTTTGTATAGACTATATCATCTCCTAAATACCCTCTCTCAATTCACTGTCACCCTACAATCACCTACAGTTGACTGTACAAAGTCATGTAGGTGGCTTTTCTCCTTAAACCTATGCTATATGTTCATTATAATCTCCTTGAGAAATTTTTAAATAATTTTAAGTCCTATATTAAAAATAAATATTGATATATCCATGTTTAAATCTCACTTCATAACTGGGTTAAGAGATAAAGTCTGTTATAAGTGTATGTTTCTACATAATAAAATTCCTCTAGGTGATAATAGAAATTAAAAAATAGTTTTTAAAACTATTTTGATGATCCTTTGAAGATTTATAATACTCCTTACCTAATTAATACCATTCCAACCTCTCTTTTTCTTTCTCTCTCTATATAGACACACACACACACACACAGATATATATATATATATATATATATATATATATATATATATATATATATATATATATATATATATATATATATATATATATATATATGCCTCATATGGTCTTTTGGGGTGCAATATCACTTAAGGATTCAAAGTCTATAGATGTTGTTTCCTGGGTTTAGTGCTTAGAAAGGCATATTTGAGGCTTCTAAAAACCAAAATCCATCAGCCCAATTCCCTCCAAATTTTTCCAAGTCCTTGTATTATATGTAGGATTAAATATGAGGTCATCAAGATACATAAAATGTTTTTGTAACCCTGTTATGAGATATCAATAAAACCTTAAGGTACTCGACTTTCATTTTTTGGTGAAAAGAGCCTTGAATAAAGTAATTTGACCCTAGAAGGTGTTACACACTTTAACTTTCAAATTTAACACTCCAGAAATGCATATTATAATAAATAATACATTTTAGGTCTTTAATAATGTTTATAACTTGAGAAATTTCCTCCAACTAACACCTCAAGTTCTTTATTAACACCTGTAAGTGGCCATTTTAATGTACAAACAGATAATGGATGATCTTATGAATAGGATGCATAGTTTATGGGTTTAAATGAGGCTTGAAACTTTTCAAAAAGTTATAAAATACCTTAATCACTATAAAATCCCTACTCAATACAAATTGTCCTCTTCAACATGCATAGTGGATCATGAAGACAACTATAGGTAGGTATACTAAGTTACATATGGATGGTAATCATGAAATGGTCCATATGCTCTAGGAGTTTGATTGAATGGTTCTTTTATCTCATATCAAGGTATTTAAATTAAAAATTATGATGTTTTATATCCTCAATAAATTCAAACACCTCATTTTTAATGTTGAACCCTGGTATATGACCTGTGGGTGCATGTTAATGGTAGGAGCCTTAGTAGAAATATTGTATATGACTACAACAATAATTTACTTATCATTTTGAAACTAAATTAAATACCTCATATTTTTATAGGATGTATCACATCTTTTAAACTTTCATCACACTTCTATGGATGTTTTCAAATCCTTTACAAATCATAACTAAGATTGAGGATGAGCTGGGAGCTGACTGTGCATGCGAATAGACTGTAACCTCAATGGCGTTTACCTTGGAGGTTGAAAATTTTGAAATAATGATATTACCATGATAATTTATCTGAGTGAAACACCATGTTACATCATTTCAAATCCCTTATAGAGAAAGAGTCATTTTGTAAATGGTAGAATTTGAATGCAAGTTCAGTATAACCACCCTCTTGCAATGTGAGTTATTCGAGCTAAAAAATCAACTTAAAACATGAAACCAAGAATAGAGACAATTTTAGGAGATATCAAACATCCTCTATAGTCAACATCACCAATTGGTTTGTATGTACTTGTCAAAAATAGAGCAAAACCTATACTGAGCAAAAAAAACATAATCAACTTGTTAGAGATGGTTCATAAAGCATGATTGACCAATCATTTCACTCTTTTTATTTAAGTTAATATATATAAGTTTAGTAACAAATTCCAAATTAATTTGACTTGGAACCTCCTCAACTAGCCACACCAAGCATAAACTTGTTGGTCACTTCTGTGTCTAGAAAGGTAAATAAGGAGTAGAATGGTTTTAGCTCAAAATTGGCACTTCTAGAGCATGTTAAACATTTAATTGAGTTTTAGGAAGATTAAGAGACATTATACTCCATTATCCTACATGTCACCTTACCTCATGGGTTGTACAAGTGCCAAACTTCTTATTTTCAATTGGTTTCTTGATCTTTAATTAATGTGTAAGTTTCAAATGGGACTGACATTCTTGATATGGAATATGACTTATTAGATGTTTTAAAGGAAATTAAGACACTTGGACACCTTGGAAACCATGCCACTTATATTTGTGACCCCTAAATGGCTTCTAAATGACTAAAAATGACATATTAACTAATTATACTAAGACTAAGGCTAATATGGCATTAAATGACATATAATACACCCCATGACAAAGTATTAGACCCATAAAACATATAAAACCCATGTTTTTACCTATAGTGGCCCTAATTTGACCTATAAGGTTAAATTAGGTCAACAAATTAGTGACTCATAGGGGTAGTATGCCTACCATACTAGCTAGACCAGTAACATTATCAATCTATTAAGATTAGAGAGTCATCTAAAGTCTAAGACAAAAAAAATAACTTTGAAAAAAATATTTTATCAAGACAAGACCAATAACCACCTCAACCACAGAGATCAAATGATACATAAAACAAATAAAATAAACTAATAAAACACACACACACACACATGTGCTTAAGATACTAGGGAATAAAAAAAACTATTATTCACAACTAGAAACTAAGCGTACCTCCTTTTTAGTATCAAAAGGAAAATTCTTTAAATATTTTTCTTCATAATATGAATCATAGTACCAATCATGTTTCTCCTTGGATTGGATTCTTTGTAGATCAAACCTATTCCTTAGCACTTTACTTGATCTGCTCTCAAGTAGATCATCTTCAATAGGTCTCCAATGTAAATTAATTCCTCATAAAATTGTACACATACCTCATACTACTTCCTAGTCTTCATCTCATGATCAAATTGCATCTTTTTTTTAGGCATGTCTTCGAGAGGAGTGGTTTATTATTCCTTAAAATATTGATGCCAATAAGAGCTTATTACATCATTAAAATTATGATGTGTTTCTCCTAAATTATTGAGAGGATGATAACCCATATTGATTATTTCAAACATGTCATGATGTGATGCATATGCCTCTTGAAAGGACATATTTGAAAGGTTGTTTTTTCTTTGCATATTCACTTGAGTTCTAAGGATGCCTTATCCACTTTTTATTAGATCATAGCCTCCTTGAAGAGGATTATAACCTACTCCAATTATTGTAAATAATTAATCCCAAGGTTTATTAGGAACTTATTCTTTCCCATCCATGATATCTTACATAGTGGTGGAATAACCAATAATGATTTCTTCTTCTTTGGCAAAAGGAAAACATTCTTATATATCAACCTAATAAAAAATTTCAACATAAGATACCACCTTTTATTTAGAATTTATGACCTCCTGAGTTTTCTCAAGTTGTATCTCAACTTTCATAACCTGATTTTCATTCTCAAGGGTTGCAATATCATCCATCTCCTTCTCCTTGATGGTGATTCCAAGACTAGGCATCTATAAATCAAGTGACTTAGCCAAATGAGGCTACCAAGGGGTTGTATTTTATTCAATAAATAGTTCTACAATTTCCTAAAATAAATTCTCCTCTTTAAGATTCCATACAATAGGTCCATCAAGGAAAAGGCTGATGGGGTGATGACAAGATGAACTAGTTGGTGGAGGTGGAACATAGGGCTCAAAAAAAGAATGAGAATGAATTGTAGGGTATTATTTTAGAAGCTCTTGAGGAAGGGGAGGTAGAACTTGTGATAAAATATATTTATTTTATTTATTCCACATGAAAATAACTTCATTTACATCTGATTTATCTTAGGAACTCTCTTAAATAAGGTTAGATGAGGTGTGTTTAGGCATATGATCTTCTTTTGGCTCTAAACCTTCTACCACACCTTGACTTAACAATTTCATTCTCAGCTCTATCTATTTTTCTTGGCTAGATTCTCTTATAAAATTATCTATTGAAGTTCATATGCATCATTATGAGGATAAGGAGTAAAATATGTCTGACATGGAAGACAAGGAGTCTCTTGAGGAAGAGTGGGACAAGCTCTTTCTCAACTTTAGACTCTTTATCTAAGATTTTATCATGGTTCTTCCCTCATTATTCCAATACCTTATTCCATATTAGGATGTTGGGATTAGGAGTCTCTTATTTATTATTTAATTCACTTTGAGGAGTGGATGAAAGTATTCAAGAAACTTGAGATATCCTTAGGCTTGGATTCTCACCTTATCTCCAACTTGGGATTTCATATCTAGTGTAATGGGGGAAGGAAATGAGGGACTAAATTTCCCTTCATTTGTTGATTATATGGACTACTGCATCTGATTATTATATAACTCAATTTTCCTATCAATATTTTCTTTAAAAATAACATTCATCTTCCCAAATCTCTCTTCTAGTTGATTGGGAAAAAGGTGGCTTTGATAAGCTTGATTAGCCACATGAATAAGGGTCAAGTAGGACTGATATCAATCTTGGGGAGGTGGATATGAATTATGATAGACTTGTTGAGGCTGATCCTCATGAATTATTAGCCTAATAATAATTCATATCCTCAAAGGGTTCAATCAAGCAACCCACATCTAGCATTTCACTTGTGAGCCTTTATCAATTAGATCTCTCAATATGTGCCCACTCTCTCTTAACCAGCTCTAATACATCTCTTTTCCATGTCCCCTTAGTGTAGAAATCTCTATCATGTACTTCTCATAACCTAAAAGAGTTTGATTGAAAGTGGAAATGGACTGACTTGAGAAGTGACTAGGTTGACTAAGAGGAGTAAGATATTGAGAAGGCTAGTTATAGGTCTAATACAACTCATGAGAAGGCTGATAAGGATCATGTTGGACTTAATAGGGATCATAACAAGGCTAGTAAAAATCACATAAAGGCTAATATGAAATGCCATAATCTTGATAAACCTTAGAAACTTTTGTAGAACAATACTCAACACCAAAATTATCCATGAAGATTCATTACAAAATAAGAAGATAAAGAAAAATATTTGAAACAATCTCAAAGTGAAAACCTAGGTTTCTTGACCAGTTGATATAACTTTGGAGTGTCCATTTATGCTTGGATAGATGCCTCTAAGGCTAATGTGTTGAAATAAAAAATCAAAGATCCTTCAAATTCATAGATAATGAGTCCCACTGCACATGACAAAAACTATTATCACTTGGATTTACACCCTTTGAGGATATGTATCATATCTCCTCATCCAATTGGCACAAATGAAACACCTTTAGGATGTGGGTATCTTAAGAATGAGATGAATCTCTAGATAGGGCTAGCTCCATTCATGTACCACTTATAAATCACTATTACACATTAAAATTATAAGGGAAAGGAGAGATAAAATTGAAATTAAAATATTATAAGGGAGGTGATACACCAAATTAGTTCATGATGACCAACTAGTTTCATGTTACACATGAGAACAAGGGACAAACCAAACATACAATTCTCCAATCTACATCTTCTCACATCAATGTTTCATTATGAGGTTATATATGAATGTCTATGCTAGGAGGACTAGAGTAGAGGTATAAAATGACACTATTGAATATGATAACTCATTGAGCCTTGAAATTTCCTAGAACACTTCACATGACCTTCAGGAAGAAGCTTTCCAACTACAAATAGGTGAGGGAATGAGATAACATGCTAAGGACACAAGAGACATCATTAATAAATATCAATCATCCAAGAAAAAACACTACTAATAGTCATGTAAGAGGTAAAAGTTATTAGTATTTATTGATCCATGGTATGTAAATGAGTAAGGCTTCACCATACTCAGGTGGAACATAGTTTACAAAGGCCAAAATAGCTAGTTCTTATAGAACTTGAGAGAGAGAGAGAGGAGGAAAGATAAGTCAAAAGGTAAAAAGGAAAATTTTATGGATAATAAAATTATTTAATTTTGAATTATAAGATGATTTTAAACAAACCATGTAAGGTCAAGAAGCACAAGTGTCACCCCAAGTCATGAAACTCTTGAAATGTGGTGTAGAAGTTGTCATTTTGGATAAAAATATTACCTTTATGAATTTACCTTAAAATAAATTCCAAAAAATGATTATGGATAGTTATAATTATTTTAATGATATTTAAGTATTTTATAAATTACTCTACATCCATTGGTTGTAGTCCTAGTCATCTGGAATCATTTGGAAATGAGTTATCACTACCCACACTCAGAATAACTCTTCTTTCACACACCCTACACACTTGGCCTCTAAAAATACATTATTTTTACATGAAAATTCATAAAAATGAGTGGATTAAACTTTAAAAAACCCTTCATGTCATTATAGGAATCAGGCACAACTTAAAATCCATCCACTTGAAGTTTTCACACTTCTCAACACCATGTTCACTATTCCAGTTTTGACTAGATAAGATGAAAGTTTTTGTTTTAAAAATTAAGAGTTTTTAAAGGTCATGAAATGGACATGGAGAGTTATATTAATTCATAATATCTAATAAATTTTTTATTTCATCTATTGAAACCTCTTAGAATCTACACAATGCATAAAATAGTCAAGAAAACCCTATTTTATACTCCATCCATACACTTTCATATAGTCCAATAGGACGAGGAAGAGACTAAGAGAGTATTATAAAATATAAAATAAATTTCATGGTCAAATTGGTATATTTGGATGCATCTCTAACCTAGTCTTCCAAATCAGGTCCTTCTAAGGGCTTAGCAAGGGTTTAGGCTTATTTTACCCTCTTAGCTATTGTTCATAGAGAATTCATGTTCAAATTCCAATCCAATGCCACAAAAAGGTTTTTAGGACCATATCTAACATATAAAAATTTATTAGATCTCCATTATAATATTTATAGTATATGTGAGCACTTAAAGTTGTTCACTCAAGCCCTTTCTTCCATTCCCATAGGCCTAGTGTTGCCTTTGAGCCTAAAATGGATTCCCATACAACATCTACACTTTACACAAGTTTTATAACATATAATATGACCCTATTAATATTTCCATATATATTTTAATTCTTTTCCATTTTTTTAAGTGAAAGTGACCCTTCATTTTGGCTCTAGGCCTAAACCTACCTAACAGACCTACTTGTAAATATAGCCATTTAGACTATCTTTTTTGGTTCCGTCTTTTTTTGAGGTGTTTATAATGTTGGTTTAGGTGTCCTATAACTTATAAAACATCATATAAATGATAAATAATTTATTAATTCAACATTTATCCCTAATTTCTTCAAAACTAAAAGTTTACATTCAAGGGAAGTGCCCTTTATCTAAGACAAAATAGAGGGCACTTCCCCTATTCTCTCCAACCAAATGAATATTGGAGAGTATTATCAAAATTTTGAGGATTATACATAAAATATTATGCCCATTTATTTTTCATTTGACTCCCAAAATCCCTCAAATTCTAAGGTATACTATGCAAAAGATAGAATATGTGTAGGATTTTTGGGTGTGGATTGTATGTTGTATGCTCAGGGTCCTTTCTTTGCTTGGTTTTCATATCAAGATCATATTTTAATCATGAATATCATGATGGATTTATCCTATGCATTCTTATAATTTTAAATATGTACATTCCTTTCTATACAATTTACCTATCTCAGATTGAGTGTCACTTGTGATTATGTTCTGCTCTAAAGCTTGTACCTATAGGTGTAAACGCATGGTTAAGATTTGAAAATTCAATGTTTGAAAAATATATAGACTCCAATAGGTTAATTTCACACATTTTTTGACCCATTATTAAATATTTATAAACTAGATCATAACCTAGATACCCTTTCTTAGTTCAACATCACCCTACAATCAACTACAGTTGACCCTACAGAGTCTTGTAGGTGGCTTTTGTCCTTAAACATGTGTTATAAATTAATTATAAACTCCATGAGATATTTTTAAATCATTTGGATTCATATTTAAACAAATAATATTTATATTTCCATGTTTAAATCTCACTTCATGATAGGGTTAATAGATAAAGTCTATTGTACTTGTATGTTTCTATATGATAGAATGCTTGTAGGTGCTAATAAGGCTTAAAACATAGTATATCAAACACTTTTGATGATCCTTTGAATATTTATCATCCTCCTTACCTCATTAATACCAGTAAAACCTATATATGTGTCTCATATGGTTATTTTAGGTGTAATGTCACTTAAGGATTTAAATTATGTAGATGTTACTGCCCGAGTTTAGTGCTTAGAAAGGCATCTTTAAGGCTTCTAACAACCAAAATCCATCAATATTTTTCCATATAAACTTTGAAAAATACTTGTTCTATATGGAAGATTTAAGATAAGGTCATCAAGATGAATTAAAGGTGTTTGTAACCTTATTATGAGATATCAACAAAACCTCAAGGTACTCTATATTCATCTTTTAGGGAAAATAGCCCCGAACATAGTCATTTGACCCTAGACGGTGATCCACACTTTAATTTTCCAATTTAAAACTCCAAATCGGTATATTATAATCAAACTACATTCTAGGTCTTTAATAAAGTTTATAACTTGTCCAAATTCCTCTAGGGGACACCTCAGCTTCTATGTCAACCCTTGTAAGTGGCCATTCTAATGTACATGCAGATAGTGGATGATCCTATCAATAGGATGCATTGTTTATGGATTTAAATGAGGATTTAACATTTTCCAAAATTTAAAAAATAATTTAATCACTATCAAAACCCTATTCAATTCAAATTTTCCTCTTGAACATGCTTGGTGGATCATGAAGACACCTATAGGTAGGTATTTTGAGTTTTATATGAATGGTAATCATGAAATGGTCCATATGCTCCAAGAGTTTAATTTCATGGTAATTTTATCTGATCTCATGGTATTTAAATGATTTATTTTAATGTTTAATATCCTAAAAAAACTCACACACCTCATTTTCAACTATGAAACCTATCATATGACCTATCGGTGCATGCTAATGGCAGGAGCCTGAGTAGAAATATTGTATATGACTACTATGGTACTTTGCTTATCATTTTTAAACTCAATTAAATAACTCATGATTATATAGTATATATCACATATTTTAAACTTTCATCACACTTATATGCATGTTCTTAGAGCCTTTATAAATCATAACTTAGACTAAGTATGAGTTGGGGGCTGATTATGCATGCCAATGGACTGCAACCTTAATGGTGTTTACCTTAGATGTTGAAAATTTTGAAATAAATATGTTACCATGACCATTTATCTAGTGAAACACCATGCTACATCATGTCAAATCCTTTACAGAGAAAGAGTCTTTTATCAAATGGTGGAATTTTAATGTAAGTTTAGTATCAACACCCTCTTGTAAGGTGAGTTGATTGAGATATCAAATCAACTTAAAACATGAAAAAAGCATAGAGATTATTTTAGGAGAGATATAACATCCTATAGAGTCAACATCACCAATTTGTTTGTACAGAATTATCCAAAATAGTGTAAAACCTATAGGGTGCAGGAAATAATGACTAGAAAAACATAGTCAACTTGCTAGAGATGGTTCACAAAAGCATGGATAACCAATCATTTCAACCTTATTATGGAAATTAATATATAATTGTAATACCACCTACCAAATTTGTTTGACCTTCAACCTCCTCAACTGGCCATACCAAGCATAAACCTGTTGGTTACTTCTATGTGTCTAAAAAGGCAAAGAGGGAGAAATATTTTTATCTTGAAATTGACACTTCTATAGAATTTAAAACATGGAATTTAGTCTAAATAATATGAATAAAAACTTTATGACCTTCTCCCATGTGTCACCTTCCCTCATGCATTTTATAATTGCCAAATTTCCTCTTCTCAATTAGTTTCTTGAACTTTAGTTAGATATCCTATAATTTTAAAATGGGAATGACATTATTGATAGAGAATATAACCTATTAGACATTTGGAAGGAACTTAGGACACTTAGACACCATAGATGCTATGCCACTTGCATTTATGACCCCTAAATGGATTGAAAATCACTTAAAATGACAAATTGTCTAATTAGACCAAGACCAAGGATAATATGGAATTAAATATCATATAATACACGGCATGGAAAATTATTAGACCCCTAAAAAATCTAAAACTCAATTTTTTACCTATAGGGGCCCAAATTTGACTTGCATAGTTAAATTTGGTCAACAACTACTATGAACCACAATTTACTCCTCAACAGTCCTATCAAAATGGCTATCAATCCTATGAGCCATGGTAGCCCTATATTCCTCTATTTCCCGCTTCATATGGACACCATGTTTACAGATAGACCTTGGAAGAAGGCTATTAAAAAACCTATCATTAAATACCTCCTTATCAGTCCCAATATGAGCCTTATCATTCATGATATGATCCCTATCAACCCTAAGATGATCCTTATGAGTCTTGCCCTAAGGAATCAAATTATTCCATATATTGTACACAAATATATTACAAGGAAATATGTGGACTCTTCTATACTATAATGAAACAAGATAAACTTGGTCTTGATCCCCATCACTACCCTCCCCCTCCATTTTTTCCATCCTATATCATGTCTTTTTTGGTATCCATACCAAAGTTACTAGATAATGAATAAAATATGATAACATGGGATGATGAGTTGAAATGAGCCCTAATCATCTCATGGAATGGTTAAGAAGTACTACCCAAGGTTACATGCAAAAGTTATGGACGTTTGAAGAGATAGAAATAACTCAATGTGAAATAAAATAACAAATGGACTTGGAAAAGAAGTTCCTTCAATGCTCAATATAAAGGCTAAGTATGTGGGAGCATAAAGAGCTCAAAGATGAGCATGCATGTTCTTGAATAATTCTAAGAATGTTATTGGTAAGATGTAACTCCTACTTATGTAGATTTTTGTCATTCTAATTAGTCCAAGAAGTCACTTCCCTATGAGATTACTAGTGATTTTCTCTTTCCTAAATCTACTCTCAAGCCTTCTCCTTTATCTCACACTCCATCTCCAATTCATAAACCTTCCACTACACCTCATATTCCATCTCCTTAACATGAACCTATCCATAAAACTTAAAACTCATCATTTCTTGAGGAAGTTCCCATTTATAGGGAAGCAAGTGAAGATGAGAAAATCCAAGCCATGGATGACCAAGAAGATGTCAAAAGTGACCATGAGGAAGAGATCACCATAGGGAATCCCCTTAGTGAACAAAAGGGAAATCCTACCTTCTTGAATGAAGAGAAACATATTGAATACTCTTCTATAATTATCCATGAAAAATATGGCCAAGACTTGAATAAAAATGTATTGAAAAAGATTTAATGTCTAATCATGAAGTTTTGGATGGCCATCTCAAGCATGAAAAGGAGTGTACTATCAAGGATTAAGGTCAAGTCACTTTTCAATAATATGGAGTCCTAAAAGAGTTTCATGAGACCAAGATATAAGAGGTATTATTTATATATGACCTAATACCTCAAATTGATTTTGAACCACCCTTAGATGCATTAGATTATGAAGAACACTAGCTTAATGACCTTATACTTCAAGAAGAGAAGACTTAAGTGGTGGTGGTATTAGAAAACAAAGAAGATAAGGATGATTGGCAGCTAAAAATGAATATATTTCAAGATATTTAAGATATTTGACAAGTTGAGGGTAAAGTACATAACAAGGTGAATAAAGAGTCTTCTATGGAGGATATTGACCAAGATTTGGAATAGTATGAAGAGCTCCTTGATGAGCTTGAAAAACTTGCAGCTGAAGAGAAACCCAATCTTGTTAAGAGCACTATGGAGACTGAGAAGGTATGCATTATTGAACCAAAATTATAGGTCATTTTTGAGGATAATTATAATAAATTTGAGTATATTTGGATGAAATAAGAATTCATTTTCATAGATAGCCTTTTTGGAGCAGCTTGGTTTTCATTGAACACCATGCCAATGAAGTTGGAAAATACCATGAAGAAGATGGAGGCATCAATGCCAAGGATAAAAATGATATATTATTCATTCATTCCTCTATTTCAAGAAGTATTAGAGGTTTCAAAATCCCCCTTTTATCATGGAGTAATTGTTCATTTTAGGTTAGCTAGTGTTTGAGTTAGTTAGTTTGGTTGTTTTATGTGTGTGTTTCATAAGTGCTCATGAAACACGTGTTTTTATTACTTTGTATTTTTTTATTTTTAGTTTTATGTTGTTTTGTTTGTTTTAAATGGAAATTTCATGTCAAAACTATGTAAAAATGACTCCATATCCCAATGGATAGGATTAAGCAATTGGTCATGGCATAACAAGCATACCACCCTTGGGAAATTGCTAAAGATGTTGACCATGTTGACCATATGTCAAAATGGGTCAACCACCCTATATTGAAAATTTATATAAGGGTAAAATATAATGTTATATGGTGTATTTAATGGCATATCTTATGTTTTTAACCTTGGTCATGGTCTAATTAGTCTATATGTCAACTTGAGTCACTTAAGGGTCTTATTAGGGTCATATACACAATTTGCATGGTTTAAAAGGTGTCCAAGTGTCATATTTTACTCTTAAACATCCAATATGTCAGGTTACCTATCATTAATGTCAGTCCCATATAAAAATTGAAGGTCATCTAACTAAAATTTAGGAAATCGACTAAAAAAGGAAGAGTTTGGCACTTGTATGACCCATGCGAGATAGTGACCCATAAAAGAATCTTATTTAATAGATATTAATATTCATTAGACTCATATAATTGCTTTAAATTCATTGGAATTTCTAAGAAATTTCGAAAACCATTATATCCTCCTTTGCCCTTTTAGACAAATAGAACCAATCAGGAGGTTTATGCTTGGTATGCCCAGTTCAAGAAGTTTTAGACCAAAATATTTTGGGAGATGATATTACACTTAGATTAATTTTCATAAAAATATTTCAAGTATTTTTTAAATATTCTTTATGAACAATCTCTAACAAGTTGATTATGTTTTTCTACTCACTATTTCCCATACCCAATAGGTGTTACTCTTGTTTGGATGATTTCATACAATATAACTATAGTAATTAACTCAAAATGACATGGAAATATTAAAATCATGTTCCCAATTCTTGGTTTAATATTTTAGAGTGTTTTTATATGTGAATTATCTCAAGCTAAAAGAGAAGGCACGTTTCTATGTTGCAAATAGGTTTCCACCATTTTTAGAATGTTCAAGCTTTGGTAGTGATTTTATAAAGTGAAGATAGGTTAATTAACATGTTTAAAATGTATTTTTGGTTCCATCTCATTATAATCTCATTCTTCAAATAAAAACTTCATGTATTTGCAATCATGAGTGACACACAGTCTCATGGAGTACATAGTCAACATTCTATTATTTCCAACCATAGTCATGGCATATTAAAGTCCTTATAATTCTCATGGATTTTTTTAAGAGTTTATTAGATGTTTTACATATCATTTCAATAATATCAATCAGGTAAAATCCTTCCACTTGACAAAAGAGGTTATGTGATGGTCAACTCAATCATTCACATAGTCTTATGCCATTTGCATACACCTATTGGTGCTTCAAAGGAAGGATAACATGTCAAATTGAAGTATTTTGACCTTGTTTTGAATATTTAATGATATTTAAGAATCCATATAAGGTATTGGAAATTTATATAATTGATCAAATGTACGTACATCATGAATTGTTTGAAATACACACCCACTGCCTGCATATTGGAATGCCCACCTACAAGTGGCACTATCAAAGAGTTAAAAATGATAATTAGAGGAGATATAACATGCTTGGAAGTTCCCTTAAGTTTTTTTTAATTTAATTATGGTGTGATATTAATTATTGAAGTGTTATGTTGGAAAATGGGGGTGAAAATTATGTTCAAAGATGAAAATATTGTGTTTAAGGACCTTTTCTCTAAAAGCAGAAAATAAAACACATGGTCATTTTATGGATATCACATGACAATATTACTAATATTTTTAGTGAATATTAATAACTATGAATTTTATCATCCACATAGGATAGGAAATCTATAAAAAAATGGACTGTATTTGACTAGTGTAAAGTAGTAATTGGGGGCCTCAAAGTTGCCCATTTGAATACTGAATTCCTTCATTATCATTTACAGGGTTTGGAGATTCAAAGCAACATTAACTTCCCAAAGAGAAAATAAGGAATAATATCATATTTTAATGACATAATTGAGTTAAGTGAATATAAATTACCATAAATACCATTATGATAAGTTTATGTGTGGTTTTTTCAAGTCTAATTCACACCTATAGGTGTCCTTTCTTTTGGAAATACTCACCTACAACTGACTGTTAGCTTCTACCTCATCCATGATATGGAATTAAGCATGGAATCACAAACTTTGTTCTATTGAATATTATTCAAAATTTATATAAATATCAATAATTTATGTGTCACATATACTAAATGAGTTCTCACTTATATTCTCTTACTTATCCTAATGCAGTCAACTCTAGTTGATAATATGCAACAATGGGTTGAGGAGTTATGTTTTGGTGTTGATATTGCATAATATCAAGGTATATGGGTAAAAAAAATATAAAATGACACTAAGGGACTATAAATACATTTTATAACATTGTTATCAATCTTAAACATGTAATAACACCTACATGTATGGTAACTTGAAGCAAAACATAGTCAAAAAATGGTACTCAGTCTAGGCAAACCAATGTACTATGTGAATAATGAAAATTTTGAGAAGGTATGATGAATTATATTATTTTAAAATAATAAAATAAATTTAATAAAACCTCATGATACTATCATGGTGGATACAATACAAATAAAGGGATCCAATCAAGTATTACATAGTCCATACCTTAAATCCTGA
This sequence comes from Torreya grandis, assembly GCA_037957365.1. Lineage (NCBI taxonomy): Eukaryota > Viridiplantae > Streptophyta > Pinopsida > Cupressales > Taxaceae > Torreya > Torreya grandis. The sequence continues at coordinate 828,428 of JARHVA010002043.1, forward strand.
ACACAGTCTCTTTCCTCACAATATGTCTTGGGAATTGAAGGAGTTAAAGGGTATATTAATATGAAGAAGGGATGAAAATTTTTAAATAATGTCTCCATAAATTTTTTAATCCATTCTGATAATTATTTTATTTGAGTAAATATGGGAACTACCCTGTATTTTGTCTCAGAAAGAGGGTACTCCCCTAGAAGCACAAAACTTGTAGTCTTAATGAATGGGGATAAGGAGATAAACTACTAGATAAATGTAAATTTAAAGGAGGTTTTTAAATTTTAATTAAACATATGAAAACATGAAAAATCTATCACAAAATGAATAATGTCAACATACTGGTCTAGACATTCAGGGTTATAGTCATGCCTATTAGGTAGGGTTTTGATCTAAAGTCCAAATGGTAAGTAAGTATCATTTAGAACTTTAAGAGAGAATTAAAATGTATTATAAAATTTTAATATGGGAATAAAATATGTTTCTAATCTTTTTTAATGCATATAAGACCCTAATAAATCCACTTTTGGCTCAAAGATAAATTAGGCCTAAGAAAAATGAGGAATCAAGATTAATACGGAGACTTTGAATGCTCATATCTTATTTTAGGGTATGAATGGAGATATAAGGATTTTTTGGAACTTAAAAAGGGTCCTAAAATTTTATTTGGTGGAATTTATTTTCATCTCCAATGTCCCATCTTTATGAACAAAGTCCAAGAGTAGAAATGGTCTAAAACCCTTACAACCCTTAGTAATGACCCAATTGTGGAGATGAAAGAGAAGAGTTATCCTAATGGACTAGAGTGGTAATGAAAGAGTTTTAAGATTGTATGAGACTCTCTAGAGAGCCTATAAATACACATGAGGCATTCCCACTTGTATGGATAATGTATATAATTATTTTCTTTGATTATTTTAAGTGTTTTTTGGGTTATAGGAGGTTTCAAGTGATGAAAAAACTTTGGGAGAAGGATAAAGACTTAATATATTTATATAATATTATTTAATTCTTTATAAAATATCCTAAGTTTGTCTACCACCACCTTCATCTTAGCCAGTCAAAATTGGAAAAGTGAGCAAGATAGCGAGAAGTGAGAAAACTTTAAGTCAGATCCTATTTAAGGTTTACCTGAGAAATAAAAGGCCATGGGGTATATTTCCAAGTTTAATTTAATCCATTTTATTTATTTTAATGTGAAAATAAATCCAATTTTGTGGCCAAGTGTGAGGGGTGAGTAGAAGAGGAGTTTCTTTGACTATAGGTAGTGGTGGCTCACTTAAAAAATATTATAGATGATTAGGGATGTAGCCAATACATGGGAGATCATGTATACATCCCATAAATCTAAATTAAATCAGTATATCTATCCCTATTCTTGGGATATTCCTAAAGGGATAAATGATGAGGGCAATTTTCTTGTGTAGAATGAGAACTATGCCACATTTCATGAGTTGCATAACTTAGAGGGCCACTTTTCCTATTATACATTGCATAGGCTATCTCCTAATCCATTGTAATTCATAGGTAACCCATATTATTATCATGATAAGTGTTCAAGTGACCTTTGGACTTTTAGTTTCCTACTTATCTCTCAAATTCTATAAGTAGCTACCATTTTGTCCTTTGTAATCTAATTCCACTCCATGTATGGTGAATCCATACTATAATTATGTCATATTTTTAACTTTTAACATTAATTAAAATATAATTTGGAGTTTTTGAACAATTTTATAAATGTGTAAGTTATGTATGGTGATGTAAATTGATAATTATCTATCCTTTCTTCCCTTATCCTTTCATATTTATGCAAAAGTTCCTATTCTAATAGGTCATATGAAGTTTGATCAAGTGTATGATCCTATATTTTAAGTGTAAAATGAGACTTAGTGTCTGGAACTACCCTATGGTTTACTTACCTTAGATATCTCTCATTCATCTCACCTTCATACTGAAATACTCATGTTAGAATCCATAGGACTTGGAAGTTAATTTGTGTGCCTTTTTTATTAGTATAAGAAAGTATGATGGTCATATGTAAGACATCTAAGATATCACCCCCTTATATTAGGTTCATTTAATTCAAATTATAACTCTTTCCCCCATAATAAATTGGTTAATTAGGTGTGAGCATTTCAAGATACATTCAGGGAGCTAGCCCTTAAATCTAGAGGCTCACTTCCATTATAGGTACACCCACGTACTTGGAAGTGTTCCCATTTTTCCCAAATCTGGAAGAGGCTTGAATACCCTCTTCTAGGGTGAAATATTTAGTGAAAATTTTAACAAAAATTAGTAACATAACTATATCCCATAAGATGAAAAATACCATCTATCAAAAAATTAAATCCCTCTTACTTTAACTTTAGGTCCCTCTCTAAATATAACATCTATCAGACCTCCTAGTATAAATTATCCTTAAGAAACTACACAATGATTTGGTTTTAAAAATTTAGTGTGTATCCCTATCAATACTAAATCATGGTTTCTTCTACCCAAATAATATATATAAACTTATTCTCATCTCCAATTACATATAATATATCATAGTCATACTCTCACAAAAATTCCATCCAATGTCATTCATTAGAATAAAGGTTAGGATGACTAAAAATGTGTTGTAGGATCAAGTGATTTATCCTAATTACAAATTGAAAATAAATAATAAAGTATTAACATATATAAAAATAATTAATTATAGATTAAAACTTAATATAAATCTTTAGACATATCAACATGTAGTCCTTGATTTTTATAGACTCATAAGAAATCACCCTACCACCTATAAAAGGATGGATCTTAAATATACATGTGGGGAATAAATAGAAATAAAAACTCTTATAATTGATCAATTAACACTAATATTAGTACATGAGTGAGTTTATATATTTCAAAAATTGGATTCAATTCTCATACATCTCTTTCCATATAAACTTATATCATTTTCTCTGAATGGAAGTGATGGTGATTGTAATATGAGAAAAATTATCAAAAAAATGATAGTATTATTCTACCAAACACATGAAGGTATGAAACCCCATGATGGGTTATATCTAATACATAAAAACATGAATTTTATATGGGTATTAAGATACCCCATACCTAAAAATAATGTTCTTGAGATAATTCACCTCTAATTATCCAAATGCACACCACCCCAAGTTGTCATACAGATGGTTCTCTAAAAAAAATTGAATAAATTGCCACATGTGATCCTCATTTTCCTTATAATTACATAAATATATAAATATGTATTTAAGGACAATGTATGGAAAAAATTATTCATGTGGCTCATGTACACTACTAAGGCATTAGTCAAACCAAATGGTACCATTATAAATTCATAATGCCCATAACTCATATGAAACATAGTCTTCTAAGTATATACCTCTAAAATTTATGGATTATTATAGACATAATTCATATCTAACATGGATAAAACTTTTTATCCCTATATCTAGTAAAATAATTCATTGATCCTAGTTAATGGGTAAATATTTATGATCATTTCCATGTTAAACTAGCGATAGTCAATAGAAAGTTGAAGGGAAATGCATTTATTATTTTTAAAGATAATAGGTTCTCCCCATGGGAAAATATAGGACATACAAGGACTTTATCTAAAATTTTATCTACCTATAACTTAATCTAATAAATATTTTGTGTGTTTACCTGATATGGTGATCTAGATATTAACTCAATTCTAAGTATAATATATATCCTAAAATCAATCTATCAATGTAGGGGTAGCCTAGGAGAATAGCTCATAAAAACATTAGTAAAATACATAAGGATGGGACGATCATATAAATATCCCCCTTTTTTATCCTCATTTGACCTATCACTCATTGTGATAGAAAAAAATTGGCATCCCTTCTTCATGTTCTACTAGATCTATATTGTAGAAACTATTGAAAGGAAATGGGTATTCTTACCCCTAGACTAATCATATTAGTCCCAAGGTTTTTGACACACTTTATGATATTGATATAAAATCCATATTAGCTCTATGAAAAGTGAACCAATTCATACCCATAAAATAATCCATAAGTGCCTAGGGTATAATTCATAATTCAATAGTGGTGGTGAAGTTACCCAAATATAGAAAACAACTTGTAGTGAGATAATGAACATCTTGGTCCTAATGTCCAACTCAACCTCCAAACTCACAAGTTGTTTATAAGTGAAAATCCTACAACAATGAAAATGTGGATGGGATATAAATGAATTATAAGCTCCATAATCAGAGAGAATTATAAAAAATACTTCATTAATCATACATGTGGTCTCAATTATTATCTCCCAATGTTTTGATTAATGTTTTTAAACTATTTCATACATCCTATGGTCCCAACCCACATCACCTATAGTCTGATAAGACATCAAAGAGTTTTCATTATTAAATTTTATTATCTCTATGGGTAATTCCTGACATAGTGTTTTGTTAATCTAAAATAATAACACAAACCTCTACCTTACTTAGGCCCTGATGGGGATCCAATAATATTATCCTCAAATTTAGGTGTAGAACTTAAAGGTATTGCATGTGTATACTACCATGTTTATTCCAACATAATCTAAAATATGACTTTATCCCTACCCTAAGTCATATTAATTTTCTATCCATTCCAGTTTTAAGCCCTCCTAAAATTTTGAGTAAAATGGTAATGATGATTAATCTATTACTATTTATTAGAGGGTCTAAGAGTTTATTAAGTAACTCCTAACCTCTCATGGGAATATGATGTGAATAATTTGATATAACATCATGTTGAGACTATAAATTAATTTGGAATATATCTCAAACCTTTTGTGGATTTTCCTTAAGCCTCCTCTACAATGTAAGTCTTTTCTAACATGATCACTAAGGTTGATGGGGAGAGTATGAAAACTACACAATCTAAGTCTGAATTAAAACCTATAATAAAAATAATTTAATTAAACAAAATCATTTTTCATATACCCCACATATTTTAAAAATTCAAGGAAATAACACATACCATGACACTATAGTTTTCCCCTACCAAAACTCATGGATCTCATCTACCTTCCTTTTGGTCAGTGCAATGTAATTGTCTATAAACCACTTCTCAAATATATATCACAAGTAGTGATAAAGGGTTTAAATTGATATTTCACCCTTTAGCATCCCATATAATATTATATATGCCACTAAAGAGGTGAGTATCTATATATGATTTTACATTGGAATCATATTTACATAGGATAAAAAATATACAAACACTATCTAGACATGTTTCAACTACACAAACCCCATAAATACAATAAAAAAATGTGATTAGATTCAGATCAAGTCCCTGACTAGATCTCTTGGTGATGGCTTATAATATGGTCATAAAATCACTAGTCTTAATGAAAAAATACCATACTATTTGTCTCTCCACATAAAGGTGTGAGGGGATGTGTGATTTAAGCCTCTATCTATCTTCATGTTATCATTATTGTGTCAAGTTATGGGTATTATAAATATTATCCTCTACTAATCTTTATCCACCTCATAACAACTAGGGATAGTGCCTCTAAAAAACCTCTTACATAGCTAATAGTATGTCCTATAATACACCAAACATCTAATACATAACATGAAATATCTAGGGCCCAAGATCTAATAACCACTACTTAATTAGGGGTGGTTATATATGATATTCAATGTCATGCTATAGCAACCTCTCTCCCATAAGCCACATTACAAACAAAAAGGAAAAGTGTTAGATCAAATCATACTTATTGAACTAAAAATTAGCAATAATAATAAGATACTTAGAATTGACAAGATAACAACATTAAAATTTGCCTAAAGCTCCTAGTGTATAATCCATGCTTTGATACAAAATTTTCATGCCCAAAATGTTGCATGATTGAAGCCATAAAAAAATATGCTAATTATTTTTAAGAATGCAGAATGCACATTCTACTCAACTATATTACCAAAAATTGGACAACTATGTGGTACAAGGTGTATGTCATGCTAAACAAGACTATATACATGATTGACATGACTCTTGATTTAAAACATTCCACATGGTTTCTATGTAACCATTTTTTTCCCACTTACTTTCATTGGCCAATAGGCCCTCTCCAATGTTTTATCACTTGTATGAATGATAAGGACATTGAGGGAAAATAATATTTGGTTACCATAAAGGTACCCCAATGCTCTTGACACTTTAAGTTCATAAATAGATGAAATAAAAAATGCATAAAAGATTGGGAAAATAAGGGTTTCCTTAGCAACTTCCCATAAAATTCCAAATTCATTAGGAAAAAAATTGATTAGATCCATGAAAATTATGATAACCATATCAAAATCTCAATGAAATACATTATGGTCCTCATGATTTACAAGGTTTCCTATCTATTTTGGAAGAATTTTAAAATTCATATGGGATCGATTAATGTATGCCCCAACTTCAGGGCCCTAGGGTCACAAAATAGGATGCACAAGCCCAAAAGGGTCTTATTCAAAAATGGGTTCAAAAAATAGATTATTTTTTTTTCTCATTAAAAAGAAATTATTCCATGTATAATAATATGAAAAAATAAGGGGGTTATATTTGTGCCACCCAAATATTGGACCTCTAAAGTGGTCTAAATCATATGCATAAGTATTAAGGAAATCACCCCTATTAAAGGGTTATATTATAAAAATATTAAAATAATGTTTAATCTAGAATTTTGAATATTAAGGACCTTTAAATATAAAATAGATGAAAAATTGGAGGGCATAGGGAGTTTGGGTCTCCCCACTTTTAGGCCACAAAAATGTCTTCAAAGGGATACACAAAGAAGGCTAGGGTTTGATTATATGGGGTATAATTAATCTAATTTATAAAAACTTAATTTATTTATTTTAAATATTTATTATTAAAATAATATTAATTTGGGCTATTGGATGGTTATAAAAATTAGGTTCATGTTCAATGGTAGGGTCTACTACTCCAACACTAGGTGGCCATTAGTGATAGTGGATCTAGTCATTTCTTCTGACTAAGATCACCACACTATAGACTAGGATTCACCATGCCAAATTATCCTCCAACTTCCATCACCACCATCTTCCAACTGGTATGACCATCACCAACACCATCATATTTAACATAAACTCAATCCCTTTAACCATTATCAAAATCTAAGTCATTCAAATCCTCATTCACAAACCCCTCAATGCCTATATGATTGTCTTCACTCACTTGGGTGTAAACTTTCTACCCTCCAACCTTTTTGTATTTAAACATATATGATAAAAAAATTAGTAGATAGTGGTTGGCTAGTTGCTAAAATTAATAATTCTAGAAATTTATAAACCAACAGACTTTTTATTTTCAATGGAGCTAGCAATAATCACATGGGTGACTAGTCGTTGGTTCTTACCCTTTAAAAGGGTAAGTTACCTTCAATTAAAATAATATCACATAGGGGGTTACCTTATAGAATGAATTTTTTCAAAAATAAATTTTGGGTCAACCACGAGTCAAAAAATTATGAAATAATTTTTTTGTGTCCCCAAAATTCTTGAATCTAGGTATAAAATTTTTAGGGCATAATTATATTTTATTTTTCATGAATTTTTAGTAGTTTTCATTCAAAAATTTATAACAATAAAAATATAAACCTAGAAAACAATATTTTAAATGTAGATTTGTTTTTTAAAATTTCTAATTTTGATTAAAATAAATTTTGGTCAAATTTGGTAACTTTAAAATTTTGTTAAAAAATATTTAAGTGAGACTAGATCTTCTTGGGACTAACTAAAATCACACAATGTGAGTAATATGAAAAAATAAATAAATTTATTTTTTCACTACTATGGTAAACATATAATAATAATATTCATATGAATTTTCAACTTGAAATTAAAATAATTGTAATGTCCTTGTATTAAAGTTTCTCTTTTTTCTTTCATCTAACACTTTGAATGAGAACATAAATTTTTTAAACATCAATGATTTCACTTCTATTTTTTTCATCACAATTTAAAATTTGAAATTATCACATATCAATGAATTCTAATAGACAAGTAATATTTACATGAAAATTACAAAGGAATTTAAGAAAAAATAGTCTTCAAAATAATATCCAATTTCCTCTTACAAGGTCATACCAAGGAGGGGCTCAAATTCCATCATCTTTTCATCATTATGTGGTTTCCCTAAGAATACCAAAGCCTATGACTCCCAAATTTGAGTATAATTAAAAAAAATAGGCCAAGGAAATGTAAGTGTATTCAAGTGGGGTGGGGAGGGGTGGGGATGGCCAATTAAACTAAAATGGCTTAACCTAAAAAAACTTATTACAACAAGGCCCCACATTCACAACCCAATCAAAAACAACATCAAATAAAACTAAGGAACAAACAAAAACAAAAATATACAATGTATAAGAGATAAAAGATAACTACAAGGAATATCTAGTACTTATTTATACTATAAAATAACATTTTATGGATGAGACTTGATACTCTCAACAATCATGATGGGATAAGGATGAAATTGGAGTGTGTCCTCTTACCCAAACTCTTAAACCTTAACATAAGAAGAATTTTTTAACATATTTTTTCCTATTTCCCAAACCCCACGTAATAGATCCAAGTAGGAGGACTTTGGTTCCTATGTCCAAAGCCTACTCAATGAAATTATATAACTATAACATTAGTTAGGATCATTTTCAAATTATATATTTAAAAATTTAAGCCATAAAAATGATTATAAAAACATCAATTTGTTTTTTAATAAATTGAACATCTCCTTTTAGAAAAAGATGCTAAAAAATATGGTGGCCATTATCCCAACCATGGAAAACAACAAGAAAAATAAGTAATCAAAGTGACCATACAACATCTTAAAATACACATATAATAAGGAGTGAAATATTTTTTCAAATCAAGAAAATAATTAACTCCATGGATGAATCATGAAGGCCTACCTTGGTTCCATCATTCAATAGTGACCAATGAAACATCCTAAAAATGTCTTATTGAAAACAAAATCCAAGTTCTCCCTTCTCTTTCTCTAAACTCCTTTATATTTCTAGAGCTCTAATTCACCTATAAAAATGATAAATGATAAAAATTTCCTTTCAAGGGAGATTTTCTTCTTATTATAGAAAAAACACTTAAACACAATGGCTAATGGAAAGGTAACACTTGACCCTTCCCATTTCTTGGCTCTTCCACCAAAAGTTTTCCAATGAAATAACTTATCTTACACACCCATGTGGGAAAGTAAGTATTTCCAAAGCTCATATATTTTTTATCTTCCCCATTACATAAATGGTCACTTGAATTGTATGAAATATTTTTACACACTCCAAAAAGTTTTAAGTATATCCCTTTGGACCAAAGGGATTAAATACAAACTACCAACCTCTATATTTTACTTTTCATCAACTTGAAGACATGGATCTAATTTTCAATTCAAGTTTTTAGTTAATAAAACTAAATTGGGTCTCATATTTACCTTTATAAATTAAAATAAGGTTAAGGTAAATTATATGGTGTGGAAAGGGTATATAAATAGTGCCAAGAAGGTCTAAAATCTAAAACTCAAAACTAGGTTATGAGATGGGGATGGAATTTGAGTTATAGGTGTCATGGAGGACACAAAAAAATCTAATAATATTGGTGAAATTTTGTTTATAATATTAATATTTCCCTCACTTATCATATTATCACCTCTACACATCACTTCACCCATAAAATTTCACTACCAAAAATAGCTAAAATGACTGAATATAAACATTTAGGTAACATATAGTAATACATAATGCATGCATAAGAGCACCCCAAAGCACAAGATATCAATAATAATAAAATGGTAATATTAATAGGCTAACAATCAAATATTTATAAACTCAAATCACATTATAAAGAAGTAATAGATCAACTAGTATGAATACAAAATAATCATCTTAATGAACAAATTGAAATCATATACAACTAGCATATGATTAGCACTCATGTAAGAAACTAATAACAACAAAAACATTAAATAAATTATCTCAGTTACCATATAATTAAAATATAATTATAAATATCTCAAGTCTCCAAATATATAAGGATCATGTCATATCAATTCATGTGTAAAATAATGAAAAAAATCCCAAAAATAACAATGTGAAAATTGGGGCCTTAGACCATGTGTATGTATATATCCCATCCTTTATACCTAATATATTAAATCTAATAAATATAATTATATGCTATTTTTATTAGGCCTTATTTTAGTACAAGTATACATAAAAGGAAATAAATAGAAGTGATTTATATATGTCATCCTTATAATTATAGGATATGATTAATTCATTCTCACAATACTTGATATAAATCTATTAGTTTTTTTTTATATATGGAATTATTGAATTAAAATTAGTACCTTATTATCATGCAGTTATACACATCAAAATGGGAATACTACAAAATTAAGCATAATGAAACATGGCAAACATAGGGTAGAAAATCCAATGGACCGCCAATTTACACAACCAGTATTGGAATGTTTTAAATGTGATTAGACCAATATATAAATATTATGAAAATTTTGAGGATGAAATAAACCTTTAAAAAATTATCTCAATTAATTTCATGACCTCTAGTTAAATTCTTAGGTAGACAAATAATAGATCAGGTAATATTCTAGAATGAATAAAAACATGCTAATAAGAAATGAATATACCCCACCTCCCCCCCAAAAAAAAAAAAAAAAATAATAATAATAATAATAATAATAATAATAATAATAATAATACAAAATAAAATAAATTACAATAAAAATATTATGTATATACACTTTAAATATAAAATTACACATCCTAGATTATCCTCTCTTAATTCCTGTAATGCTTTACATGTTTCTATGCATTTCCATCTCCATATTTCTCATGTTGCAGTAAAAATAAAAGGCTTAGATTTTTTACCCAAATTAATGGGATCATGAATTAAAAATATACACCAACATATATTTATATGGACCAAATACCATTTATTATAAATCCATTTTCATGTCGACACCTAAATTTAGTGCAAGACCCTTATTCCTAGTGTATTATTCATAATGTACCATATTTGGAAAAAAATATACATTTTATCCTATTTATAAGAATATTCCTATCTCACATAGGTGTAAAGTTGGTCTGTTAAACATAAATATCACCTCAATAGTTATTAAAAAAGGTATCCATTAACAAATTTACACTTACTCACCTGTTGGCCAAACCTACCTACAAAATAGATCTTAATAGTCTTTATGATATACTAATGTATTATATTAGTCCATATACAATAATCCCTAACACTATGCATGTTTTTGCCTTTTATTTATGTATGTCATCTGAAAAATTTCCATTGATCATGCACCTTTAAAACTAACTTTATATAGTTTTTTTTAATGTGCATAAGTTATCATAGAAAAAAATATGTATACAAGGTCCTTTAAAGCTATAAGAATATGAGAGAAATACACATATCATATGTAAATAATTTAATAAAATTCATGTCAAAGGTATATCCTAAATCCAATCATTAAATACATTATACTTGTGACATTTAAATTTTATCTTGGTCTCTCATGCAACACCCTTAACTTATATCATGTTTAGGTATATGTGTGGATACTTTATGGCCTACATAACCTTTTATAGTATCTTATCATGTTTCTCTATGTTTTCATATCATTAGTAGGATTAACATATGGAGTGACATTATAATAATTATAGTATATGTATTAGGTAATGGTTAGCATAAAATCATCATATTGGGAATTCTATTCATATTTCATGGTTATGGAGTTTCCCCCTTGAAGTGGCACAATGTTATTTATCAAGTAATTTTATCTACTATCAATTATTATTGTGGATATACTTATAATATTCTCATTATTATGTTATATTTTTATTAAAATTCCTATGGTGTTTACATTTATATCCTTGTCATGATATGTATTGATATATCTATGTAAATTAATTACATGTGGTATTCAAGATTTGATGTAGGAAAGGTTTTGTAGTGTAGTTTTATCTTCTTCTATGTATATTTTTTGTGAGATGAATTATAAAACACATAACTTGTGATCTGGGAAGAATTTATTTTCTTTTATTAGTGAAATATATATTGAGTTTTTTTTAAAGTATATAAAATATTATTTCATCATTTTAAAAATTACCAATAGTTGGATTTCACTTGGCAAGGTGATCAAAATGGTATAATCCTTTGATACATTTTTCAGCATTGAAAACCTTCTTAAATTCATAAATCCTAAACCCTAAATTTTATACATGGCTCATCCAAATACATGAGACCAAAAAAAGTGGAAAGTGACTCTAGGAAAAATACCTATCAAGGAGGACATTGAGTCTGCAACTTATGATTAACATGTCACTAGGGTTGGTTACCCAACTCCTTGCCAATGTGAAAATCATGGTGAAAAATCATGTGTACATGTGTGTGTGTGGAGGGGGTTGATGCCCTAGGGGGAAATAAAGGATATGAATTTAGTGAAATAAGATTTGATCACCATCTATGGGACATTAACAACTCACTTAGATCATTTTAAAGAAACATTCTTATCCAAATAAATTTGGGTTCTCCAAACTAGAACAATCAAAGATAAAATATAGGTTTCAAAGTGTAGAATTTGTATGGTAAGGATAAAGTCACTTGGATCAATAAAATTGAAATTTTATTTGATCTACATCAAACCCCATGTTTACATAAGGTTGTCATGGTATCTTGGAATTTAGAACTAGAAAATTTTATTTGGTATAGATGGGTATGTAATAAAAATAAAATTAAGTGATTTATTATTACCTAGTAAAATTTTAATAATGAGTACATATGGGCAACAAACATATATTCATAGAAAACTATTTCAACTAATTATCAAGATTGAGATAAATGGGGATTTCTAATATTATTTTCAGTAATTTCACAATTTATTTTTGTGCATGAATGACATCACAAAATAAAACCTAAACAACCTATTCTTAGGTGGGCTCAAGAATAATATCCATATTAATGTTTACATGTCTTATCCATGTTAATTATTATAGTCTATGGTCTTCACAAGTATGTAAATGATAGAGATCTAGTCAAACAATGTACCTTTACTAGTAGTAAAGATCACATTACTCTAACACAATCATTACCATAGCCTACCATATTGAATCATCAAAAAATTGAAGTGAAATGGGAAAAAGAGTTATGTTTCAACTATTATATAAAACATAACAAATGACATAAATTTGTTTCAAATGTTTTTTTTTATAAATTGAAGGAGCCAATGTATATAAATAGGATGGTGAATTTTTAGATGACGGTGAGGAGGATCCATAAGAGGAATGTGAATAATCTCAACCAAATATTTCATTAAGTGTACTTTCAAGTATTATGACTCCAAAAACCTTAGAGGTTGTGGGTTTCCTTAATAAATATAAGGGGATGGTATTAATTGACTTTGAGAGTAGACATAACTTCACCAATAATAAGTTGGTGGAACACTTTAATTATTTTATTTATCTAGACCCAAAATTTCAATTCATGATTGTATACGGTGACATATCTAGTTGTTGAAAAAAAATTCCATAGTATTAAAATTTCCACAAAATATTATAGTCTAGAATCCCCTATCTTTTCTATTCACAAGGGGGATGATATAGGATTTTGAGTCCTATGGCTCATAACCATGGGCACAAAACATATGAATTTATAGTATTTTTTCATGCATTTCATTCTTAACGAAAAAAATTAACCTATGTGTATTGTATGAAAAGTCTCCACATCTAGTTAGTTCTCATAATACGAAGAAGATTATAAAAAGGGGGTAGGTGATTTTCTGTCACAACTATTTTCCTTGAGTATAACCAACAAATATGTCTACATAACATAATATAAAAATTATTATTTGTAAACCCTATAACTTTTGGAGATATTTGAAAAGGAAGACCACCATAAAGGGAACATAATCATGTAATTTAATTGATACTAGATATTCAACTACTAGACATCATATCATACAAGTACCCATATGTCTAGAAGACTAAGACTAAAAATATGGCATATGAGTTAAGATCTAGTGTTATAAAGCATAGAAAAATTCATATTAATACATTATGGTAATGGTTTTTAATAATTATGATACATAGAGGATGTGCCTAGGTTTAAGAGAAATCAACAAATAAACCATCAAGGATAAATTCCCTATTTCAGTAATTATTGATTTTATAGAAAAATTTCATGGTTATTTCTATTTTATAAAATTGGATCTCTATTTTGGTTACCATAAAATGATAATAAGATATGAGTATATGTATAAGATAGATTTTAGAACTTGTAAATGCTATTATGAGTTATCTGTGATGCATTTTGGTCTCGAAAATGATGCATCTACATTTAAGAGTTTGATGAACACTATTTTTAGCCATTTTTTTATACATTAAAGGGTCCAATGTTGACAAAGAGGATGGTGAAGTGTTAGGTGAGGGTGAGGATGAGCTATAGGAGGAATGTGAATATTCTCAACCAACTACCTCATGCCATGAATTTTGAAGTATTAGCATCCAAAAACCCTATAGGTTGTGGGTTTAATAAAGAAATAAAAGGTGACAATACTAATTAAATTTGGGAGTACACATAGTTTAAAAAATAATAAGTTGGTTGAACAATTGAATTATTTTGTTCATCTAGATCCAAAATTTTAGGTCACCATTTTAGGAGGCATATCCAATTGTTTTAGGAAATTTCATAGTTTCAAAACCACCATGGAATATTTTAGGCTAGATTATTCTATATTTTCTATTCCCTTGGGTGGGGATGACATAGGTTTTGGATTCCAATGGCTCACAATCACAAGAACAAAAAATATGAATTTATAGGTTTTTTTCATGTATTTCATTATAAAGTGAAATATTAATTATGTGGATTATATGAAAAGAATCAAAATATGGGTATTTCTCATAATTTACATAATCTTGTCAAAAGGGGGGCATATGGGTTTATGTCACAACTATTTTACTTATAATTAAAACCAATATAGATATATACATAATTTGGTCTAAAATTATTGGTAAAATTTTTTTATTCTTAGATGTACATAAAAATGAATACCACCATAAGGTAAAAT
Source organism: Torreya grandis (assembly GCA_037957365.1). Lineage (NCBI taxonomy): Eukaryota > Viridiplantae > Streptophyta > Pinopsida > Cupressales > Taxaceae > Torreya > Torreya grandis. The sequence goes on from JARHVA010002043.1 coordinate 843,547, forward strand.
AATCATGCCATTAAATTTATACCAGATATTCAACTACCAAACATCATACCATGCATGTGCCCATATGTCTAGAAGAGTGAGATTGAAAATATGGCACATGAGATGAATGTTGTTATAATATATGATATAAAAAGTTCATATTCATACCATATGGTAATGGTGTGTAATAAGCATGATACATGGAGGATGTGCCCATCTTATAAATAACTCAACAATTACACCATCAAATATAGGTTCCCTTTTCTAGTAATTGATGATTTTATAGATGAATTGCATGGTTATGTCTCATATAAAAAACTATTTATCTATCCATGTTACCATAAAATGTGAATCAAATATGAGGATATATATATATATATATATATATATATATATATATATATAAAAGATATATTTTAGAACTCATTAAGTCCATTCTAAGTTTATGGTGATGCATTTTAGTCTCACAAATGAAACATATACATTCCATAGTTTGATAAACATTGGATTTAGGCATTGTTATACATTGAATAGGATATTGTAGATAAAGAGGATGATGAATTTTTATGTGAGGGTGAGGATGAGGTATAAGAGGAATGTAAATATTCTCAACCAAATATCTCATGCCATTCACTTTTGAGTATTAACACTCTAAAAACCTAGAGGTTATGGGTTTCCTCAGTAAATAAAAGGTGATAATTATGATTGAATTTGGGAGTACACATAAATTTACCAATTATAATTTGATGGAATACCTAGATTATTTTATTTATCTAAATTTAAAGCTTTAGGTCATTATTTTATAAGGTGGCATAACTAGTTTTTCAAGAAAGTGCCTCAGTATTAAAATTTCCATGGGATATTATAGGCTAGACTCTCCTATTTTTTTAATTTTCATGGGTGAATATGACACAAGATTTGGATTCCAATGGATCAAAACCTTGGCTAATAAACTAATGAACTTATATTTTTTTTTCATGCATTTAGTTATGAAGGAAAAGAAATGAACTAGGTGGATTATATGAAAATTATCCACATATGGTTAGTTATCATAATATGCAAAATATTATTAAAAATGGGGAAGATGGGTCTATGTTACAATTATTTTTCTTATAATTACAAATAATATAGATGTTTACATAACCTGATCTAAATAATATAATTGTTAAACATTATTTTTAATCTTTTTCAAAAGGAATACCACCACAAAAGGAACATGATCATGTAATTTAAGTGATACTAAATATTCAACTTCCAAATATCATACCATACATGCACCCATATGTATAGAAGAGTCAGATTGAAAATATGTCATAAGACTTAGAATATTGTATTATAATGTATATACAAATTACATATTCATCCCATTTGGTTATGGTGTATAAGAAGGACGATACATGTAGGATGTGCATAGGTTATAAAGAACTCAACAATTACACCCTCAAATAAAACTTTCTTATTCTAATAATTTATGATTTAATAGATGAATTTCATGATTATTTATAATTTAAAAAACTATATATCTATATAGGTTGCCATATAATATGAATAATATATGAGGATATACATAAGATAGCTTTTAGAATTCATGAAGGCCATTATGAGTTTTTGGTTGTGCATTTCGGTCTTAAAAATGAAAGATCTACATTCAAGATTTTTATTAACATTGTCTTTAGGAAATTTTTTATACATTTAAGGGTTAAATGTATACAAAGAGGATGATGAAGTGTTAGGTAATGTTGAGGATCCAAAGGAGGAATGTAAACATAAGGTAAACATATTTATTGAATTTAGGAGTATACATAACTTAAAAAACAATAATTTCATGGATTACTTGAATTATTTTATTTACATAGATAAAAAATTTTAGGTAATGATTGTAGAAAGTGGCATAAATAGTTGTTTAGGAGAATTCCATAGTATTAAAAATACCATGGGATATTATAGGCTAGACTATCCCATGTTTAATTTTCCCATTTATGGGGATGACATAGGATTTGGAGTCAAATGTATAATAAACTTAGGGAAAAAATAGATGAATTTATAATTTTTTAATGCATTTCATTATAAAGGAAATAATTTGAAATGTGTGGATTGTATGAAAATTATCGACATCAGGTTAGTTCTAATAATATGTAGAATATTATCAAGGGGGGTGGAAATTGGTTTGTGTTAAAACTATTTTACTCATAATTACAACCAATAGGGATGTCTACATAATTTTATATAGAAACTATTATTGGTAAACACTATAGTTTTGGAGCTTTACCAAAATAAATAACAACAAAAAGGGAACATGATCATGACATATAATTGATTCCATATATTTAACTAATAACAATAATACCATAAAACTACCCATATGTATATAAGAGTGATATTGAAAATATGTCATAGGATTTGTAGATTCATATTAAAGAGAATAGAAAAAGGGCATATTCATCCCCTGTGTCAATCATGTAAGAAGGATGATACATGGAGGAAGTGTCCAAGTTACAAAGAACTCAACAAGTACACCATCAAAGACAAGTTCCCTATTTTATTAATTGATTATTTTATAGATGAATTCAATGGTTATGTCTAATTTATAAATTTGGATCTCTATTTTGGTCCTATATATTAGAAGGATATAATGGATATTATTCATCTAGTAAAATAATGGAAACCTTATCTAATTATTAGACACTTTAATGTGACAACTGATGATGATAGTCTAAGAAAATCTTTAAATAAAGTTTCTCATATGAAGAACAAAAAAAATGGGTGACTAAAATTATAGGGTATGAATTTTAAATCATATATAATATATAAATGATAATGTAGTAACATATTCACTATTTAGGAGGAATTAATATATAGAGGCATTGTTATGCACATGTCCATATGTAAATTATATTGGGTAAATGAGGAAATATTAGAATTATAAAATAATAATGATAAACATATTTTGATATGTATCTCTAATAAGATTTAAATGTCCCATAAAATTTTGAGAGGAAATAGAATGTCTAATGGATTAAATATAAATTATACATGTTTAATAATTCTAAACTAAAACATATGATCCTTATATATCTAGTAGGCGAAATTCATGATTTTAAAAACTTGTCATATAATCAAGCTAAATTTAATTTCTGAAGGACTCAAGGGGGATGTCTAGATTATTTTAATAGAATATATGGTATGTGAGAATAAATAAGGGTGAGATAATTAAAACAAAAAGAATTATCAAACACTTATCTATTCCTATCCAAAGGTGGGAGGACATTTACATGGATTTTATAAAATATTCTCTTATGTTAGAAGGTAAAAATGTTATCATGGAAATTATTAATAGGCTCAAAAAATATGGTATGGAGTATCACTTATATGGGAAAGAGTTTCATGACTACCTATATCAGCCCACTATACCATAACTTCTATATGGGCATGTGTCATGGTGAAAAGTATATCATCTTAACTTATATATATATGGGTATGTGTGCACCATATTTATATATAGAGTGACCACTATATTATATTATCTTAGTAATACCCCTATTTCATCCCTATTATGTCATGTGCATGTCATAGTGGAATGTGAGAACCACTTGGTTAGATAATAAATAGTAATAAGAGTCTTATTTCTTATCAAATTGGATTTAGGGTGTTTCATATGGGAGTAAACTAACCCCTTTTAATTCCTTGTCTCAGCTATTTGTACCCCTAATATCACAATATGTTTACCAAAAAAATTATAATTATTTATTCTCATGTTTAAGTATAAATTTGGATCATAACTTGTCATATCATCCTCAATATTATGGGAAAAAAAATTTTGTAAAAAATGCCTATAAGGCTAACTCTACTATTTTTCATCAAATAAATAGGAAAGATGGGTTGATTGATTTACTCTAGTAGAATGGTGGTACACCATTTAATTCCATACATCATCTAAAATGTATCCATTTTTGTCACTATATAGGTATAAACTCCCATCCATCACCTAATCATTGAGGGTATAACCAAGGTTTTAAGCTATTAAGGAACACATTCATAAAAAACTTAAGGTACTAAGTACTCTATGTGTTAGAAATATTGTCATTGATGTCAAAGTTTTAGTATTATTGGTGATAAAGGCCCCATTGCATTTAATGTTATTTATCTTGGCTAATATGAGTTAATATTTATTTAATATTATCAAATATATTTTTGGTTGCATATGAGACAAAATAAGGGCCCATGGAGAAGATGAAGAGTCACGGGATAAAGAAAAAAGAAGGATGGGATGCATTTTCCCATGAAGAGTCATTTTGAGGAATACCAAGAGTCACCAAGTGAAGACAAAAGAGTATGGGCGAATTTCTCATGAAGGGACACTTAAAGGAATATAAAAAGTCACCAAAGATAAAGACAAAAGTGGGAAAGACATTTTTGGTCATGAAGGGTCACCACATGACTTTTCAAATGCTTGGATATGAAGGGTCATCCAAGATTGGCACCATTTTCCATGAGGAATGAAAGGTCACAAAGGGGGAAGGCCAAAGGTCAATTGGAAAGCTATAAATAAAGGCTTGAGTAGCCATTTGTAAATGTGGAAGTGTGAGGTTGATTTTATATTATAATATCTAGCTTAGAAGAGCAATTATGAGAGATGATTTGTAATTGTTATATCTAGCTTAGAAGAGAAAAAGTGAGAGAGAGGAATGTGATGTTGTATTGATCTATCATTTTTTGAGATAGTAACATTAAGAGATAGGTGTGTGGTATACACAAAGGGGTTGGTGCTCCTGTGGGTTGGTGCTCATGAATTGTTACTGGGTTGGTACTCGGCAAAGGGGTTAGTGATCTTGTGGGTTGGTGCTCATGATTGACATCTGGGTTGGTGCTCAGCAAAGGGGTTTGAAGCTCCTGTAGGGTGGTGCTCATGAATTAAAGCTGAGGTTTATACTTGGCAAAGGGGTATGGTGCTCTTGTGGGGTTATTCTCATGAATATATTTTAGATTGATTCTCTATGGTTTTTTCCACATTGGGTTTCCACATTATATCTGGTGTCTCTCTCTATCTTGTGTGGATGTTTATTGTTTGAGTTTTATTGTATATCTTTAATATTTGATTAAGTGGAATTTGGTTAAAGGAAATATTTATAAGATATATAATATACTGATTCACCACCCCCGCTCTCAATATATTATGTGCTTAACACTATGAATAAATTTGGAAATGGAAAATAATTGAATGAAGTAAAATTATATCAACACCATAAAGAGATGAATTTTTAAGTTGGAATTTAACTATTTATGTGCCTAAAAAAATATAATAAAATTTAATTGAATCAATGAACAAGGATAAATAATATTCTCATAAGCATTAGAAACCTTATCATACCTTGTATAAAATCATTAGTGTTATGTATAAGTTGGAGCTACCTTATTCTACATGCATACATATATTAGTTCATGTATCCCACTTAACTAAGAAAATTTGAAAAGTATCCACGCAAACTAAGTTAGAAGAGATACATGATGATGGTAGAGTAATTCTCAAACCTAAGGTGATCCTTTAAAAATACAATAAAAAGATGTAAATGAATGATATTAAGAAGTATTTTATCAAGTGGAACAGTCTAATGAGGATTCAACATGAAAGGTTGAAGTATTCCTTCATAAATTTTATTCAACATTAAGGCACATGTTATTTTCAAGGGGAGGGGTATGATACGCGATTAACCTATAGTGTTTATATGAATATGTGTGGCTAAATATTGGCCTACATCACCTTTGATATTATATTTTCACATTTATTCATGTTATATTATTATTGGTAGTGTCTGCTTATGGAGTAACCATAGCCTAATTAGTGTATATATATGAGGTAGTGATTAGTAATTTCTAATAATATTAAAAATTATATTATTATCATAAGCTTTTTGAGGTTTCCCATTTGAAGTGGATTAGTATTATTTATCAAGTAATCTATGCTAATATAAGTAATTTTTTTAGATTTTATTATCTTATTCTCATTATACAAATATATCAATTTTTATGAATTATCTTGATATATCCAAGTAATTTCATTACAAATAATAATTTTCATAGTTACAAAGGAGGTTATTAGACTAAAATAGTTACCTTATCACTTTTAGGTAATATAAGGTTAAATAACCTAACTAAATATATTTAATACATACACTTAATGAACTATTTGGATGTCTAATTTTGTGAATGTGAGACATGTAGTTTGTAGATCTTCCTTAGTAGTTATTTAACTCCATTAATTTTTATTTGGAGTTTCAATATAGTTCAAGATGTATATTTATCTATTATATAAATTATTCTTATTAAATCTATAAAGTGAAGACACAATAATAACATGAAGGTGACAATGCATAGGGGACATAAAAACTAGCATTCAAAACCCTAGTAGGATAGAAATGACCAGATGCAAATAGAAAAAAATAAGATAGGATTATAATAGTTATTTATATACATGACACATCCACATAGTGCATAGGTTTTTCTAAGATAACAACATAGTTTTAAAAATTAGGATTGGGTTGCATTTTGTTAATATAGTCAGTGTATACTCTCAAAATTTGAAATTAAAAAACATGCATGATCATTCCTTATCTCTTTTTTCATTTACATTATTTAGTATAGTTCCATTTCAATGTTTAGACTTGTTTCTCTTCGTAACCTATTCTATAGATTTGATTTATGTAATATCATTCATGTATGCTTAGATAAATTTAATTGCAACTAATATGTTCCTTATTTTGTCTAAACTTAGAATTAAGGTAAAACTAAATTAACAATGGAGATCCTCAATTAGTATGAATAATTGATGTAATAAACATAGGATAATTGATAAATTATATCATATTTTGGAGATTAATAATTATGATACATGTATGGATCCATATATTTTAATGGGTTTAGGTCCAAGAGTTACTCATTAAGGAATTTACCTTTACAAATATATATTATATTTCTCACCCATCTTGTACTATTAATTTTATAAAGCTAGAGGCTTGTTATGGAGGGATGAATCCCTGAAATTCATCTCACAAAGAGACAAAATGACATATTATAATGTAAATAACCTAGTTTAAAATGGTAACATTTTGGGGAAGTGGTGGTGCAGATTAGTTTGGTAGTGCATGATGCCATTTATGTCATTATGTCCCACTAATGTAGGGTTATAAAGCTCAATAGAGGTAGATGGAGATCTAAAGGTTCAAACTAATTTATATCAATGCATTACTAGCATCATTAGGGTAAGCACTAGGATACTTAATCTTAATGCCATCACCACACCTTGTTGTTGTTGTATTGTGGAGGAAGAGAAGAGAAAGTAGATGGGGGTAAAATGACAAAAAGGTAATGAGATCTATCAATTTATCACTACCATTGGTTTTGACATTGAGAAATAGAGATAGTGAGTAGTGACCACAACATGGCATTATGTTCAATAGCATTAATGTTATTGCCATATCAAGTTCTATTCTTTTGTTTTCTTTAGCTTAGCCCAAGAGCAACACCACCACCATTCTTTTTATCTTAGTTGTTTCAACTCAAGTAGAACCAAATTCCATTTTAGTCAAGGATCTCAATGAAATATGAAATCCCCTCTATGCTATCAATAGAATATAAATATGCATTTACCTCCATGTTGGATAGGACATATATATAATCTATATAAATTATGGTCACATTTATTTATGGGAGTGTAAGCTTCTTTACATCTATTTCCTATGTTTAACAGTTTTTCTATCATGAGTTTCATTATATGTTGGCCAATGCATATTTGATTTTACGTTATTTTGAATTGATGGGAAGGGTAGAGGGAGACCCATGTTTAGTTGGTTAGTATAATTTATGAATGGTTTTGTGGGTTATACTTTGGAATTAAATGGTAGGGTTAAAATCTTCGAAAGGGGTGATAGACCTCAACATTTATTATCATTTTGACAAGGCATGGATGGTCTCTTTCATCCTTCCAATTGGTTATTGTCAGTTATTTTTTTGGGATCTTCACAACCACATTTGGTGTTTATTTATTGATCTAATCAATCTTCCAATAGTCTTTAGATAGGATACATAATAATTATAAAGATACATTTGATATATTAATTTTTTTAATTATTTAGTTTATTACACCAAGAGGAATAACCTATAGTGATAGTCAAGGAGTGTAATGGAGTGAGTAGATAACTTCTATTTTTGTTTGAGCTAATATATTAAAAATATATATAGAAATATATAACTGATAAAAAAAGGCACACTCCCACTAACCAATCTAATTCAAATTAATTTTCATCTTTTAACTGATCAAATTCCAAACCTAAATGTGTTATCATAATTTGTATAATGGGGATGATGGATTATTAAAATTGAGATTTTTTTTCCCTAAATTTGAAGGATGCATGTAGAGAAGTAAACATATATTATAGTTTATGTTATTTTAGTAATTACTAAATTTCATTATGAGTTTTAGTTGGAGTGGAAACATTTGATGTGTCACTATGCAGAGTGTGGTGTCCATATCTTGCAATCCCCTTTCTATTATTTTTTGATGTACATCCACATCAACAATGTGGATAATACTTAAGATACCATGAAACACAATTTGGACATCATTCATCTCATCCATCTCAGCTTTACATTCTCTAACCAAATTATTAATTTATGAGACCCTATCACAAGTAATTATTGTGATTAGAAATTCAATTTCAAGGAACCTAATCCTATGTACAACATATGTAACCCTAATTCCATTAATATATTAAAACAAAATGTTATTAATTAAAAAAAAAAACCATATTAATCATAAATGAAAATAAAACATTGATTCCTTCCAACTTAACATACACTTTTGGGCAACTATTAGTAATAACTTAATGTACAACCATTTTCATGATTCATGTTATAAATGATTATGGCTACATCTTTGTGATTAATCTTAGTTTAGGATCAAAATTTTGATAATTATTATGAATATTAATTATTGTTACATATATTTACATAATTTGAATTTTTATTTCTTCTATAATGTAAATAATTAATAAATTTCTCTTTGTATTGGTTTTGATTAGCCAACTACTAATGGCAAAGTTGGTGTTAGGCTAGGTTAAAAAAAGTCAACAAGTGTTGTGTGAACAACTCAATAGTTGTGGGATCATTACCATTCATATAATTTATATATTATATAAAATAATATTTATATATATTTGATATATTATATATTAATACATATTAGATACAATCACAAAACAAAAACATACCATTCCTCTGACTTTCTTTACACCTTCGGAGCAATTTCTAGTAGTGATTAATGACATAAGAAGTCTTACGAGGGTGTTAGACTTTAAAATATATCTTAAGTAACCTATGTCATCCAAAATTAAGTGGGGACTCACCAAAAACATTTATTTATTCAATTTCTAAGTTTTTTCTTTAAAATTATCATTCCCATTAGTTTTTGCATTGAAAACAAATGATGATGGAACATTTTTTGGGGATTTAAGGCTTGAAAACCTTCCCACGTTTCCTATGTCTGACATGTTGACCATAAAATGTGTCATAACAATCATCTATGTCCTAATTATTTTCATAGGGTATGACTAAGGTGAGGAAATTATAAACATTATACCTACAAAAATATTAATAAAATGAATTTATAAGAAACTTGAGTCTTGTACGATTAATTTTATTGATTTGAGTAATTGTATTAAAAATATATAATTTGAAATATAAATTATTTTCAAGGTGGTAATTTTGACACTTATTTTTTAGTGACTCACATAATATTACAGGTTATAATAAATAGTATAAAACTTATTTTGAAAATGGAAAATGGATTTAAAAATTGAGGAAGTTATAAGAAAACTATAATAAAGGGAAAAGAGAAAAATAATAAAACTATGAAGGAGTTGAATAAAAAACAATGATAGTTTTGTGAGAAGACATTTTTCTTAATCAATTGTTTGTAACATAAATTTTATGGAATTTACATCATATGATTGTTTGGTAAGATTTAAAAATCATAAAAAACATTGTGATATTCCTTCTATAAGATCAATCTATGCAAGACTCACATATAAGGCCTCACATTCCTTGTATAGTTATGTGGTAAGCTTATTTAACATGTTGTATCTTATGTAATATTGTCCTAGGAAATTTTAATATGAATTTATATCCAATGAATTTATCCCTCTAACACAAAATAATTCACATCACCCTTGCATTAATGGTTTACTTTTGGCCTAAACAAAGTAGGAGTATTACATCCTCTCCAATCATTCCCAAGCACACTTAGAGGGAAAAGAGAACAAGTTTAGAGAGATATTTGATAGATAATACTCTTGGTTTACTTTAATAATGATATAATATATTAATGTTTCCATGATGTCTTCCCAAACCACCTTAATCCTATTTGATTATTTTTTTAGGATATTATTCTTCTCTCAAACTATGGGTGAAAATGGTGACAATATTTATTTTAATAAATCATTACTTTCCATTACATTTCAAAGAAAAAAATGTGATTACAAAGGATTATTATAGTGCATATATATATAAAGACTAAATTTTGTATATGTATTACTATAACATGCTTTAAATAATCACAGTTATAAAAAGAAATTAATTTATATTTTATTTTAAAAGTGAAATAAGTTATTAGGTTTTGAATTGTTTAATAGTTGACCATGTTTGAAAACTCTCAACTTGAGGTATCCAAAAATGGAAAATTATTACTATCAACATCAAGCTAAAGGTGGGTCTTAAAGGTAAAACTAATAATATGATATTAGATCCCTTCTAAAGTCCACTTTTTATCTCATTCAATGGTTGTGGGGGGGGGGGGGGGGGGGGGGGGGGTTATAGACCAACAATTGGGATATTTTTCATTTCATATTCTAGAAAATATTAGTGTATAGTAAAATAAATATCCTATTTTGACGGTTCCATATTATCAAGGTATTAAATCAAGGTACCATGTTACAATGATGGATCCTTAATTATCCAAAAAAATGATCAATTATCAGTAACAAATCTTAATTTAAAAACTATCATTTATTAGGAGTGAAAAACAAATGGAATTCATAAAAAATATGGTCCATAATACTAATAAATCACACAAGTGACTAATAATGTGTAAACTATAAAAAATAAAAAACACCATTTATATATATGAGTATTTTTATTCTTTATTTTATGAAATTGATGTCCACATATTGGATACTTTTCATCCTTGTCTAAATGTTAATGTTATCCAGATAATAGATTATAATGTGATTTTTGTAAAATAAACCTTTGGTAATTCTCACAATCAATCATATTTTATGATTTATTATTATAGATCTAATCCTCTTTTTGTTGGTAAATACTAGTAATTGGTTGGGGGCTTCAAATTTTGGATTGAACTTCATAGTGTTTCTTATAACAATATCAAATATATTCAGATCTTTTTTTTTTCAATATACACTTGATTTAAAAAACACCAATCTTCATTAGTGATTTAAATTTTGATTGCATTTCCCTTATAAAGGTCTTCCATAATATTTATTATTTTATATGAACTCAATAATCTCTTATGGCTTAGTATTTTGCATATGCTATCTTTAATGGTAGAAAATTAGAGAGGCAAAAGATTCACTGAAAAATGATTTCCAAATGTAATCCATCCCATTTATAATTAGTCATGTCTCTTACATTTTGATTGACTCTATCACATGAAACTCTTTATGTATACACTTAATTTTGGCCACTTTTCTACCTAAATTGATATTTAGTCTAATTTATAGAAAATGACACATTTTAAGCCTATAAATCACCTAAATTTACCAAATTTATCTATGTAAGTGATTTAATTTCCTAGAAACATGAAAAGGCTAGGTTATTTGGTATATAACCCTGTATACAACACTAACCTAGTTTAGTTCTAACCCTAGTCAAATTACGTCCTAGTAATTTGACACTTTTATCCTATCAAGCTATTAATTAATAACATTTAAAAAAATTTAAAAAATATAAAAAAAACTAAGCAAGACTAATTATATTTTAAATCTTAATTAATTTTCCTAAATAAAAATTTCAAATTAGATTAGTGAATTTTATTTACCAAAAAAATATTTTTTATCCCAAAATGAAGTCAAATGAGATAATAAAGTGATTTATTATCTCATAAATATTTGAAAATATAAATCACACCTCATAAATATATAAAGTGAGTTGTTATTCCTCAAAAATATCATAAATTTAGGTGTCAATATTTCATGAGTACCTTAACCCCACCTAAAGTTATACTGACTCAACCTAGGTTAATTTAGACTCAACCCAAGTTAGAATTTAACGTAACCTACCTAGGGTAAGAGTTATTTATTTGAGAAATAAATAAAAGTTCCCACACCATTTTTAAAAAATATTTTTTGTGTAAGGTTATTCTATTGTAATAACTTCATGATGTCTTTAAAACTAGTGTTATAATGCCTAATTTATGCCAAGATTCACACCAAGAAATAAATGACTATTGGAGAGATGCTACCACCATGAAATAACATTGATAAAATACTAAAATCATCATAGGCCAAACAAAAACATCCTTATTAAAAAAATTAAGCATCAAATTTTACAAAAGAGGTAAGAAATTTTTATTATCTTCATATCTATTTTGTGATCTTGTTTATTGTGTTATGTTCCCCCTAGTTCTTAGGCAATAGTGTTTAGTCTTAGTGAATTTTTATTCTTGATGATTTATCATTTGGATTAAAAACAAACTAATATAAATATTTTTTACTCTTAAAACACCTAAGGTACATAATGAAACACCTGGTTGGACCAAGCATATTGTATAACCAAGGAGATTGATATGCTAGCTTTCATTTTTTGAACAGATGCATTCAAATATTCAACTTGAGAGTTTTATCTTTAAATTTCACATATATATGGGTTGATGATGATTGAGTTAAATAATTACCTATTATAGGGATTTATGAGGACATTTGTGTCAAAAGAAGAGCAAGCCATGAACATGGTGAAAATTGAATTTTCTTAATTTTTCTTGCTTTCATTTTTGTGTTTAACAACCTTTTTATTTACTTTGTAACCTTTTTCTTGTGGATCCATGATATTTTTTATTTTTAAACTTTAAAAAAAAAAAAAAATTAGTTTGAAACAAATTTAATTTTTTGTATTTTCAAAAAACATCAATGATTTGACCAAATTGATGTCAATTTTAGGAATTGACATCGATCTCTATGTAATTAGTGATGATTTTTATCTAAGACAAAAACAAAAACTTGAAAGCTCAAAATAAATTTTTATTTACTCACTTTATTTTGGGATTATAAATAGGTAAAAAACCTAACATTTTTTAGGATCTAATATGGAGAGATAAAATCTTGCATTTTTAAAATCTCACATACATTTTGTTTGGTGCTTAAAATCCACATAGTTGTATTTTTTTTAGTTATTTTTGAATTTTTTACAAGTGAAAACAAGGCCAAGGGGATAATATTTAAATCACAATTAGATTTAATGATATTAAAAGGAAAACACATTTTATTTAGAGATATTAATATATTTTTTCACTTTATGTTTGTTTTTCATTATTAGGTAAATTTCAATGTTCATTAGACTAGTTTTATTTGTTTGTGGAAAACTAGAAGCTATTATGTGTATTCTCTCACCTCCATACCATTTAGGGAACTAGGGTGACCGAAAACACTTATTTTATTATTATTGTTTTAAAATTTTTGTTGGAAATAATGTTGCATATGCTCTCCCCATGTTTTGAGTGAATTGGGTGACTAAAAAATGACCTCTAAAGTCTTTCCTTTTTCATTTATTTCTTTTATGCATTTTGTCTCATTGGTGGGAGTTCATCACCTCCACAAGATGTCTTTAGCGGTGAATTTACCTAGGGTTTCATCTCCCAGCATCATACCAACCCTAATCCATGGTGGGGTATATAAATCAGGAAAACCATTAGATAGGATAGTGGTGAGAAGCTAGCTTGACCATCTCAGCAAGTACCCAAGCCATGCAATAGCTAGACATCTGACTCCACTAAGTAGTACATGATTGTATTGAATATGAAAATGAATATAACCTTTTGTATTAATTTATGAGGTTTATATTCATTTTACATGATCATGCCCTTGTGTTAGCCACACTTGGGATCATTTAGTATGTTCGTGATATATAGATTTTAGTCAAAATCTCACTTATCATGTAATTTATATACAAATTTTGAGTGATCCTCACCCTAAGTTTTTGCCACATATTAATGATTGAGAGATAGAGGGGGATTAATTACTCTACCTACACCTATAATTTATTTTTTTGATTAACACTTAATTTCTCACAAGCATTGGTATATCAATGGAAACTTTGGTAGAATCTACACACACCTATGTATATTTTTAGATATAGTATGAGCCATTAGTGAGACTTATATTTTATTTGATTTAGATGAGTGTTTTTAGACAAAAAAATTTATTTGTGTTATAATGTCAAAATAAGTTGAAAACTATCACATTGTTCTTACACCCATTTAGCCTAACAGGTGCTACTCTATCCATTTGTGTCACACTTTTTTCCTTAGAGATGTATTCCATATTTAGTTGTGTGACTCTTTTTTAAATGGGAAATATTTAGGTTACCCATTTTATCTCAAACTTTTTCCTTAGATATTCTAGTCCAAAAGCATTTGTCATGATATTTGAATGAAAGAACATTGTTACAGTGCGTAAATTATTCCAAACCCTTGTCTCTTTTGAAACCAAGTTCCAAACTATTTTTATACCTCTCTTATTTTAAATTTGTTGTTACACAACCTAGTTTGGTCTATCCCTTATGACTTATAACATTCAAGTCATTTCATATTAAATCTAAAACTCAACCTTTTGAAGTGAAAATCCTAAACTAATTATGTTCATGTTGAAGCCTCATCTAATTTTGGCTTATGTTGTCTACCTTTTATGTACCTTAGATGTTCAAAGAGTAAAACATATTTATGTTAGTCTCTTGTTACTAAAAATGAGAAAATATTAATCATAACAATTCTCTAAGACTAAAAACTCTTGCCTAAGAACTAGTGGGAGCATAACATAATAAGTAAGATCATAAAAATAGAGATTAAGATAATATAAATTTCTAACATCCTTTGTCAAATTGGATGCTTACTTTTAGGAATAAGGATTTTCATTCTTAACCTATGACTATTTTATTATTTTAGTAATGATCTTCCATGGTGGTAACCTCTATCCAATAATCTCTTATGGCTTGGTGTGAAGGTTATGATAAATTGGGCATTATAACACTACTCTTAAAGGATTTAAGATGGTATTACAATAGAGTAACCTTATACACAAAATTTTGCTAAAAAATGGTGTGAGAACTTATATTTATAGATCAAAGAACTAAATCTATCCCTAAGTAGGTTAGTTTCAATTCTAACTTGGGTTTAATCTAAATTAACCTACGTTGAGTCAATCTAACTTTGGGTGGGATTAAGTCACTCATGAAATCTTGACACCTCACTTTTTGATATTTGTGAGACAAGAAAACTCACTATAGATATTTTTTATGTGTGAGTCATATTTTTGAATATTTATGAGATAATAAATCACATTATTAGCTCATTTGACTTTTAACTTCATTTTTGGCTAAAAATTCCTTTTTTGGTAAATGAGATTCACTAGTTTGATTTGTAAATTTTGTTTAGGAATTTTAATTAGAATTTTTAATATAATTAGTATTTATTAGTGATTTTTAGCTTTTGGTAATTATTTTAAATGCTATTAGTTAATATATTGATAGGTGAGATGTGTCAAATTACTAGGTCTTAATATGACTAGGGTTATAATTGAACTACGTTAGTAGTGCATACATGGTAATACACCAAATAATCTAGCCTCATCATGTTTATATGAAATTAAATCTCTTACATGAATGAATTTAGTCAATTTAGGTGATTTATAGGCCAAAGGTGTGTCATTTTATATAAATTGGAGGCATGAAAGTGGCCAAAAGTAAGTGTCTAAAATTTACTCCTATTTGAGAAGGCATCGAAGGACACATACACAACATTTTATTTTAAATAATGAAAAAGTCATTAATATAAATGGTTCAAGCCCCAAAGGTTGATTAGTAAGATATTGATGCCCCTTTGAGGGAGCATGTAAATAGAATCACCAAACATTTCCTCAAAATGAAGAAAATGACATGATATACTAGTAATAGCGGTGGGATTATTGAACTAACCAAAGAAGGTTATAAACAATAATATGGGTGGAGTCATTGATTTATAAAAAAATATTTATAATCAATAATAGAATGTGTGGCACTAGTTTACCTAAAGATAGTTATAAGCAATGGCATATATAGATGTGCTAGTAGGGTGGTGGGATATATACTGATTAGGCCAAAGATGGTTATTATTACTAATGAAATAAAAAATAAAGATTTTCCCAAAGGTGATTAAAATTAATAATTAAAAAAATAAAAAATATTAATTTTCCCAAAGGCAGTTATAATCAGGAATAAAAAAAGGGAAACACTAATTTACCCAAAGGCAGTTGTAATTAAGAACACATACATTTTCACCAGAAGGGTGAGTGGAGTGGTTAAAAATAATGACTTTACTATAGATGGTTATAATAATTATCATGGGATACAAAAATAATGATTTCCCATAGGTGGTTATAATCATTAAACTAGTCAAAAATAGAATTTGTCACAATGGGGCAAATTGGTAAAGGTAGCTTATGCAAAAAATCTATGACATGGATTTGCAATGAACTAACAAAGGATAAAAACAAATTTTGAGTTGAAATGTGAGTTCAAATATGTAGGTTTGAATAACACAAGATATAGGTTGAAAAATCATGTTATTAAATGGGTCTTAGGGGAGGCCCAAAAAAGATGGTATAGTTTATGAGATGTTTCCTTGGTTACCATATGATTATGTTGTATGACTCATATGGCTATTTATTCACTTCAAACACCATTAAAATTCATCTATGGGAAATAATAATCATTTTTTTTAATGATTTATTACCTTGTTAAGCTATGTCAACCCCAAAATATAAACACAAATTTGGTAACATGAATTCCTCATAATATCCAAATATTTATTTTCAAATTAATTATTTAATTTTCATGGCCTTGCACAATTTTTTTCTCCACTTAAAGAAGATATCTCATATTATATATTATATTAATAATTCCAATAAAAACCTATAAATTTGATGGGAAAATTAATATATTTTTTATTTCACTCAATTTTTGGGTTACATCGTCTCTAATAGGCATGCACGCATGAGCGCGCACACACATATAGAGAATATATATTTACATAATTTTTTTTTAAATAATTTAAATTTAGATTTAAATTAAAAAATGAGAAAAATGTTGTATGTGTGAAAAAATAAAAAGATTATTAAGAATAGATATAAATTTTGTATTCCTATTAAGGGGGAAATCATGGCTTGATGTAGCATTTTAACATGTATCAGCTTAAACTTATACACATCCTTCAAATTTGAGCTATCAAAACATAAAATTGATAATAAATTATTATTTAATGACATTGGGGTATTATACCATTATTTTTTAAGGACATGATAATTTATCTCAATAATTTTAAGGTCACTAAAAATATTAAATTCCCATGTTTATATATCACGTTGATCATTTTTACATTTATCTACTCTTTGAAATATTTTATTCCTTCCATAATTGACCACTCAACATTATCAAATTATATGATGACATAATTTATTTATTTGTAAGAATCCACATCAAATGTAATAATTAATTAAAAATATAATTTTTATATATCCATACCAAGTATTTAGATACACATATCTCAAATATAGAGATAAATATCCACAATGTTAATAGTACAATCTCTTGAGATGAAGATCTGAAACATATATAAAAGGATAATTTGGTAATATTTTGTAGGATGGTAACCTTATAATAGGCCTTACTAGTTCATATTATAATATTTAATTATTTATATAATTTTAATTATCATTATATATACGGAAATTGATGGAGTGATGTCTGTGCACGGGGAAGGGCACGAGGGCGAACCGGCGGCAGGCGACCAGGCAACAGGGCTCAGGCAGAATGATATGGTTTTGGGAGGAAGGGGATTGGACCAAACAGCAGTCTATTCTAGTGAGAAGGTTAAGCTGAATAAAATTAATGGATGTTTGCTCAAAAGGCAGGACCGTCCAGTGCTAGTCATTCCAAAAGAAACAGTTCAGGAGGACATTAAATACCTCTCTTCACATACCTTGATTTGCAAGTTCTTGGGAATTAGAATCCCTCAGCCAGCTTTGGAAGCCTGGGTTAGGTGCTCCTGGGCAGTTGATGGAGATTTTGACATTATGCTGGCAGGGAACAATTACTTTCTGGTAAGTTTTTCCTCTGTAGCAGATCGTAATCATATCTTTGAAGGCGGTCCTTACTTTTATGAATGAGCGAGCCTTTTTCTCAAACCATGGCATGTGGGTTTTAATACGGCTGAGGATCTTCCAGCCTCTGTCTTGGTCTGGGTGAGGCTCCCACGGCTGCCACTGGAATTCTGGCGGGAAGACATCCTCAAATAGATAGTGGCTTTGTTGGGAACACCAACAGTGATTGCCCATCAATCTTTAGATAAGAAATTCATTACTTACACCTGGGTCTGTGTAGACATGGATTTATCTAAGCCTCTTCCTGATTCTTTGGAGATTTGTTTGGGTTCACTAACATGGATTCAACAGATTGACTATGAGTCCATTCCTTTCAAATACAGAATCTGTCATGTTTATGGTCACTTACATAGACAATGCCCTCTGGCTGCCAAAGACAAAGGACTAATGCCAGAACCCCCAACGCCATCTTCAATTTTTGCTGATAAGGGTTCTAGGAGTGTGGGGTAGAATCAAAAAGCTAAAACCCAACCGGATTACCTGAGTAAAGGCAAGAATCCAATCCCTAGGGGTTTGGCACAGGGTTCTGTGGATCAATTTAATAGTGGAGTGGAGGATTTTATTCCAGTTAGGAAGCAAGCTAGAGGCTGGGGATCAAGGTGAGGGACTATAGAAAGGCATTTGGAATAGGGTTTTAATAATTTTGAGGCCCTTGATAATATGGTTATTGAGGAGGGCCTTCTTATGCAAGATCATGGAGAAGCTTCAGGACAGCAGAAACATTTGCCAAATTCCTTGGAGGGGCACGATAGGATGGACCATACGCCTCTAGCTGAACCTCTGGCTCTAGAGGAAGGGTAGCATGAGAGCATGAATGAGCTTAAGGAAAAAGAAGTAAAATGGGTAGATTTGGTGAAGGAGGGTGATGCATGCAAAAAAGACAAAAATTCAGCTTTGGCCCTTGGGTTAAGTCAGAAACAATTCAAAAAGGCCACATCATCCAGTAATCCTAAAGTGGGATGAAAGAAAGACCAGGATAAACTCAAAATTATAGGTGACTTATTGGTGGAATCTAGGGTTGTTAAGCCCTTGGAAGAGCATTTCTCCCAATCCACCCAATGATAGTTTTATTTTGGAATTCAAGGGGTTTGAATAGTTACCCCAGACAAAAAGCTATTCGTAGTTTGGTGTGGGACCACTCTCCTGATATTTTTTGCATCCAGGAGATGAAACTTATTATTAATTCTCTAATTGCTTATATGCCAAATATGTGGCATTTTGGGCAATGGCAGTGTGTTGGAGCTAGAGGCAGCTCGGGAGGACTTGCTATGGGATGGGACCAGAGGAAAATCATACCACAACATTGGGTTTCCTATATTTCGGCCTTGTCAATGATTGCCTCTTCTTTGGAAACCAGTGAGTTATGTCTGGTTACCACAGTCTACGCACTTGTTAACAGGGAGGGGTAGCAACAGCTTTGGTCACATATCTGGTACATCTGGAAATGTTTTCCTTACTTATCATGGATAATAGGTGGGGACTTTAATGCTGTTATGAGCTTGGAGGAGAAGCGTGGCAGACCAAGCCATTTAGGCTCCTCTTCTGAGTGCCTACGACATAATATTAAAGTGTTTCGTATCACTAATGTGAAACCCTCCAACAGACAATTTACTTGGAACAACCAAAGAACAGGTAATGCTGCCATTTCTAAACGTCTTGATAGATTTTTAGTTTCTTCTTTCTGGCATTCTAGTGCTTTTGCTCTCACTTGTGAGATCTTGGATTGGAGGGGTTTGGACCACTAGCCTATTAAATTTTCCATAGGCCAGATTGGGTTTCCTAAAAAGCCCCCTTTCAAATTCCAATTGATGTGGCTCCGGGATCTTTCTCTTCATGATCTCATAAGCCAATGGTGGAGACAGGGAGGTCCACCTTATGGCACAACTATGTACTCTTTCTTGAAGAAGCTTTAGTATGTTAAAAGGAAACTTTAGATATGGAACATGACTTGTTTTGGGAACCTACAGAGTCAGAAGAAGAAAGCGCAAGGCCAGTTGGATGACATTACTAGGCAAATAATAGAAACTGGGCTCTCGAAAGACCTTTGCCTAGAGGAAGCTAGAGCAGCTAATACACTTGCTGAGTGGGAGCTTCAGGAAGAGATCTATTGGAAACAGAAGGCCCGTAATGATTGGCTTCAGGAAGGAGATAAGAACACTACCTTTTTTCACAATTCTATGTAAGGGAGGTGAAATGGTAATTTTATTACTTCTCTTATTACTCAGGATGGAATACACCTCTCCTCCTCCCAAGATATTAGCAGAGAAGCTGTTCGGTATTTTGCAAAACTTTTTGACAGCAATACTTTGCCAGATGAAGGGGCAAAAAATATAGTGTTGTCTTGTATTCCATCCTTGGTCGATGATAGAATGAATGAAGATCTTATGCGTACGATTGAGAGTGCTGAAGTGGAGGAAGCTTTGTTTAGCATGAAGAGAGGTAAGGCCCCTAGACCTGACGGATTTCCAGCTGATTTTTTCAAAGATTTCAGGGGTTTAATTAAGCAAGACCTGATGAGTGTCATACAGGAGTCTTATTCTAGCAAAGAAATGCTCCGTGTATTGAATGCTACTTTTCTAGTGCTTATTCCGAAGAAGGAACAGGCAAATAAGCTAGAAATGTATAGACCCATTGCACTTTGCAATGTTGTCTACAAAGTGATTACTAAGCTTATTGTGCAAAGGCTGAAAAGGCTCCTCCCCAATCTCATTTCAGAGGAACAAGGCAGCTTTGTGGTAGGTAAACAAATTCTTGATGGTGTGGTGATAGCTTCGGAAGCTATTCATTCCATGAAAAATTCCCAAGAGAGGGCTTTGTTTATCAATCTTGATCTCGCCAAAGCCTATGACAGAGTTAGCTAGAGGTTCTTGTAGAAAGTTCTTTTAGCTTTCGATTTCAAGCAGGATTGGACTAGGTGGGTGTTAAGCTGTGTTACCATGCCTTCCTTCTCGGTTCTTGTTAATGGAGCTCCAACAGAAATTTTTGGTGCTTCTAGAGGGCTCCGACAAGGGGACCCTATCTCTCCTTACTTGTTTATTCTCATGGCCGAAGGGCTTGGGAGGCTCTTCAACTGTCGGGTCTCTCAGAATGTTATCCAGGGATGGAAATGGGAGAGAGGGGTAACCACCTTGTCCCACCTCCAATTTGTTGATGACACTATCCTAGCTGGTGAAGCCCAGATCCGAGAAGTGGAAGCTTTCCGCACCACTCTTGATATTTATTTGGCAGCGTCGGGGCAGTAGATCAATGAGCATAAATCTTCAATTTATTTCTTTAACACTCCTAAGGTTGTCCAGAGGGGAATAGCTGTCATCCTTTGGTTCCAGATTCAAACTCTTCCAGTGGTTTATTTAGGGGTTCCCATTGTGGTGGGGTGTCAACCCAGGCTATTCTGGCAAAATATTCTTGACAGGTTGAGACAGAAGGTAAGTCATTGGACTTATAGATGGCTATTTACAGCAGGTAGGGTGATTTTGTTACAATCGGTTATTCAGGCTTTACCAATTTACCGGAGCATGGTTCAGAGTGCACCAGCTTACTTTCTAAAAGAGTATGATGCTCTTTCCAGGAAGTTTCTGTGGGGGGGAAATCTAAAAAATTCTAAATGGAGTCTTGTTAGATGGGACACAGTGTGTAGGCCTAAGCAGGAAGGCGACCTGGGATTACGCTCAACTATTTTGGCTAGCCAAGCCCTTACTGCCAAGCTTTACTGGTGCTGGTGCACTAACCATTCTACCTTGTGGGCCAGAATCTTGATGGCCAAATACCTTCCGAACATTAATCTTCATGATATTGCCAGATTTCCTCTTGAGGGGAGAGGGTCTATGATATGGGATACCCTTAAGCTTGGAGCGCATTTGGTGAAGCAAGGCCTTTTATGGATGTGCCGCAGTGGGTCTGAGGCCTTATTCTAGAAGGACTCTTGGGATGGTACACCTCCACTTTTACAGTCACACCCACATTTGCAAACTCTTATGGACTTCTTTCATGCTGCTGGTTGGAGTTCAATGAGGCAGTACAAAGAAGCTTATAATATGGGAACTACCTTTATATACAGGTGGAAACACTCCTCTAACTGGCCTCCCAGGGGTTTGGAGGAGGAGAGAGGGGAATTATCCCTTATCCTTGAGACTAGAAGGTGTTCTGTGTTGCAAGGTAGTGATGAATTGGCTTGGAGTGGGGATTCTACAGGGCAATACTCTGTGGCTGCTGGTTATAAGTCTTTGCTAGAGCAAACGGGTGAGGAAGGATAGTTTCAATGGGGAAAGAAAGTCTGGAATTGAATGGCGTGGCCCAAATGTAATTTTTTTCTCTAGCTCCTCACGCACAATAGATGTCTCACCTGGGATAATCTTTGTCGAAGAGGATTTCAGGGACCATCCATTTGTGTGATGTGTTATAGCAACGAGGAGACAGGAGTGCATTTGTTCTTCCAGTGTACGTTTGCTAAACAGATATGGCACCTGTGGTAGAGTGCGTGGAGAACACCCTGTAGGCATGTATCTTCTTTAAAGGAATTTTGGGATCAAATGGGATGTTCTCCTATTAAAAATACTCTATTACAGAATGCCTGGGAGGTGGGACCTTCCTTCATTCTATGGAATTTGTGGCTGGAGCAGAATAGGCAAATATTTAGGGGCACATGGACAGAGCTAAAGCTTTTTTGGAACAAGGTTATTAGTGTGATGCAAGAAACTTATTTTTCTAGGTGCGCACCTGACAACAGCTTGGAACAGGAGGTGGCGGGAGTGTTTGGTCGCTTGGGGATGGTCTCCCCTGGCGATGATGTGGAGAGCAGAGTCAACTGACTGGCGAACTGCAGCAGCAAGATGGCTCAGCTGATAAGTAGAATTGGGCAGTGGTCACCCCCAGCAGCTGGTTGTATTAAAGTAAATACAGATGGGTCTTCCCGTGGCAACCCAGGTGCAGCAGGTATTGGAGGTATCGCCCAGGACAGTTCAGGGAACATTAAATTCTTGTTTTCCATTTACAAAGGCTGTTATACAAATAACTTGATGGAAGCTGAGGCCATTCTGGAGGCTGTGGAGAGTTGTTTTCGAAGTGGTCAACTCAATGTCATTTGTGAATTTGATTCACAAGTTGTGGTTGATTTGTTGAACAAGAGTAATTCATTAAAGATTGACTGGCATTTACAAACTATTATCTAGCAGATTAAGCAAGTAAGTTCTTCTCTGAATTTGATTTCCTTCCAACACATTCTGTGGGAGTGGAATGAGGTTGCGGATTGCCTGGCGAAGTGGGCTGCAGAGAATGGGGCATCCTGGAGCATTACTGAGGAGGCTACCCTTCCTCTGAATTTGTATCAAAAGCTGGTCCATCTGGTGGATCAGGAGAAAAACTTGTAATCGGTGTTTTATTTGGTTCTTAATAAATTTTTACCCCCGTTTAGTTAAAAATTATCATTATATATACTAATAAAATTTTCTTCATTATGTGTATAAACTACTCATATGATATCTACCACTAGTTTTTGAAATATTTTTA